>CM039471.1:21335742-21359052 GCA_022433065.1 Begonia loranthoides
AAAGAACCAATTTTTAAATCTTCAAATTTTCTTCATCCATGCTCTTAAAGAAGATCTGCAATGAGGTCCCCCCTGCACATCTCAAAGAAATATACAAATCACTAATATAAAAGTCTTTAAGGTTAAATTCAGCAACTAGAGGTAACAAACAAGCCTGTCGAGCCGAGCCTGAAAAATTCTGGCTCACCAAGCCTAGCGAGATAAACAAGCCGAGCATAATGAGCTCACTCAAAATTTTTTTTACTCGAGCCGGCTCGTAAGCCACAAGTTAAATGAGTAGTGCTGACTAAACGAGTCTAACGAGCCTTAACAAACCGAACATACATAAATATTTTTAATTTATATCAATATAATGTAAATTTTTTTAAAATTATTATAATAATTATTTATTATTATAATGTCAAACTATAATAGTTAGTCATCTAATTTAAAAAATTTGTTTTATTAATGTATAAAATGATATGTATTGAGAAAAAAAAATTATTTGAGACGATCCAATAAAAAAGTATATCACACGAATATCATTACAAATATTTATACGTTACATATTATTGATAGAATATTACAAATTGAGAAGTAATATATTAAGATATTGAAAGACTTTATGGTGAAAAAAAATGAAGGAGAAATGTGGTATTTATAGAAGAAAAAAAGAGAATAAAGTAAAGAGGAAAGAGAAAAGAAAGAGGAATGAAAGAAAGAAGTGGTGAGGGAATGGAGCAATGCTTATATGTAAATATTTTTTTATTAATACTTTGGTTATATGGATTTTGTAACATTTCTTTATTTTCCATTAAACACTATACATCCAACAAACACACATGACATATTTATAATTAGTGTTTCCAACTATGCTCAAGAAACTACTGACTAAAAAAAGATATGCAAATATTATATTTTATTGAATTTATATTTCAATGACTAATTTCGAGTTAATTAGTCTAGTTAACAATGAGATTTATCTAAAATAACTAGGTAGAGAATAAAAAAGCTCACTTGGAATGATAGGTGTTAGTTGAACAATTTATTTTTATCGATGAAACTTTCATCTCGACATTTCTACAAATAGATGCATTGCATGTGAAGGAAGATGTGACAAACGAGCCAGTCGAGCCAAGCCTGAAAAAGTTTGGCTCACCGAGCCTAGTGAGTTAAATGAGTCGAGTCTAACAAGCTTAACGAGCTTAACGAACTGAGCCTAACGAGCTCGCCCAAAAAAAAATTCAACTCGAGCCAGCTCAAGAACTGTGAGTTAAAAAAGTTGGGTCAGGCTTGGCTCGCTATAGTATCATGCCGAGCGAGCAAGCTGGCGATCTAGCCCGCTCATTGAACATCTCTATCTGCAAATGATGTTGATCGGGTTTAAGAAATATTTTAGCCACGATGATGATATCTTCAAATCCCACAAAATGTCATCCAAATCCGTACGAGCACATTTTGCCTTTTGATCTATCATATCAAATTTGTCATTCAAAATACTTTATGATTCCACTATTGTTATCTTTCCATAATGAGAAATTATAGTTACAAATTTTCCCAAAAAAACTTGAAGATCATACAATAAATTATAATTGAAAAATAAATAAGTTGCACTCAAAAGTGATTGGAATGTATGGAAGTAATTGACTAGAAAACAAATTCAAGTCTAGGATAGAATATGGATGATAAAATTACTGACGCTAGTGTTGAGTGATGGCAAGATAAATTGAAGGTATATGTTGTGGAGCCCTAATTTCTTTTATCTTATTTTAGCCGTTTGTAGTCATATATTATTTTCTTTCTTTATTAAACCTTTATTTCTTTTTCTTTTAGCGTAGCGGAAATCAATTCATAAATAATTCATTCATCAAAACATATATCAAATTATTACATATAATTTCTTTTACAAAACATGTCCCATCAATAAATGTAGTTTGTTATAACAACTCTAAGCGCTCTTCATCAGTATGCTCCATTAGCTATGAGGTCCTTTATCATCAATCACTTTCTCCAAGTTTACCTACATCATGAGATACATTTATGAGCCTAACGCTAAGTAAATAATGAGAAATAAAACATGATATACATTTATCATAAAAACACGAGTCTTTCATTTTCATTTTCAGTCAACCTTCTTTTCTTATCTTTTCTTTCTTTTTGTTCTTGTTCTTCATTTTGACATTGGGACACGACATCCAAGCTAAAAATCTCATTTGGACCATATCATGGCATGCCCAAAGCTTCAATGATAACGGATCGCCAAAGCTCCATTTTATAAAACTTTTTCGTTTAAATTTTCTTTCTTTTCTTTTTCTTGACATTGGGACACGACATCAAAGCTAAAAATCTCATTGGGCCATGTCATGGCTCACCCAAAGATTCAATGATACTGAAACTTCAAAGCTTCTTACGTATTTTCATTTTCATTTTCATTTTCACCTTTCTTAATAAAAACTTGTGCAAGTAAAATATTTCCGTATGATGAGTGCATAATCATAAAAATCCTCAAGTATTCTCAAACAACATATTATCATAATCATCAGTACTATCAATATAATAAATCCTTTATCAACAAAACAATCACAACTAATTAAATCCTAACATCTTGTGATGTAGGCCATTAGGCCAAACACATGCGGTCATTACTTACCTTGGAGTTTTAGAAATTATCTGATTTATCTACTGGAGTTGAGGGACCTAAAAAGTATCACAATATTTGTTAGCATCCGTTTTACCCATCCATTACTTTGGTTGATTCTAAACTCCCAAATTCCTTAATTAACTAAGTCAAGTTATTAGTCCAACCACTTTGGTCATACTTATATTGTCAAAAAATATGGTGTATATATATATTATTGTCCAAAGTTCCACTCAATCGTCCAAACAGAGTATTATGATTGTCCATAAAGACATAGCCAAACAATTTATAGATTGAAAATTATTCAAATCGGTTGGTGTCGCCAATATAGAAACTACTCTGTTCCACCTCACTTTAATCCAATATGAACATCACTTAAACTTAAATATTCTCACTAACCTTCAGACTACTTCACACCTTAGAGGAAAGATAGAAACTATGGCTCTCTCATGCCCAATTTGAAGAGCCAAACACATCTATTTATAGAGATTTAAGTCGGTGTTCTAACCTCATGAGTCATCATCCTCTCCACCAATCACAATCGGCCACCAATCCTAGACTTAATAAATCCATTGTTGTAGATTATGTACATTTGTGGATGCTTGCACCTTCACAGCGGACAGATTCGCTCCCGCTAAGCATCTTTTCAGCGAATATAAATATTCCCTATATCCGTCAATCGGTAATCGCCACATCGTACAGCAGTTACTTTGTAATGACCTAAAATTTGTTATATATGTGTATGCTAAATTTTATGTGTGGATAATTTATTTGCAGTGTTGTGAATAGTGTGATGCCTTTTCTTAATGAATGATGGACTTTTATTGTGAAAACTCAAGTTTGGTAAATTGAGGTGATTGTTGGAATTATAGCGTGTAACATTATTGTTGAGAATGAATTTGTCGGATAGGAACATTGCTGGAGTAATGTTTTGGATTGTTGAGGTATTTAGTGAATTTTGAAAAAAAGAGATTCTGCGATAGAAGGGCAAGTATTTATAGGGGAAGGTGTATATATATTGGCTACTGGAGTCAGTGCAGTAATTGGTTGGGGAAGGGAGGAGAAATATTTGTTTAGTGGTTGTTCGCTCTGGGGAAAAAGTCATGATAGAGTTTGGAAGGAGAAAGGAGATGGGCACTGTAGGATGGAAGGTGGATGGATTTTTGGTCGTTGGATGGTGATCGCGGAAAGAGTAGCGACCGCGAAAACATTTGGATTGGGCGGAGGAAAACACTGCCCGTCAGATGGAGAGGCTAGATGAGACGTGAACCATTGGATGATGGGAAAGATGCTCCCATGGCACGAAAAGATTTTGTGGTGGGAGGAAACCTAGTTGTTTGATGGAATAGTGTGGCAAACGCGAACTGTTGGATAATGGGGGGAAGATGCTCTCGTGGCTTGAATTTATTCCACGAGGGGAAAAATGCGGTTGTGCGAGTCAAACGGCTTTGTTCGGCTAATGAAAAATGCGTTGACGAGCTGAACTTCGTTGTTTGGCTTAAGTGCCTACTGAATCATAGGGGAAAACCGCTGAAGCTTACTTGTCTATAGAAGCCAATGCTTACGCAAACAATGAATTAACGATGCCCTAACAGGGGATATAAAAGATGAAAATTTTAGGAACAGAACAGTTCTCATCGCGGGCAGTTGTGGTAACTTTGTTCATAAATATTAAAAGAGAACTAATCATTTTTGGATGAGAAAGGGAGGCGAGCTGATTAAGAGATCTTCTTCCACAACATTTAAAGATAAGTACTGCTATGTATTTTTGACCTCTCGCCCTACAATGTAGGGTACTAAGTTGTTTACTACTTTTGATAGTAACTTTCGAGGACTTGTGCTCTATTGATTATGTTTGTTTTATGCTCATTGTTTTACTGATGGGTTCTTGGGGATATGTGTTTACTGCTTTTATTGATAGTTCTCGAGGATATGTGGTTTTATTGCTACATTGGCTTCTTGATTATTTCCTACTTCGATAATGGGTTCCGAGGATGTTATGTGTCCTCACTATTTTTGTTAATAAATGTTGATGATATATTGTTGATATTGTTGTGTCTATTTCTTTTACTCATTAATCTGTGAAAGAAATGCTCTAGGATGATGTTCTATTCTAGCCAGCTACAATAGATGTTGTTGAGGTTTAATGTTTTGTTGTTATATTTAGTCTGTGCTTATTGAGCTGAGTAGGTTACTGTTCTGCGTATGAATAAAGATGGACATTAGGCCTAATCCAATGTATATGTTGTTTTCTTGGATCTCTTAGTTACTGTTAATCCACAGTTGAAATTTACCAAATGTTGATGGTTGAGGATTTGTTATAGCTGCTACATGGTGCTGTTTGTGATGATAAATGCACTCGAGGATCTATTGTTGTGGTTTGTCTAAATATTGCACACTGTAATGATGGTTTGTTGAAATGGAAATGTTTATGTTGTATGTTAATGCATGAGTCTGCATTAAGAAAGATAAAAGATGATGAAATGTATATAAATGGGTACTGAGGACAAACAATTCGAAAGGGAAACCAAGGGGTGAATGACCTGTAATTTACTTTCATTTGATGACAAGGCATATCGGTAGATGTTAGTCGTTGTGCATAGATGTGCACAGTAGCTAACGGAGTACTCAGTAGATGCCATGTCTACCCACCCCTCACCACAAAGTTATGATGATGCTTTGGACCTGTTAGTTTGCCTGCGGTTGATGACGGGGCAGATACGATAGATGTTAGTCACTTGTCATATATGTGCGCAATAGCTAAAAGAAGACTCGGTAGATGCCATGTCTATGGTTTCAAAGATTAGCCTACTTATACTTGAAGAAAGTGAAAGACAAGAAAGAAAGAAGAAAGATGAAATGATATCACGAAATGTGAAGTTCACAGTCTCATACATTACTTGCTCAGTGTTAGACTTATAGATGAACCTTGCATTGTAGGTACAGAAGAAATGAAGATGTTAGCCTCAAAGGATGTACAAGTTGAGGAAGCTTGTCCATGAAGAATACTTGGTGGTTGTTGGTCATTGTTAAGATAAATATAAATGATTAAATTATTCATCAACCCATAAGCTTAAGCTTTTGGGATTCTTGGTAATTTGTCATGGTATCAGAGCCATACGTATTCATTTATGCAGTCTTCTTCCTCCTCTCATTGTTCATCTTCTCTCTCAGCTACAATAATGGCAGACCCAGTCCTTTCTTTTTCCCTGGTTTCGCCACCTTCAAATGCCTTTTTCCACTGTTCTAGTCAAAACAGATTTTCCTCAAAGTTATGACCAAGCTTCCTGATAGCCAGATCCCATTGGAGCTTCAAAGTTATGACCAAGCTTCCTGCCTGCTTCTTCTTCTTCTTCTTTCATTTTATCCTAATGGTCACCTGTATTCACTGACATTTCGTCCATGGCTTCCGCCTCACTCGCACTCATCCCTCTCCCCTTCTATCTCTCTTCAATCTTCATCTTCCAAACACGAACGACACTTCTATATCCTTAATCCGCGTTGTTTGTCTTTTCTTTGAAATCAGATCCATAGACCTGAACCATGGATCTAGATCCAGAAGAGCTTCACTTTTGGACCATTCCTGGTATCCTTAGAGAATCATTTTCAATCCTTAAATGCTCTTCCAAGACCTGCATCGCTCTCACCTTCATTTTCCCCCTCTCTTTTGCTATCTTTTTTTTTCCCGCCCACTTTTGGTCGAACTTGAAAACCCCTTTTCCGCTCCCAAACAAGCGCACCGGCGATGGACTCTTCTTCTCACGATCCAGTTATGCTACCTCATCTCTTTTCACCTTTTTTTTCTCTCTTCTTTCCACTGTTGTTGTGGTCTTCATCGTTGCATCGCTCTATATCTCCAAAGCTGTGCCGTTTTGGTCTTCCTTCTCTACTTCTTCCTACCGTCGGATCAGCCCTTCGTCATCGCTTGCCGTATATCTCTTTCTTCTTTGATCCGCCTCTCTCTTTCATTCTCTCTTGTTTCTATATCTGTAATATCCTGATTCACATAATAGGATTAAATAAAGATAATTGAAAATTAATTTGGATATATTTGGATTATTGAGAATTATTTTGGAAAACAAAAACCGCATGGACGAAAGTGAATTGGACCGATAATAATCATAGAACAACCAAAGATTTGAAACAAATCGAAAATAAGTTAAGAATTTAACTAAATTAAATTGAAGGAGGAAACGATTAAATTAGGGGGAGGATTTGATTAAAATAATAATAATAATAATAGTAGGTATATATATATATACATAATAAATAAAAGCAAAAAATAAATTAAAAAGGAATGGCCAGAAGACCATTCCTTCGAGAAGCACGGAGAAACGAGGACAGGGAGAAAGGGAGAGATATGCGATTGGAGAAGAGGATGACGAGCGGGAGTCAGATGGCGACGGCGAGCTCAGCCTTGGCCGAGGCTCCCTCGCAGCGTGCACGTCGTCCGACGACGTTTGGGTTCGTCAGCACGCGGGATGGTGAAGAGCTCGGCTGTGAATCGGGACTGCCGTGGCGTTTTCTGGCTACGAATAGAAGGTATGTTGGTCGGGTTTTCTTCCTCTTTGCATTCTAATGGTCAGATGTTGCTGGGGCGATCGGAATCGGCGTTTTGAGACCGTTGGCAGGGTGTGACGGCAGGGAGCTTTTGCCGAGGGCTGGCAGTTCGCTAACGGCTCGGTTCAGCCCTAGTCCAATGCTTCAGCTTTGATTTCCACGTGGTTGAACCACTCTAATCTGCTGACACACGATGGGGAGCCACCTTGGTGGAGTGGCTGGCAGATTTAAGAGGGAGACAACAAATGGGTGAAAATTGAAGAGGAGGCAGGATGAATTGAAGAAGATGTCGATGAGGTAATTGTGCAGTAGACTGAATTAAGTAGGCTATCGTGGGAGAAATGATTGAGGATGTGTATAAAAGTGGCAGAGAGCTTTTAGCTCTCGGGTGAGTTGAGAAGGCTGAAGATTGGAGCTCCTCGGGTCTTCGAGTTATTTTGGTGAGGTTTCCTTCTCTTTGTTAGTCATTTGGTTTATGTTTTGTAGTTCTGTGTTGTGGTGTTGTTGGAACTCAGTCGAGCGTGGAGTTGTGGAAAAGCAATGTTGTTCTGTATGTTACATATAGAATGAGATTTTGTTTAGAATCAATAATTGATTGATGGAAAGTTATGCTCTGTTAAGGAATTGTTCTCCGTTGGTTAAGCTTAGCTTGGTGATTTCATTTGGGCATTTCATTGAGTGATAGAGTTGTGAAGGAGAAAGAGATTTAAGTGTATTGGGATTATGATATGTCGTTAAGTAATGGATAAGGAGTTTTGGTTTAGATGCCGTTAAGAGTAACGAGTTGTTTAGAGTTTGTGATTATTAACCAATTGGTTATTTAATTATCTCTGAAGGTATTGGAGTGGAAGAACTTATATGCTGAATTTCCGAATTTCTACAGACGTTAGGTAAGGAATTGGGAAGTTTTGGCCATCAAAGCCCTACCCACAAGTTGATCCATGTGTGTGAGTGTAGTTTACAACTTATGATTTATATTCTAATTCCCCTCTTAAGCATGGTAAACTGCAGATTGAAGCTAAGATGAATAAAAGCATGAATAATGAGCAATTGACATATGAGTTTGACTTCTTTGAGTGTAGTTTACAACTTATAATTTATTTTCTAATTCTCCTCTTAACCATGATTTTAGAAACTGAAGGTTAAAGTTATGATGAATCAAAGCATGAATAATGAGAAATTGACATATAGGTTTAATTTCTTTAATTTTTGTCATTTGTTCTTAAATGTGTAGATAATGGTTGATGGTAATTTTTGTTGCCCTAAATTTAATTCAGTAACATATGGAATATCTATGCTGGCTTAAAGCATGTGGAGTATCTAGATTAGATGATGTAATTTAATTGTTCAAAGCATTGAAATGCTTGATTACTTTATAATGCTGTTATTTTATGGTTCTGCTTAGAAACCTTCTGGTTTTAGTCGAATTATTGAGCCTGTTTTGGTTGACTTCGTTAAGCATATTGTCATGAAGCATTACTTTTAATTTTACTATTGTTATTAACTCGTAGGTACGTTTCGTTAGTTACATTTCGTTGTTATTTGTCGTCAAGTCCAAAGCTTGTTCTTAGGATTTATTCTCCTTATAGTTCACTATTAATATCTGTTAGTTTACTGTTATAATGCCATGAGTTTATAAAGCATGTCCATTAATTCGCTGTCATTCTTTTCGTTATGAGAAGCATGTAATGATCTTAGTTTCATTCGTTGTTCAATAGGATCGCCTAATATATTGCTATTGCTTATTATACATATTTCGTTTGGTTAGGAAAAGTTAGGTTAAGTCCATGCTAATAGAAACCAAGTAGGAGGGTAACCATCGGAATGGTACCCACATGCATGAGTGAGGAAGAATGAAACGAAAAAGAAAGAACCCTAAAGGTGGGTATATGCCGGAAAAAGAAAGAACCCTAAAGGAGGGTATTTGCCAGGATAAGAAGAACCCTAAAGGCGGGTATATGCCGGAACTAGGGAGTTGGGGTAGATGGGTAGTCTGGATCTAGCCTAGCTACTAGGATACACCCCTACCAAGACGGGAAATGGACTAGTAGCCCACAGGGGGTTAGTTTCCGTACAGCTATGCCATCTCAAAGGAAAACCTCCAATCTCCAAACTCGATGTACGAGTTTTAACGAACGAATGTAGACAACGAACGTAATGATATGAAAAGAGTTGGGTTAAGTGGCCCTCAATCCAACAAGGACTAAAGAGAGAATGCATAATTGTTTTTCCCCTATCCTTACTGAGCGTAAGCTCACGTCCTTACTTGTGGTGTAGGTAACAAGGGACTTATGCCAGCAATTAAGGAAGAGGTCATTCCGGTGGAGCCTGGGGTTGATCTGACACAGACACCAGCGGAGTAGTAGTATGACATGTATGGTATGATGTGGTATGATAGCAAGAAGAAATGAATGTTTAATTTTGGGTTGTATTTTATTGAATAATGGTACTATGTAAAATTTATAACCTTGGATTTGCTTAAGTCATTTTTCTAATATCAATTTGCTATTCCGTTTATATAGACATATCTTAGATTTTTTTTGTTTAATTTATGCTTTCGCTAAATTTATAAATAAATTTGTTTTCAAAATAGATTTGAGGAAGAAGAAAATGAAAGGTTTTTCTAACGATTCGGATTTGATGCACTCTGATAACCCTTCGTTTTAATTGAAACGTTTTAATAAAAGTTAATGAGTTTTTAAACGGTTTAAGAAATCTGTGTCGTTACAATATCTACCAAAAAAAAATCTCTAAAACACAGAATCCTTCTTCTGCTACTCTAACATTACTCCTCCCGAAAAAATATCCACATGTAAGGACCAATAAAAGAAATTAGCCTACATGTGAGGGGAAATGTTAAGATAAATATAAATGATTAAATTATTCATCAACCCACAAGCTTAAGCTTTTGGGATTGTTGGTAATTTGTCAGTCATTACCATGGTTTACGGTTGAGAGTGTCAACCAACTTTTGTGATGACTTATGTCAAAAACTATTTTTGTATTTGGGTTGCTTTTTGTCAAGTAAAGGGTTTTACTTATATACTATAAAGGACTTTTAGACTTGGGTTTTGACAAAGTTATGTTTTAGTTTAAATGATAATGTTTTCCGCTCAAAGATTTTTCATAAAAATGGTTTTTACTCCAAATAGTATTTAAGTCAAGTTTCACTATGAAGGTAATTTAAAAAAATATATATATTCCAAGAGTTTACTATGAAATTAAGGTTTATAAAAAAGGGCGTTACATACTTGCACCCACTCATGTATTGTTTACTGTGGACGCTTTTCTATCTGTGAACACTTACACTTCCGTGGGTTCACTGTTCAACTCGCGCCACTTATCTAAAACAATGCCATTCACTTTCAATCATGGACACCTTTCTGTTCGCGAACGCTTATACTCTTGTGGCTCCACTGTTTAATGTTGCTATTTATCCAAAACAACGACATTTTATCTTAATAAAATGCTACCGCGGCTACATTTGCTACCACAGATACAATCATAACCTAAAATGACGATGTTTTTCCTTATACACTACCCTTCACCCTCCCACCAGGAATCTTTCCCGTTCGTGGGAGCATCTTCTTCCTAATCGAACAGTCCTTATTTAATCCTATAACTTGATATGAAAACCATCTATCCTCCCGCATGATATCTTTTCCTTTTGCAAAGCATCTTTCTATGGAAGCATCTTCCCACCCCGCCTTCTAATCTAACAGCTTAAACTCTTCCATTTATTTAATCTGACGGTTATCCTTCCTCCCACATTCCATTTCTCTTCCACAAAGGATCTTTCTGTAGAAGAATCTTCTTATTCGGCCTTCTTCATCCAAGGACTATAAATCTTTTATTACTTAATCCAATGATCACCCGATCTCGCGCATGACATTCATTTCATTTAGCCTTTAGCTCCCCCAACCATATTTAATCTCAACCGCCAATTAAATTTATCCAACTATTGTCATATTTTCATTTATTAAAATATTGCCTTCCTCCAAATAACATCCTTCCTTATACCTCAAACGTCATTTTCTTCCAAAAATGACTTCTTCTCCTAATTCAATATTATTTTTATTATTTAATGGCTATGGGTATTTTTTCAACTGTTTAAATCTTTATAAATTTTATTTTATTTATCCTTTAATATTCAAACTTTTTCAACTTAATAATATTTATTTCTCTTGTATATTATTAAAATATTTCTTATTTTTCCACAGGTACTACATATATAAATATATTTTAGTTTTACTTTATGTTAAATTTTGGTGTGACTTGAATTCTATTGAGTCAGGTCGGTGGATCCGCATTGTAGATCACATTTAAAATTTTGTTTTCTCTTTGAATTCATGTAAACTAAAATTGCAAAACTCACGGTTGTATTTCAATGTTCATTGTAGATTTATTTATTTGTCCATGGTTTTTTCTCGAAAGGGGTTTTTCACTTAAATTTGTTGTCCCACATCATATTTCATTTTTCCTGTTATCGTTCGATCTTTAACAAGTGGTATCAGAGATTTGGTTTTGAGAGTTCGTGCTTCCAAATGTGTTAAAACAGAGTCTCTACAGTTGTTCCGCATCAGACAAGTTTTATGTAATTTTTTGAGAAAATTATAATTTTTTAGAAAAAGAAAGGGAAGAAAAAAATAATAATTATTTCCTCTGTCATTCGTTTTGTTTATGAAGATTTGTTCTTCTCTGCTATCTAACCGTCATCAGAAACTATTGCAATGTCATTGTGAATGCTCTGATCTTACCTTGCTTTTGCCCTGTTTTTTAGTTTGTCAGAGGTATTGTACCTTCAAGCAACAGGTTCATATTGGAAGGTATCTATTGATCGTTAGTCTCAATTCTCACTGTCAAGCCATTTCAATTAGGGCTGTTGTGAAAGTTTCCTTAGGAAAGTCAGATTTTTTGCCAGAGTTAAAAATTGTGGAAAATCTTTGGGATTTTGGAAGATTTTTGGGAGATTAAGTTTAATAATTTATGTCACATCTGGAATCGTAGGAATATCTCAATCTTGGAGATTATTTTTTTATTGAAATTCAAATCAGGTTTGAATTTTATGATATTTGCGATTATTCTAGTGATGAGATTAGATTTGATTTTGGTAATAATTCATTATGGCAGAAATATCTGAATATTTTCGAATATCTTTTAGAATATTGTGATATCTATGGTTTTCTGATTCAATTTTCGGGATGAATATTTTATTAAAGTGAGCAATTTTTTGGGTCAGATATTTTGTTGAAGAATGTGTTTTTTGGTGGCGAAGATATCATTAAAGTGAATATTTCACTTTTGGATTAAGATTCGTTATTTTGTTATGGAAAGATAACGATAATAGAATTATAAAGTATTTGAATGATATATGTGATATGACAGGCCAGGACATAAAATATGTTTGTACAGATTTGGATGATTTTTTGTGGGATTTGAATATGTCATCATCATGGTTTAAATATTTCTTAAACTTGGTCAGCATCAGTTACTGAATTTACCTTTAAAGATTTTTATATTGGTGATCTATATATTTATTTGAGACGTTCAGGCATGCCCCCGTTGCAAATATTCTTTAATGGTGTGGAATAAGAAAATTTGAAGATTTAAAAATTGGTTCCCTTCATAAAAACAAAATATTCTTATGAAAATTGAAGTACAACTGTAAATTTTGCAACTTTAACTCACATGAATTTATAAAGAAAAACAACATTCTAAATTAAATTATAATATAGACTTATTGACCTAATCCAAAAGAATTCAGGTTACCACTTGTTAAAAATATTTACATTGACATGAATTCCATACAAGAGATCCACGACACATGTCCATCAATCCAATCCAAATAGAATCCAAAACACTGAACTCTAACACTTTCCACCTCAAAACAAATTCTAATGCACCCAACAAATCTTCAAATCTTAAACAATTTTTTTCCTTCCACAAAACCATTCCAAAAGAAAAATCAGATCGCTAAAATGTAAAAGTCCTTAAGGATGGATTTAGCAACAGATGCTAACCAATTTAAGAAAAAAATTTAAACAACAATGATGACATTTTCTCATAGTCCCACAAAGTGTCATAAACAAGCAAGTATATCTTGCATTTCAACCTATCATATCAAATCTGACATTCAAAACCCCAAAAATTCCACTATCATTATCCACCCCCAACGAAAATATCAAACTTCAATCTGCATGTGGATTATCATACTTTAAAGATTTAAATACCCAAAAAACACAAGCTTCAACAAAATATATGATCAAAATCACTGCCTTCAATAAAAATATCATCAGTCCAAAAATTGAAACTCAAAATCACATATATCACAATATCTTACAAGATATTTAAAAATTTTAGATATTGTTGTGATAATAAATTAGCCTCCTATATAAAAATAAAGTAGCCCAAATCAATCGCAAATATCATAAAATCCAAACCTAGTTTGAATTTTAACATAAGATAATCTCGAAGATTAAGATATTTTGCGATCATAAGTCTACAGCAAATTATCAAATAAAATCTACCAAACAATTCACAAATATCCAAACAATCCAATAAAAAACAAAATACCCCAAAAAATATTTGAAGCACTATTCAAACAAGAATATAAGCCAAAAAAATCCAAGCAATTTCCCTAATATTCCAAACAAAATCAAATTTTGATTTTATATCGCCAAAAAAAATCAGTTCTCCATTTGAAATGAAAAGAAATTTACAGGAGAAAACTTCTCAGAGAACATAATCGAAGGAACCAAAATCTGTATACAAAAATTAACTTGAAAATCTTAGCAAGAATTTTGTTGAAAAATTATTTCTCTATTGAGGAGGCTGATTGTCACGACCCTGAGGTGGGTCGGACAGAAATGTCGGGTCAAGAAACTTGATTACCCAGCCCAAGACTAGGTTGTCAGTGGAAGTAATATAAAAATAAGCGTAAAACCCAAAACAAATGGATCATGGTCTACATAGTGATTAACAAGGGTTATAGATAGCGTAATAATAAACAAAGAGAAAGTATTGTGCAAGAAATTTAGTCATTCAACACCATGATAATATAATAAAACTAATACAAAAAACAAATTCCCACTGCGAGCAAAAGGGGGACACCAAGAGGAAACCCAAATCCGAGGTAGCCACACCTCACACGCCATACTAGACCACCACAAACTAAACTTGGGATGGATGGGTCATTGGGGTGAGTGACAAACTCAACAAGGAAATCTATATTGAATGCAATGCATGGAAAAACTAGTTTTATCTTTCTCCAAAAAAAAAACATGGTTAAATTTATCTTCTTATCGTACATGGACTTTTTAAATCACTTTTAAAAAATACTTCATCTTTTTATCCAAAAATAGGGTCCACGGGTCATCGACAAGGCTTTTGCTAAATGCGTTGTATATATAAACAACTATAAGGCCTACATAGTTTTTCATCTAAAAACGTCATCAGTGAAAATGAATTCTCACACAAGGACCCATCCGACACACAACATAGAAAGGTGGTCATCTGCTGATAGCAACACCTTATGAGTACAAAGAAAAAGATGTCCATAGTTCAGAGACTAGGTGACAACACTATACGTATAATCAACAACAAGATGCCTAAATACACTGATCAGGTTTATGGATTCGAAATCCAGGGAGCACGTCAACATCGCCCTATTACCTATTTCAACTTTAAGGATTAGAAAAGCAAGGACATGTCACTAATGCCCTATTACCTATTTCGCACGTGCACACAAGCAATTTTCACGTAGTAGAATATGCACGGGCTAGTCTCGTGATGCTTTAGTACCAAGACTACACTAAACTTCAAGAGGATGCAGCCACCCAAATATATAGATAACAAAAATTAGAATACCATGTACGATAATTTAAAAGTGAGGAAACATACGTGTATATATATATGTAAAAACAGACGTGTTGTCTAACAGTCCCTGTCGAATTTTCATATGTGGCAACCCACAAAATAATTGTTTGAAAACCATGATGCAATGCAGTACATAAAGTATAAAAATCCCTACCTTGATAACGATAAAAGTTTAGCCGACCAGCCACATGCGCCATCAGATACAAGTACCAAAATCCTTAAAATTATCGAAACCTAAGACATAATTGATATCAAAATCCCAACCATCACACTAGGAATAAAAGATAGGTTCTAAATCTGGACAATTAACCCAAATCGATATAAAACAACAAATGACCCCTAATCTAGGAGAGTCATGCATGCATGGACGAGAAAATTTGAAAGTTTAAATAGAATACGTACAACTTTCGAAACTCTCAAATTAATAAACTTCTAAAATCTATCTGAGAAATAACTTCTATTAACCCAATATATAGATTGCCTCAATTTAATATTTAAAATAAAGTTTTGACCTCACCTCAATATATGTGCTAAATGATCAGGATAGAATTTCAACAAGCGTAGTTAACTAGCGCATTTAAAACTTCAAAACGAGTTAGGAAATGAAGTCTGTTAAATTTTCTAACATGGTTAGGTCGTCTAAACATGCGTTCAAACTGTCAACTTAAAAGTCAAAATCAACGAAAAAAGTTAACGGTCAACATTCAAAGTCAACAGTCAACAGTCAACGATTACCTCATATGCCAAATCATCAGTCAACACCTAGTCAGCAGTCAACACCACATCAACACTTTGGCGACTGGTAACGGTGACTGGCAATGGTGACTTTAGCAGCGATAGAAAACAGCATCAATAAAAACAAGAAGGGGCGAGTTTTAATGATTTTGAGCTCCTGAATCCAATGGTGACGTCTAGTTTCCAAAACAATGCCCGAAATGGTGACGTCTAGTTGCAAATTTGACTCTTTTGACGAAGCTTTGAACCACATCCGACCATGAATTTGAGCGATCTTTGTGTCTAATGATTTTCCTCGCCGAGAGCTTTCCAATGATAGGTTAAACGTTGTAATCGGACGTCAGGATTATCGCCGACAAGCGTTTAAAGTTTTGGCTGTAACCTTTCCAACGAAGATCACCTCCACTCGACGCGACTCCGACAAGTGTTGGAAATCACTGCCAGAGTGAGGAAAAAATAGAAAAAAAATGGAAAAAATAGTGGAGAGAGAGAGTGACATGGTGAGAGAATTGAGAGAATGAGAGAGGCACGCAGCCAGAGGAGAGGGGAGAGAGGAGTGAGAGAGAATAATAATAAATTTAATATTATTTAACAGGGAAAATGACAAATCAACCATCATACTTTGTAATCAATGACAAGTCAATCACTAAACTATTTTTGTTAACAAATTAACCACTAAACTATGGAAAAACGTTGTCGTAAATATCGCTGTAACGTTTGCCGTTAAACATATTGATTTCATTGCACAGCGGCATAAGGATGATCTGCCATTGATCATCGTGCGTCGTTTTGCATTCCTATGCCCTATTATATAAGAATAGACTGTGTACTCTGGCGAGTACCACGAAATACGAAATCCTTGGCGAACTATGTTCAATGAATTATAGTGATGCCGTTTTATGTTCGAGGGACGTCTTTCACGATTATATAGGCAGATTTAACGTTCAGAGAAGTCCTTAGGACATACAACAGATATCCCTTAACCAAAGACGGACGTCCATTTCAGCCTGAACGATGTAGTCTTAAGTCAGTCCGTTGTGAGACTAGGGACGTCTGTTATGGTCAGGGCGACGTAGTCTCAAGTCAAGGGACATCCTTTTCTATATGAGGGACGTCCGTTATGGGAAACGGGATGTCCGTGTTGAACCAAGGGACGTCCGTCTTCATTGAGATAGTATGCCGTTTAAAAAAGCGAGTGACTTGCACGGGACCCTTCAACATTAAAGCCTTTGGAGTCCATATTGGCCGTCAATTTTGATCGAGGGGCGTCCGTCATTGATCCAACGGCCATGAACCATAGTCCGCCATCGCCTTTGGAAATGACAAACTTCATCCTTACCGTCCATTCCGATCGAGGGACGTCCATCATCGATCCAATGGTCATGAACCATCGTCTGCCATCGCCTTTGAAAAATGACAAACTCCATCCTTGTCGTCCATTCCGATTGAGGGACGTTTGTCCTCGATCTAACGGCCATGAACCATCGGCTGGTATCTCCTTTGGAAAATGACAAACTCCATCCTCACCGTCCATTCCGATTGAAGGATGTCCGTTCTTGATCCAACTGCCATGAACCATTGTCCGCCATTGCCTTTGGAAAATGACAAACCCCATCCTCGCCGTCCATTTTGATCGAGGGATGTGCGTCCTCGATCTAACGGCCATGAACCATCGTCCACCATCACCTTTGGAAACATGACAAACTCCATCCTCGCCGTCCATTTCAATCGAGGGACGTTCGTCGTCAATCCAACGGTCATGAACCATCGTCCGCCATTGTCTTTGGAAAATGACAAACTTCATCCTTGTCGCTCATTCTGATCAAGGGATGTCCTTCCTCGATCCAACAGCCATGAACCATCGGTCGCTATCACCTTTGGAAAATGACAAACTCCATCCTCGCCGTCCATTCCGATCGAGAGACGTCCATTCTTGATCTAATGGCCATGAACCATCGTCCGCTATCGCCTTTGGAAAATGAAAAACTCCAACCTCGCCATCCATTCCGATTGAGGGACGTCCGTCCTCGATCCAACGGCCATGAACCATCGTCCGCCATGCCTTGGAAAAGGACAAACTCCATCCTTGCCATCCATTCCGATCGAAGGACGTCTGTCCCTTGATCCAATAGGCAAGACAGATGTCCCCTAATAATTAAGGTCTTTCTTTGCCCTGTTGGATTAGCGTCGGACGTCCCTCGTCGTTGTTGCCTTAGACGTCTCCGTTCAACGGTCCTTGGCGTTAACGAAACCACGATGTTAAAGTCAACGGATTTTGACGGCAAACGTAAAAGTGATGTTTGCATCGACATTTTTTCATAGTTCAATGGTTAATTTGTTATAAAAAAAATAGGTTAGTGGTTGCCTTATCATTGATCACAAAGTATGATGGTTGATTTGTCATTTTCTCTATTTAATATATATAACAATTATAAAATATATTATAGACATTAAATAAATATTGATTTTATGGAAATAATCTAAGCTATCCCGACGCTCTCACAACTTAACTTAAATTCTCTAATATAATCGTTTAGTCCAAACCACATGGTGACACACGAATCCATTGGTCTGACTATTTGACTGAATACTCACACGTGACAAAAGACCCATGACATGCGGCAAGATTCTGGTTGACACAAAAAATTTGACTTGACTAAAACGAAAATTTTACTCAGAAAAATGTAAAATCCAAAAGTTTGCAGGGTTTACATCTTTCTCCCTTTCAAAGAATTTCATCCCTGAAATTCAACACAACCCAAGAAGTCATCGAAAGAATGAGAGTACTTCAGACACAAACTACTAGGAAACTCCATGTTCAATGTGATACCCACAGCACACAAACCAAGGAAATCTCCCAAAGAAGAACTTACATAATTACATTCCAGGCTTCTAACATGCCTAGAACAGGATGGAGATCTAATAACACGATCGAAGTTAACACTGAAGTGAATACTATGAAAAGGAACCAAATTCACGATGCGAAGACGATTCAACAAGGACAATGAGTGGTCTTCCTAATAGAAATGAAGTGGAAAACTCTATCAATCAATCAACAACGAATGAATTCAGAATGAGAAGAATCCCACACAAATTGAAAGAAGACAAATAGGGTTATTCAACTAGTTATAGTGATCCACACAACATTGAACTAATGTGGAGTCTCTGTAACACCCAAGATGTGATTTAACGAATGTACTCGACTGAAAACACATCTGAAACAAAGTAAAGGAATATACTAGTTAGATCTAGGTTTAGGATGTTAGTCAAAACATTCCCCACATTTGAGCAATACTCTAAATCAAGATCACAATCAATAACACTCTCTAGCTTCATGTTGTCCAAACACCAAGCCCAACAAGAGATTACTCGAGATTTGCAACATGCAGAAAAACTCCTATCAAAGATACGGAATAAGATTTCGCAGCAAAACCAAGGCAAAGTCGAGTAACCAAGCATTCAATGAAAATCAAAATTTGCAAACTTATGGTTAATTACTATGCCCTGATACAGCAAAACACAACTAAAAACCAAATGTCTAATACACTTACTCAAATTGTCTACTGCTATTTGAGTTAGGAACTGTCAGATATGTACACCTAACAACCATCACTTTTAAACCTAGAGTGCACTCCAGACAAAAAAAACCAACACAAACCTGACATGTGCTCTGTCCCACACAATCAACAACAAATCTTACAAAGAAATGAACTATTTAAGGAAAAGAAATCAGACAACCGCTAGAACCGGATAGCTAACAAGTTTTAAAAATCCATGACTTTTAGCACAACTCTAGACAACTACAACAATCAAGCACACAACTCAAGAGGATCTAAACAAGATATCAAATGGGCAAATCGACAGCCAGTAGCATCAGAACAATGGTTAAAAATTTTAGGAGGACAAGCAACAAAGCTTAACGAACAGCCAAGAAATCTACTCCTTAAAGGATCAGCAGTGACGACACTCAACCAACCAACAGATATCTCCACCCGACTTTAACTCCAACGATTGTCTACACAACTCTCAAGAAAAGGGAATTAATTGACAAGACGTAGAACCCAAAAGAAAAGGACGATGCTCCACTCTTCCAACAGTGCATGAGACCTTTACTAGATGATGACTGACAACAGTCTTCATTCCGCAAGAAGTCTAGGAAGGATCTGAAACAATTCATACTAATGAAGGAATGATTTAAAGAGCAAAAACTGACATTGAGCAGAACAAATTGAGATCTACGTGTTAGCCTAAATGTTGTTAGGCTCAATTATTTTGATGATGAATGTTTTTATGGTAATTATAAGTTGTTTATTGATTTTGTTCTTAATTGTTTAATTATTATATTTATATTAATTTTATTGAAAATACTCTCAATACGGGTATTACGGTTGTGCTAACATGTTTATCTAAGTCCATGTAGTGAATATGTATCATATTGGGACTTAGAAATATGAAGGATGGCAAATGGGAAGCATGTTGGTCGACCAAAAACTACTCCCAGTCTTGGCGGTCGAGGATGCGATCGAGTAGGTTGTCGAGTGAACCAACCGAAATTGTATTCAAATTACTATGAAGGTTTTCAGTCGAGTATACTATCTAGTTTGAGGTCGACATCATCGACCAAAAAACAATAAAGATTACTCCCACTGTTTTTTATTGACAAAGTGGTCGAGCAAAGAAAAAGTGGTCGACCGAAAAAGTGCTGAACACACAACGACTAGTTTTCAATGGTCGGATGTGGTCGATCAAAAAGGAAATGGTCGACCGATTTTTTAGTGTCTATAAATATAAAACACTCTGAGGCTCATTCAAAAAAACCACGAATTGAGGCGAAGCCCTGCCAAATTTGAGACTCAAGTCCAAATCTTATATTGAGCTTGTAACCTAACTCTCTACACTCCCGAACTTGAGATTTTTATTTGGGAGAGTTAGGAATCTTTGTATTTTAAATTTCTTCAATTGTACTCCAACGAAAAGGGTGACGCCCTATGACTTAATCAAGTGAAGGGTGACGCCCCATAATAATCAAGAGAAAAGGGTGACACCTTGAGAAAGAGTCAACTTGGAAACGTTTGGTTGGCACCTGTGAAGCCAATCGATACTAACCGAGGGGGTTAGTGAGTAAAAGGATCTCCAAGTCAGAAACTTGGAGTGCGGATGTAGGTGGAATTGGCCAAACCGCATGAACAACATTGTTTTTATTCTCTATCCCTTAAACTATTTATTATTGTTATTATTTTGTATGCATTAAATCACTTAGGGCTAAAGAAATCAAAAATCACACGAAAAATTTGAGAACGCCTAATTCCCCCCCCCCCCCCCCCCTCTATAGGCGTGCATATCAATCCTACAATTGGTATCAAAGTGGGTTAATTAAAATTTTTTGTGTGATATTGCATATTGTATAAATTTGTTAATTTGTTTGAATTTCTTGAGTTGAATTTTTTTGACAAATTTCTTAATATATATTCTTTATATAATTGATTATGGATTTCAATACTTATGTTGAAGGACAATCCACAACTAGACCTCCACTATTTGATGGTAGTGATTATTATATTGGAGATCTAGGATAAAAATATTTGTTCAATCAATTGATTATGATTTATGAAAAATCATTGAAAATGGAATAAATGCTTTAAATTTGCTTTTTGATTGTGATGAGCAACAATTGAGCTTAAATACAAAGGCCATGAACATATTATATTGTGCTTTGAGTATAGATGAATTTGATAAAGTACAAACATGTGTTAGCGCTAATGATATCTAGAAAGTTCTTGAGCTTGCATATGTAGGTACAACTCAAATTGAAAGTGATAAAAGCACATCCTCCGAAGATGAGGCAATAGTCAATACATGCTTCATGGCCAAGGATGAAAATGAGGTAAACAATTTATCCAGCGACTCTGATGATAATTTTGATGATAATGATGAATTGTTGGAAGCATTTAATTAGTTATTTGAACAATTTAACATGCTTAAATGAAAGTATAAATTGTTGAAAAAAGAAAATGAGAACTTGATTAAGAAGTATGTTAGTATTGTTCAATCTTTTGAAAAAGAGCTAAGTGAACTGAAAATTAAGAATGATTAATTGAATATTTTTATCAAATCACTTGAGAACGAAATTAGTATATTAAAACTTAAAAATAATTATTTAAATTGTGTTATGCTTAATTTCATAAATGGAACCAAAAGTTTAAATATGCTCTTAGGTAAACAAATGGTTACTTTTGATAAAGCTAGAATTGGATATCAACCCTTTGCTAAAAAGAAAAATTATAATAATTTTTTTGTTGACCCATCTATTTATAATTCTTGTAATTGTATTGGGCATAAATCCTTTGTTTGTCCATTGAACTCAAATGTTAACGCAAAATCTAAATTGAGTTCTAAATTTGTATGGGTTCCTAAAAGAACCAAACCTATAATTAATGGACCCAAAAAGATTTGGGTACCAAAGAAATCAAATTGATTTTTGTTGTAGGTTGGAGGTTCTCCTAAGGAGCTCAAAGGAGATGGATCATTGGATATCCAAAAGACAAAGGGAGAAACCTCAAAAGTGTGTCTCCAATACAATAAAGATGAAAATGCACTTATGGAGGTACACAATAGGATTTTGGCATCATACTTGTGGATAAGCTTAATTTTTATATATACTTTTGAGTTGAATTAAATGAATTATATGCATATAAGATAAAATTTTATTTCATTGATTTAATTTAAATAATTATTCTTTATGCATTTCCTTGTGGTATCATTTTTTTTTTTGTTTAAACTTATTTCTAATTCATCAATTGATATCTTTGGTTTTAAGGTTCATTAATCCAACAAGTGGTGTTATGAATTGCATATATTAAAAGATTGTTGGTGTTTGATTGTGATACTTTGGATTTCTCCATTGATGTAAAATTGATATAGGGGGAGAAAATAGACATGTTTTTTTAGATCCCCATTGATTTAAATTGGTCATTATCATAGGGGAGAAAATAAAATTGTGTGTTTGATGAATGTCCCCAATTTCTATTATATGCTTAAATGACAAAGAAGATGAATTAAATTATTTAAATTATTTTGTTTGATATCTTGAGATTCCCCAAATGATTTGATGTTGAATATTGGTAAAGGGGAAGAAATTTGTTTTTACAACAATTGGTATCAATAAATTTCTTCAACTGGTAATCTAACAATTGGTATCATTTTTAAATGGCAATCCCCAATTATTTGATTTTGTGCATTGATATAGGGGGAGAGAAATGCTTTTTAACTTGGATATTTTTTTTTCCAAAGATAGATTATCACAATTGTGATATTTTTCTTGAGAATAGATTGTTTTGAATGATTAATGATCCCTCCAAATGTTCTTGATGATAATTCGATAGAGGGAGATAAAAATATATTGTATTAATTGCTTAAATTGTGATATTCCTCCAGCATTTTCTATGATTTGAATTTTGACAAAGGGGGAAATTTCTTGTTGGTGTTCCTCCCCAATGATTCCCTTTTTGTCATGACAAAAAGGG
>CM039471.1:21359452-21540084 GCA_022433065.1 Begonia loranthoides
CCCTCTCTCCTCTCTTAGGTGTATATTGATCCCACAGACCCATTCAAAGACTTTAACCAATGGTCTCCGAACCAAGGGAATACATACTACACGTAACCAATATAAGGTTTATGACCGAAAAGTCTTAACTCGGATTAACGAGTTCCAAATGAGACAAGACAAGTCCGAGATTTCACAAAAGGATAGGGACTTGGATCACATCCCAGGATAAAAGATTCGAATTTTGAAGCACATAGGCCCACACATGAGGAAGATGGAAAAAACCCATACGAAAGACTTGAATTTCAATCCACACAAGCTCTCACAAGAGGAAGAACCTAGGCGAGTTCACAAGCTTGTAATCCAAAAGAATTTCACTTGACTATCCACAGAGCACACCCACTACCCATGTGGATTGGAAAAGACAAGGTCATCCTCCTGCAAAGGAACCCAAGATGCATTCCCAGTAGCATCTTGACTCATTTGATGATTTGATTAAGTGTTGGAACAATTCTATGCATAGTGGACGAAAGTCCCAAACATTAAATGACGTGCCTCCAAAAGAGAGGTCAAGAATCGATCCAATGAAAAATGGACAAGCACAAGCAAGCTTGCAAGTAGGAGGTGGCAGATGATATTTCCTAACGGCTGCTTCCAGTTAGTGACGGTGGATCTCCCTCTGACGAGCTCCCATGAAGCTAATGTTTAGACACCTCACTCTCACATATATCTAGTTCACTCTCACATATATCTAATTTACTCCCTCCAAATTTCAGAGAAAAAGCCTGTAGGCAACTCGAGATCTCGTGCGAAATCTGCTCAGAGCTCGGCTGGAATCGGCAGATTGAGTCTTTAGTAAAGAAAGGTGCGTAACTTCTGAACCCGAACTCCTTTTCTGTTGATTTTTCTTTCCTTGGAACCTTGATGGACAGGGGGTGATTTTGGAAGTGGTTTAGTAACTTTGGTACTGAGAATGTTGGAGAAAAATGAAAGGCAGATTCAGAAGGAGCCAAAGGTGAACCGATCTGCACCTTTGGTTTGATTGAACTCCACAAGGAGTGTCTCCAACCGGGCTGGGATGTGCGTTTTACCTCTCTTACACTCTGGATCTACTACCTTAAAGGCAGCATGGTAAGGAGGAACAGTAAGATCTTCAACCAAACTGAACAAGGATTGAAGAAATGGTGGCTCACTCACTCGGATCTACTCCAAGAAGCTTGGCCGATGTTCCTCACAAGTGGGGAAGAATCTCTCTTCAAAAACTAGGTTTTTTCTCAAATATTCACTGCTGCTCAGCAGCTAAAAATGTACTATATATAGTGCTCCCATTAGGATTACAAAATAAGAAAAAAGAATAGAAAACAAATGACAAATAAAAATGGCAATGTTGAAGTTGATCACCACTCGGCTAGGTGCAATGTGAATGGCCAAGTGGACTTAGCTTGTGTGGTCCATGAACTCTAGCATCACCATTCCATTTCTCATGCAAAAGTTTCTTTTCTAAAACCATGCAAATCTCCAAAAATACCAGCATGATAATTTCCAAAAAATATCAGCATAAAATGTACAAAAAAAGATTGAACACACGGCCTTAGTGGGTGTGCTTTTCTTGAGGGCCGAGAGGAACATCACCTTGAGTTGTCTCCTCCAATTTCCAAACTAATAAATTGAAGGGTTTCTCCATGTCTTCAACTGTTGGTTCTCCTCCAAGATTATTAGCATAGAATTGATTCCCTGCAAAATGAGCAAACAAACTAGAAATCTCTCGGGCTCTCGATCTAGTCAAGGGACCTAGCGGCATATCATTATACTACTGATTTTTCAAGCAATCACTCCCAAAAATAGTGGAACCATGCTCTGATACCAAAAATTTATGTCACGACTCAGAGGTGGGCCTTACAAACATATTGGGTCAATCGACCCGATTCTCGGAGAGGACCCTGTCGCCCAACCCAAGGCTAGGTTGTTAGCAGAAATCTTAATATAAAAATAAGCCAAAAACCTAAAACTAATGGGTTAGGGTCCATAGAGTGATCAATAAGAGTTATAGATAGCGTAATAATAAACAAAGATAAAGTACTGTGCAGGAAATGAAATCATTCAACACCATGACAATTTTAATAAAACTAATACAAGAAAAAAAAATTCCCACCATGGGCAACAAGGAGACACCAAGAGGAAACTCAAATCCAAGGTAACCACACCTCAAACGCCATACTAGATCACTACAAACTAAACTTGGGATGGAGGGATTGTTGGGGTGAGTGACTAACTCAATAAGAAAATCTATACTAAATGCAATGTATGGGAAAACTGGTTTTACCTTTCTTCAAAAAACATGGTTAAATGTATCTTCTTATCATACATGGACTTTTTAAATCACTTTTAAAAAATACTTCATCATTTTATCCAAAAAAGTGCCCACGGGCCATCGAAGAGGCTTTTGCAAAACGCATTGTATACATAGACAACTATATCATAAAATAGGCCTACATCATTTTGTATCTGAAAACATCATCAATGAAAAGAGATGGTCACACAAGGACCCATCCAGCACACAACATAGAAAGGCGGTCATCTGTCGATAGAAACACCTCGTGAGTCTAAACAAAAAGGTGTCTACAGTTTTGAAGACTAGGCCACAACACCATACGTATAATCAACAACAAGATGACTAAATACCATGTTCATGTTTAGGAATTCAAAACACAAGGAGGACGTTAACACCACCCTATTACCTATTTCAACTGTAGGGACTTGAAACCCAAAGACGTCACCAATGCCCTATTACCCATTTCGCACGTACACATAAGCAATCTTCACGTAGTAGAAGATGCACATGATAGACTCATGATGTTTTGATAGCAAGACTGCACTAAACATCAAGAGAATTCATCTACCCAAATATATATATATAACAAAAATCAGAATACCATGTACGATAATTCAAACATAAGAAAATATACCTACATATACGTAAAAACATACATGCTGTCAAACAGTCCCCGTCAAATTTTTATATGTGGCAACACACAAAATAATGGTTTGAAAATCATGATACAATGTAGTGTATAAAGTATAAAAATCTCTATCTCAATGACAACAAAAGCCTAGTTGACCAACCACACGCGCCATTGGACACATGTACCAAAATCCTTAAAATTGTCAAAACATAAGGCATAATTGATATTAAAATCTCAACCATCACACTAGGAATAAAAGATAGGTTCTAAACTGGGACAAGAAACCCAAATTGATATGAAACAAAAAATGACCCCTAATCTAGGTGAGTCATGCGTGCATCGACGATAAAATTTAAAAGTTTAAATAAAATACGTACAACTTCTGAAACTCTCAAATTTATAGACTTCTAAAATTTATCTAAGGAATAACTCCTATTGACCCAATATAAAGATTGCCTAATTTTAATATTTAAAATAAAGCTCTGACCTCATCTAGATATACATGCTAAATGATCAGGATAGAATTTCAACAAACGGAGGTCATCAGTGTGTTTGAAACGTTGAAACGAGTCAGGAAATGGGGTGTGTTAAATTTTCCAATGTAGTTAGGTAGTCTAAAAGCTTGGTCAAACTGTTAACATAAAAGTCAAAGTCAACAAAAAGTTAACAATCAACTCTTATCTCATCTACCACATCATCAGTCAACGGCTAGTTAGCACTCCAGCGACCTGCGATGGTGACTTTTTTGGCAACAAAAAATGACATCTGATCAAAATGAGAAAGATCAGGTTTCAAGGTTCCGAGCTCTTGAATCCAATGGTGGCTTCGTTTTTCCAAGATGATGCCCAGACCGGCTAGGATCTACAATTAAAGTTGCAGATTTCCTTTTTTCGATGAAGTTTTGGGACAACATCCAACCATGGATTTGAGCGATCTTTGTGTCTAAATGATTTTCCACACCGAGAGCTTTCTAAGAATAGGTTGAACGTCATGATCAGACATTAGGATCGTTGCCGCCAAACATTTAAAGTTTTGACCAAAACTTTTCCGATGACGATTTTGACAATCTAGTTCTTCCAAAGAAAAGTAGTATTAAAATTATTTTACAATAAATGTAGAATCCCAAGTTTTTTTTCACTTAGGGCCTCTAATTTCTACGATCTAATATATGGATATGTTTTTCAACATATAGATCTTTGCATTTGGAGGAACCATTTTGGACTGCTATTAATAAGATTAAGTCTCTCAAGAATGGGTAGAAACCTATTGATTTTGTAAATAAGGGATTTGTCTCTGAACTCTTAATTACTTCCAATGGCCTCCAAAAATGTTGCTACCAACTAAGACTGATGGTTTGAAAAATTTGCCACGACTAAAAAAGGCAAGTTGTTATATTAGAAGGCCAAGAAAGGCCCAGGTGTGGGTCCGATCCAAGAACAAAACCGTGCGAATTTTGGCCCAAAGCAGTAATATCATACTAGGAGCACTAAGGGGACAATACATATGGTATCAGAGCAAAATCTCAACCAAAAGTGTGGCCGACGAGGACGTTGGGTTCCCAAGGGGGAGGGGGAGAGATTGTGATAGCTCACCCTGTGAAGGTCAAGAAAGGATCAGGTGTGTGTTCGACCCATATCTGTGACACCCCAAAAGAAAGGGTGTGCAATCCCACATCGAATTGGGGGAAGTAAAGAGAGCAGAATATAAGTGGGTAGCTCTTCTACCCGAACCGACTGGTTTTGGGTGGGTAAGCCACACCAAGAACAAATCTGTGGGGGCTGCGGCCCAAAGTGGACAATATCTGTTGGGCCAAGGTTGGACAGACTATCGATTATATTTATGGTATCAGAGCCAAGCCCAGCTCGGTGGTGGCCACGATCCCACGAGGACATGGGCCCCCCAAGGATGGGGGGAGGGGGGGGGGGGGTTGATTGTTACACCCCAGAAGAAAGGGTGTGCAATCCCACATTGACTTGGAGGAAGTAAAGAGAGTAGAATATAAGTGGGTAACCCTACCCCAACAGACCAATTTTGGGTGGGTAAGCCACACCAAGAACAAATTCGTGCGGGCTGCTGCCCAAAGCGAACAATATCTGTTGGGCCAAGGTTGGGTGGGCTATCACTTATACTTAATGTAATACCCCGATATTTTAATCATCAGGATATTACAGGATGTATTCGTCAAATTATAATTACAAAAATTTCCCTGATGATAATTAAGAACTACTTTGGAAGAAGAATAAAATGATATTTATTGAATTAGTTGGGATTAAATGTTAAAGAGGATTAATTGAAGATTTAATGAAGATTAAGTGAGAAATTACATTAATTGAGAAAAATAAAAGAAGAAATAAGGGGAAAGGAATTGGTTGAAGGAGATTGGAATGGGTTTGGGTTCGGTTCACACGGTTCACTGGTCTGGTTTGGGTTTGACTATTGAAAGGGGAAATGAAATTAAAAGAAAACTGTGATTGTTGCTGAAGAAAGAAAAGGAGAGAGAGACCCGAAGAGAGGAAGAAGAGCGATGAGAGATTGAGACCGGAGGGAGGAGAGCAAGCGATTGGAGCTCGGCCGGAGTGCTTCGCGACGGGAGATTCTTTCCGACAAGCGTGCAAGTGGTGGTCGGCGAAGCAGGTTGCGTTGGTGGGATGCTCGTGCAAGGAGCGACGAATCGGACCTCTGCCGTGGGGATTTTTGGCGACGATGGAGGTACGTTCAATCAATTTCTTTCTCCTCTGTGGCTTTCTGTTGTTTGGTCGTGGGCTGAGACGGATTATAGGGCGACTGGTGCTGGCGATTTCCGCGAGGAGAGATGGTTGGATTTGGCAATTCGGGCTGGACTGACCGAAGGCCTTGATCCAACTTTTAATGGGGTCAAACCGGTCTACCTCATACTTTGTAGTAGGTGACAACGACAGTGTGTAGAGCATGAGGAACACTCTGCGAATTTTAGTGGGCTGTCAGGCATGCTAGGGAACACTCTGGCAGAGAGTGTTCCATCTTGGTGTCGTTATTTAGAGCAGAGACAATGAGGGAGGAAGGGGCGGCTAGCTGGTGAGATGCTCTCGGGTGGACTTCTGGGATTGGTGAAGTGGGGGTGCCGAGAGTGTTCTAGTGCTGGAAGCTGAGAGAAGGGTGTGGATGCAAGGAAGCTCTCGGGTCTGTTGTTCTTCTGGTAACTCCTTGCATCCCTCTTTATTTTATGGATTTATGCAAATGATTATTGAAGATAAAGGAGTGCTCTTCTATTGGGTATTGCTCCTGTGAGTTGCTACTTCGTATTTCTGCTGAATAGATTGTCTGGTGGAGTTATGCACTATTGTAGGGCGTTCTGTATTTCTCTTTTGTTGTCTGTTGGATAGTCTGTTGGTTATCAAATGATATTGATGGCTTGTGGTAATATGTCGTGAGCCATTGTTCCATGATTTCATTTGGTCTGTTGATGGGTGTCGATCGGCTACGCATATATTGATAATGGATTGATTGTTCAAATGTTAATAGGTCGTTAGTGAATAGAAGTTTAAGCTATTAAGTTGGGATAGATGTGAATGGTAAGGGTGATTTAGGAATATGTTTTGGTTTGATTCGAATGATGTTAAAGGGTCGTTATTAATAAGTAAATGTTTTTAATTGTGAAGGTATCGAAAAGAGAGGAAAGATAAAGATTAAATACAAATGTGCGTTAAACCTTCAAGGTAAGACTTGGGTGTGTCTTGGCTTGAGGAAGCCCTACACCACAAGTAGAGTCCGTATGTGTATGTTTTGTATGCTTATTATTGTGTGTTGTCCATGTTTGATACCCTGTACGTTTATGTGCTTGGCTAATTGCGTGTATTGCTGTTGTTAGTTTATTGGTTGATATACTAAATTGGTTTTATGTACTTGTTAATGCTCTGTAGACTTGGTTACTCTGTGATATGTCCATCGTTGTTAGCTTTATTGCTTTGTTGTATTAGCTCTCTGTTAGTTTATTGTTAGTTGCTTTGTAGGTAGTTCTGCTTGCATTATTAGTTTGGTTGCCTTGTAGATATAAATTGGTTAGCGATCAGCCTATGAATTGACTAATATAGCATGTTGGGATTAACTTAATTAATAAGCATGTTAATTAATAGCTTAACTAATTTACTAGTTATTGATTAAATTGTTAAAAACTATTAATCAATACCTTAGTGTAATTAACTAGCATTCCAAGCATGTAATCAATTTAGTGTCTCTTTATTTTTAGTTAATGTAGCCTATATGATTTTGTATATGTTCTCTAGAGATGTGTTGCTTTGCATAATTCTTGTTGTGAATAAATCCCTTGACCATGCTATCTAAATTGAGTGATTATAATTAGTATAAATCACAAACTCCCGAGCATGTAAATCAATTAAGCATGTAAACCATTTGATTAATATAAGCACATTAATAAATTAGGTTATAAACTTCTCCACTTATTGTTTAGAATTATCTGTCATAACCTTCTCATGGTGCATATTTGTGTTCGTTTTGATTGTCATATGAACTCTCTTGTATGCCCCCTTAGTTAATTCTTGTATGTGCTTTTAGGATAGTTTCACAACGATAGAAACAATTAGGAAAAACCACCACAGGGTAGCCACACGTCTTGAGTGAGGAAAAAAAACTAATCTTTCCCTTATTGGGATTACAAGACTAATTAACATAATTAATTAGAAATCGTAGGATTCCCCAAACTCCATGTTCCACGTACGAGCTATTTCTAAAACATGTGCTATTCCTAAAATACATAATTAAATTAGTGGCTTGGGGTGGACTCATTTCAAATAATTTGAGTGGCATCTTATATGCATAAACTCATTTTCTTACTGGGCCTTTAGACTCACGTCTTACTTGCGGTGTAGGTACACACGAAGCATGAAGTCTTTTGCCATGAACGTTTTACTTCCGCAAGAAATGTTTTAAGTGTTTCTAATGGCCCGACTTGCACTCTAATATTTCTTTCACAAAATCTTCAAATTTTAACGCGTTTTTAAAAAGGGATTGATGAAGAAAAAATCCGGGTCGTTACAATTGGTATCAGAGCAGAAGTTTAAAAAATGATTTCATGGATTGCTCTGATCGTTTTTAAAACCAAGTCTCTTACTTGTTCTAAAATGATTTTTGAAAATTTTAAACTAATAATGTAGCATGTCTGCCAACACAAGCCTCGACGTGGAAATCGTTCATTTACCGTAATTATTTCGATTAAATCGCTTGTACTTTAATTTGATCGCTTTAATTTCTTTTTCAGTTAAGATTTATGTTGTAACAAGGAGTTATAGTAGAGAATGAGTTGTAAATGATAGTACATAATAGAGATTAGACGATACTGGAATTGTTTAGAACTTTTATGCCAGTTATTTAGCTTTGAAGGAGTCTAAAAACAAGAGAGACTCTGGCCAAATTTTAGGAAAATGGGAACGGGGATAGTTAAGTGGAAGGAACGTAGATTAGACCAACTGGATAGTTAGATGGAGTCAGATAGCAAACAAAGCACCTAAGTAGAGTTATGCACAACTTTTGAGATAAACGATGAACAAATCACGAGCAACAAGAGTGAATTAAGAAATGATAAAAAGCGAACAAAAGCAAAACGCCTAATGAAGATTTCTGTGGTCCGGTAGCTTAGCCTGGCACAAGAACGAGAAAGGAAAAGTAAAGAAAAAAATGAAAGTAACTAAAAGAAGAAGAAAAGGGCAACGATATGATGCGAGACTGTTTGGACACGGTCACTAGCGAGCTTTCGGATTCTGCCATCATCGCTAGCAAGCTTTCGGATTATGCCATCATTCCTAGCAAGCTTTCGGATTATGCCATTACTGCTTGTATCAGTTGCAAGGTCCCTGGATTATGCCGGGACAGTTCTTGGATTATGCCGGAACATAACGGCCAAAGATTAGCAGTCTTTTGGATTATGTCATTGTTGCTATATCAGAGGCAAATGATGAAAAGAATGGCCAAGGGTTAGCAGTCTTTCGGATTATCTCATCGCTGCTATTCCGGAGGGCACGAACGATGTAACGATAAATTAAAGCGTAAAAGATAAAAGTGTAAGAAAAGAGAAGATGCTACAACGGGTAGATAAAGAGTAGACGTGATGGTAAGGGCCAATGGGATTAAGTGTGGTAGCTTAGAGAGTCAGTTGAACCTTTCAACAAACGTGCACATAAACCAAACTAGAAAAGGGAACATAAACAAAAACCTTGGATAATGGAAATGGATATGGAAATGGTATGAGCATGGAAACCGAAACAGAGATGAAGTTTCCAGAATTGGAAGTTGAAATGGAAACGGGGATGAAGTTTCCAAAAATGGAAGTTGAAACGGAAACGGAGAGGAAGTTTCCAGAAATGGAAGCGGAAATGAAAATGGAGACAAAATCTCCAGAAATGGAAGCGAAAACGGAAACAGAGACAAAATTTCTAGAGATGGAACCGGAAATGGAAATGGATACGGAAGCGCGTACGATCACGGGAACTGAAACGGATACCGAAGTAGAAATGGGAACAGAAACATAACCTAAAACGGGAACGGGAAAGGAGACAGAGACGAAAGTGAACTTTCTAGAGTGATTTCTGGAAATGGATACAGGAATGGGAACTAGTATTCACACACAGACTGGGAAGCATGAACGGGTTAGAAACCTAAGAGGGGTAAATGGGTAATAGAGTAGCATAGCAGAAGCGTGGAAGAGTGAGTTCAATAGTTGGATCGACTTCAGAGCGAAGAGATGAGTTTGGACGTTGTCAAGTGGATCTATTAGCTAGAGTTAGGCAAACGTCAATCCGAGAGGGGTTAGTATCAAGTCGAAGCCTAGAGTCAACTAGAACACCAATTAGGTAGCTAGTAAAGGGTTTGGACAGGTAGATAGTGATTGTTAAGGGGAAAATTTCGGGGACAAAATTTATTTTAAGGGGGAAGTATGTAATACCCAGATATTTTAACCATCGAGATATTACAGGATGTATTCGTCAAATTATAATTACGGAAATTTACCTGATTATAATTAAGAACTAATTTGGAAGAAGAATAAAAGGATATTTATTGAATTAGTTGGGATTAAATGTTAAAGAGGATTAATTGAAGATTTAATGAAGATTAAGTGAGAAATTGCATTAATTGAGAAAAATAAAAGAAGAAATAAGGGGAAAGGAATTGGTTGAAGGAGATTGGAATGGGTTTGGGTTCGGTTCACACGGTTCACTGGTCTGGTTCGGGTTTGACTATTGAAAGGGGGAATGAAATTAAAAGAAAACTGTGACTGTTGCTAAAGAAAGAAAAGAAGAGAGAGTCCCGAAGACAGGAAGAAGGGCGATGAGAGATCGAGACCGGAGGGAGAAGAGCGAGCAATCGGAGCTCGACCAGAGTGCTTCGCGACGGGAGATGCTATCCGACGAGCGTACCAGTGGTGATCGGCGAAGTGGGTTGCGTCAGTGGGACGTTCGGGAAAGGAGTGACGAATCGGACTTTTGTCGTGGCGATTTTTGGCGATGATGGAGGTATGTTCAATCAATTTCTTCCTCCTCTGTGGCTTTCTATTGTTTGGTCGTGAGCTGAGATGGATTGTGGGGCAACTGGTGCTGGCGATTTCCACGAGGAGCGACGGCTGGATTTGGCAGTTCGGGTTGGACCGGCAAAAGGCCTTCGTCCAGCTTTTAGTTGGGGTCAAACCAGTCTGGCTCATACTTTGCAACAGGTGACAACGACAGTGTGTAGAGCATGGGGAACACTCTGCAAATTTTAGTGGGCTGTTGGGCATGCTGGGGAACACTTTGGCTGAGAGTGTTTCATGCTTGTGTCTTTATTTAGAGTAGAGACAATGAGGAAGGAAGGGGCGGTTAGCTAGTGGGATGCTCTCCGGTGAACTTCTGGGAATGGTGAAGTAGGGGTGCCGAGAGTGTTCTGGTGCTAGAAGCTGAGAGAAGGGTGTGGATGCAAGGAAGCTCTCGGGTCTGTTGTTCTTCTGGTAACTCCTTGCATCCCTCTTTATTTTATGGATTTATGCAAATGGTTATTGAAGATAAAAGAGTGCTCTTCTATTGGGTATTGCTCCTATAAGTTGTTGCTTCATATTTCTGCTGAATAGATTGTCTGGTGGAGTTATGCACTATTGTAGGGCCAGTATTTCTCTTTTGTTCTCTGTTGGATAGTCTGTTGGTTATCAAATGATATTGATGGCTTGTGGTAATATGTGTGAGCCATTGTTTCATGATTTGGACTTGGTCTGTCGATGGGTGTCGATCGGCTACGCACATATTGATAATGGATTGATTGTTCAAATGTTAATAGGTTGTTAGTGAATGGAAGTTTAAGCTATTAAGTTGGGATAAATGTGAATGGTACGAGTGATTTAGGAATATGTTTTGGTTAGATTTGAATGATGTTACAGAGTCGTTATTAATAAGTTAATGTTTTTAATTGTGAAGGTATCGAAAAGAGAGGAAAGATAAAGATTAAGTACGAATGCGCGTTAAAGCTTAAAGGTAAGACTTGGGTGTGTCTTGGCTTGAGGAGGCCCTACATCGTAAGTAGAGTCCGTATGTGTATGTTTTGTATGCTTATTATTGTGTGTTGTCCATGTTTGATACCCTGAACATTTTTGTGCTTGGCTAATTGCGCGTATTGCTGCTGTTAGTTTATTGGTTGATATACTAAATTGGTTTTATGTACTTATTAATGCTCTGTAGACTTGGTTACTTTGTGATATGCCCATCATTGTTAGCTTTATTGCTTTGTTGTATTAGCTCTCTGTTAGTTTGTTGTTAGTTGCTTTGTTGGTAGCTCTGCTTGAATTATTAGTTTGGTTGCCTTGTAGATATAAATTGGTTAGCGATCAGCTTATGAATTGACTAATATAGCATGTTGGGATTAACTTAATTAATAAGCATGTTAATTAATAGCTTAACTAATTTACTAGTTATTGATTAAATTGTTAAAAGTTGTTAATCAATCTCTTAGTGTAATTAACTAGCATTCCAAGCATGTAATCAATTTAGTGTGTCTCTTTATTGTTACTTAGTGTTCGCCTATATGATTTTGTATATGTTCTCTAGAGATGTGTTGCTTTGCATAATTCTTGTTGTGAATAAATCCCTTGACCATGCTATCTAAATTGAGTGATTATAACTAGTATAAATCACAAACTCCTGAGCATGTTAATCAATAAAGCATGTAAACCATTTGATTAATATAAGCACATTAATAAATTAGGTTATAAACTTCTCCACTTATTGTTTAGAATTATCTGTCATAACCTTCTCGTTGTGCATATTTGTGTTCGTTTTGATTGTCATATGAACTCTCTTGTATGCCCCCTTAGTTAATTTTTGTATGTGCTTTTAGGAAAGTTTCATGACGATAGAAACAATTAGGAAAAACCACCACGGGGTGGCCACACGTCTTGAGTGAGGAAAAAGAACTAATCTTTCCCTTATCGGGATTACAAGACTAATTAACATAATTAATTGGAAATCATCGGATTCCCCAAACTCCATGCTCCACGTACGAGCTATTCCTAAAACACGTGCTATTCCTAAAATACATAATTAAATTAGTGGCTTGGGGTGGACCCATTTCAAATAATTCGAGTGGCATCTCATATGCATAAACCCATTTTCTTACTGGGCCTTTATGCTGACGTCTTACTTACGGTGTAGGTACACACGACGCACGGAGTCTTCGAGCAAACAAAGAAGCAATGGATGAAGGATTTGCACGCACGAGCTTGTGGTTGGCCAGGCTTTGAGCAGTACAAGACAATTGAGTTGTAATTAATTTAAATTAAGTTGCTTTTCTTAATTTGTAATTTAATGTCTAGTTTATTTTCTTTAAAATATTTACGCTTCTGCCATGAACATTTTACTTCCGCAAGAAATGTTTTAAGTGTTTCTAACGGACCGGCTTGCACTCTGATATTTCTTTCACAAAATCTTCAAATTTTAATGTATTTTTAAAAAGGGATTTACGAAGAAAAATTTGGGTCGTCACAATATCAGTGGGGGTGCACAATCTCACATCATTTGGGAGAGTAGAAAGTGCATGGTTTATAAGTAGGGTTCCTCTCCCTACCTACTATAACACATTTTGGACAAACCCCAAGAACAAAATCGTGTGAACTTCGGCCTAAAGTAGACAATATTGTACTGGCAGCACTAAGGATGTTACAAATGAATAGGAGCCTGAGTCAACCCAACTAGAATTCAAGTCACACCAAAATCTAACTATCTGCAATTTGACACGAATTCCACGAGAGATCCAAAATGCAGGCTTCTCCACCCACTCTAAGATGAATCTAGGATATTGAATTCTGACAATCTTCATTTTCAAAGAAATTTCTATCCAAGGAACAAATCTACAAAACTCTAACAATAAATAATTTTCTCTTTCACAAAGGCCCTTGCAAGGACAATTGAGCATCTGATATCAATCAAGTTCAAGCACTGCTTAAACTTGAAAACACACTCGAGAAGAAATCACATCTCCTCCTCCATGGTATCACTGAGTTATAAGAGTTGTCGCAATCTCACATCGCTTGGGAGAGTAGAAAATGCATGGTTTATAAATAGGATTTCTTTATCTACCAAGTACAACGCGTTTTGAGCAAACCCTAAGAACAAAATCGTGCAGGTTTCAGCCCAAAGCAGACAATATTATACTAGGAGCATTGGGGGATGTTACAAATAGTATCAGACCAAAATCCCAACCAGAAGTGTGGCCGACGAGGACGTCGGGTTCCCAAGGGGTGGAGATTTTGGCAGCCCTCCCTGTGAAGGCCAAGAAAGGCCCAGGTGTTGGTCCAACTCATATCAGTGGAGGTGCACAATCTCACATCGCTTGGGAGAGTAGAAAGTGCATTGTTTATAAGTAGGATTCCCCTTCCTACCTAGTGTAACAGATTTTGGGCTAACCCAAGAACAAAACAGTGCGGGCTTCAGCCCAAAGTAGACAATATGGTATCGGGAGCATTGAGGGATGTTACAAATGGATACGAGCCTGACTCGACCCAACTAGAATTCTAGTCACACTAAACTCTAACAATCTCCACTTTGACACAAATTCCACATGAGAGATCCAAAATGCAGGCTTCTCCACCCACTCAAAGATGAATCTAGCATATTGAATTCTGACAACTTCATCTTCAAAGAAATTTTGATACAAGGAACAAATCTGCAAAACTCTAACAACAAATATCCTTCTCTTCCACAAAGGCCCTTGCAAGGACAATTTAGCATTTGATATCAATCAAGTTCAAACACTGCTTAAACTTGAGAGACACACTCGAGAAGAAATCACATCTCCTCCTCCATGGTATCACCGAGTTATAAAAGTTGTCGCAATAAACTGCATGTGAATATGTAATATCCAAAAAATGTGTCTACATGTATACCTTTGATTATATGTAATTTGATACTTGAGCATTTTGAAATTGTAATTTCGAATCATTAATATTATCGAAATTATTATTTTCTCTAATATTTGGATGAATAGTGAAATTGTACTGCGTTAGTTTCTTTGTATGGGGTATAATTTGGCTATATGTAAGGAAATAAATAATTTAATGAGGAATAAGGGTGATAAGAGTGGAGTGGTCAATCACTGTTGAAAATGGCAGAGGCAAATATATTACAATGGCATTTTCGGTCGACCAAATTTCTGTATTCTCGACCGCTTCGTCGACAGTAGAACTGGGACGCAATCTGTCTACCAAATCCTCGTTGCGCAACCACTTTGTTGACCACAAAACTGAGATGCAATCTGGAATATATTTTGGTCGATCTATTCATCCACATACTCGACCACCTCGTCAACTGCTACTTATTACAGTGGTGTTTAATGAGGAAACAGTCAACAAAGTGGTCGACTGCTTGATCGACACAATCTTCAGTTACAGAAAATATGGTAACTAAAGTTTTGAAAGATTTTGAATTGCCTAGAATTATGGATCACACCTACCCATCACCTCTAGGGTTTTAAGTGTATAAATATGAGGTGATTGACCGATGTGGAGGAAGGATAAAGAAAAATGCCTCCTATTTCTTGTCTCTGGGTTTACTCTTGATATTCTTCTCTGGTTTTTGGATTGGAGGCTGAAGGAGAAGGGTTCTTGGCTAGAATAATTTCATCTAAGAGGGAATAACATGAAGAAAGGTAAGAGATTTGTGTGTGTTTTGCCTAGAAGGGCCTACATCACAGGCTTAGGTTTGTGTGGTTTGACATGGTTTCTACTTTGATTACCCATTATTCTGTTGTTATCTGTTATCGATATTGTACTACGTTCTCTACTATATTTGGTAAAAATATTCGTTGGTAATATAATCGTGCTTGATGTTCTTTGATAGAGTAAAGAGCTTGTTGATGTATTCCTTCTTGTTATTGTTTGGATAGGAAACTAAACTGAACCTATTAAAAAGGATTTGTTGATGTCGAATATTATCCTGTCGGGTAGAAGCTGGTGATAGTAAAGTTGGGTTGTTGATATAACTTTTTGGTTGTTTGTTCTTCGCGGTTGATAATTAGAATGAACTATACTCTATGCAGAAACATGCGATTGAATTATTACCTATGCATCTCATGAGTTATTTCTATTCTTTCAATGGTTTATTCCCTTTCATCTCATATGTTAGCTAGGGTTTGAGAACTGTTGATACGTTGAAGTAAGTTAGCACGACTTTCTATTTTATTTCAATGATTAGGGTGCATGATAGAACACTTGATTTAATGTTAGAAATCGATAATTGTCTAATGCATGATAGAAACTGTGAGGGATAAAGTTGAATATGTTGGTTCTGCTTATTTAAACTTGTTAATAGTAGCATGTATAGAGTAATTTTACTGTTGTTTCATGAATTATAACATGTGGATTTATTGCCTTGATGCTATGATTGATAACAACATGATATGTTAGTGACAGTATATATATAAGAATTATTTGTAGTGGCTTTGCTTCATGATTCATACTACAATAGGTTGTTGAATTATATTGTTTTCTAATATTATATGAACCGCTGTGTGATTTTATATAAGCATGTCAGTTAGGGTTGCATATCATACATTGCACGGGATAATAATGAACGTAATGTATATAAATAAACGTGGATGGAGGTTGGGGAGTATAGTGGCGGTGATGCTTTGGAGAACTGCGAGATGATGTATCTCTTCCCACATAGGGATTGAGTGACCTGTTCTGCCCAGGCTAGATCCAAAGGATGTATCTATCTCTTTGTTGGAAATATCTCCAACGTCCTAACTGAAAGTCAAACGTTAAGTAAAAGCAGAAGCAATAGGTTCTTTTCTGACATGACAGACATGTACATGGAGTCAGCATAAGCATTCTACATTTCATTTATATCTCTTATTGGGCATTAGGCTCATTATCTCTCCTATGATGTAGGTAATGAGAATAATTCAAATGATGTGTACATGGAGGAAGTATGATGCGACGAAGACTTGTGTTACCAGGCGCGTGATGACCTGGGGGTTATGGCTCACAGATGGAATAAAAGAGTTTAATTTATGTTTAAGGTTTTGAGAGAATTTGGTTTTAAGATATATATTATTTTTATTTTAGAAAAATGATTTCATGTTTTCCGCACTTATGTATTCTGATATTTTCCTTCAAGCATTTTTAGATAAAGTTTTAAAAAGAAAAATTTTTATTGGAAAGTCAAATGGAAATAGGATGTTACATCATATGTTAAAGACTCCCCACTATAATCACTTCTCTTGAACACATTTAATGCATAATCCATTGAACTAGTTTCACTATATCGTCGTGAAACTCTGACCTTCCTCTTGGATCTACCTTTAATGATACCACTCTAACATGAAAATATAACTTGTGACAATGTAGTGACTGCATCACCTTGAACATTTGTAATGAGTTGGCGTATCGACTCTGATGTAGATTCAGATCCTAACTTGAACCTCACCTACGAACTTGACTTTTTTTTAAATCTTTTCAAACAATCCTTTAAAGGATGAATTAAAAAATTTAGCAGTCTTATTACTCGTTACTATATAACCTTGTAACACATACAAATTTACAGAGTTTTTGTGTTTTTTTAACATGACGAGAGCACCCCTACTGATTTTCATAGCTCCATTTATAGTGTTGTACTAGCACCCTTTCGAATCTAGAGTACTCAACAAGATCAGATTTGTAACGCCCCATTTTTCTTCTTTTTTTTTTTAAATCATAGTGTAGCAGAAGTTTTTTCATAATAAAATGATTTGGAATAAAATAAATGAAATAATCGTAATAAACTTTCTTATTAAAAAGATTCCATTTACATTTTTACAAAAAACATCCGTACATAAAATCAATTTACTTTCTTTTCCCTTTTAGTCCGGCCATCACAATATCCTCATCATGTAAATATTTCATTATAGCTCCTTTCTTTCTTCCTTTGACATGATTACCTACATAATCAGAAATAAACTATAAGTCTAAGACTTGGTAAGGAATGTTAAGCATTATGAATATGACATGCACTTTTCATAAAATCATGCAATACATTCTTTCTTTTCTATCTTTCTTATGATGATCTCACAACCTTTGTCGACATCCTTACTGGAAAAAGGAAGAGTAGACATGACTATGACAGACATACCACTTACGTCTCACGACCTTTGTCTAGACAACCTCAAATTCATGACACCTATGTTAGTTATTACGCTCATCATGCACAACAACCTTGCAACCTTGTCGAAATCTCTATGGATGATAACCCCGCAACCTGTGTTGAGGTCCTAACACATAACAACTTCACAACATTTGTCAAAGCCCCAACATTACCTAGTTAGATTAACGGCTTTATCTCCCATCGGTCCAATCTTTGTGACAGTCTTTAGTCAACCTCATATATTATCATAGCATTCTTTATATTTATTATATGAAAACATCACCTATAAAATATTTTCATCTTTTCTTGAAAATCATGATGCATGAACATGAATGCATATAGCTTAACATCTTATCTAACAAAAATACATCAATTCCTTACCTTAATGTTTTTCGAGGTTGTTTCCTTAATCTCCAATATCTTCAACAAGTAGAGAGAGTTAACAATTTTCCAAAAATTCTTCCTGTCCTCCCCAAATTTCTCACGGTTTTTCCCTCTCCTTTTCATAACAAAAGAAGGGATTAATATAACCTATCAGCCTTATAAGTATGAAGTGTCGCTTCACTACTCTTTTAGTGCTGAGTAATCAAAATTTTCACTTCTTAAATCGTGACATCTAATGATGTAAACCTAGGGTATTAAAGAACCCTAAACCCTACAACAACGCAGAATGTTGATGGATCGTCTTAAGAATCAAGAAATAGAGTAACTTGATCCTAACCAAACTTGTTGTCTAAACTAGAGTTATCAAGAAGAGTAGCTTGACCCTAACCAAACTCGGTGGTTGAACCAAAGATATCAAAGTTTGATCTTTCAACAATAATACTTGAAGAAGATCAAGTTTTTCATAAAGAACCAAAGTAAAGAGAACCTCACAAGCAAAAACCCACAAATTGCATTAAAAAATAAAGTGTTTTTCATATGGTACCACTAGGTCCTTTTAGAGGCCATCTCAAAGTAAGAAAATTAGGTTAAAATTGGATTAGGGTTGCATAGAAGAGGCGGTGTGGGGATGGGCTTCATGTGGGTCGAGGGATACACGTCATTGCGGGTTGGTGCTGGATGCGCAACGAGCTGGTGTTGGAAGCATGCACGGATGGGCTGCGATAGGTGGGCAGCGGGCGAGAAATGATGCCACGCAGTAGGTGCACATGGGCTATAGGTTGGTGGGCCATGAGTGAGGCACGGGTGCTGGGTTTCAGACAAGCATGTGGTGGGCAGGCGTGCAGGCAGGTAATTGCGTGGGGGCTTCTGATAGGCGCGGGTACGGGTCGACAAGTTGAAAACGCACGAGCAGATGGTGGCACAAGCGCACAAGCTTTAGGTGCACACGGGCTCCTAGTTCACACGCTGCGCATGATTGGTGCGCACTGTTGTGCTATTGGACGGACGTTGGGTGCGGCGACTAGCTACGTACGCTGCATGTGCTACTTTTGAACATTTGAATGAGCAACATTTATTTTCATTCTTTGACTTGTATTTCCTCTATTATTTCTTCTCCCATGCTTAGTAAATTTGTTGTCCTCGGCTCTTGGATTGTAGACTCCTTCTCTTGGATTTCTTCTACCAAAAGTTGGAGTCTCTCATTCATCTTCCTTGTCCTTACTAAAGTCATTGGGCCTTCGATGCCTTTTAATAGATCATGGATGTCTTTTAATGGATCTTGGTCTTTGTGTTCTACCTGGATCACATCATTCCCCCTACTTCAAGAAGATTCGTCCTCGAATCTCCTGTATCATACAAAGACAAGTCACTAACATTAAATGAAGCACTACATTATCGTATTCACTGGGTAGATCGATTTTGTAAGTGTTGTCATTAATGTGCTCCAAAACTTGAAAAGGTCCATCTTCCCGTGGTTGTAGCTTGTTGCTCCTTTGCTTTGCAAATCTCTGTTTACGTAGGTGAAGCCAAACCTAATCCCTGATTTCAAAAACAACCTCCTTACGACCCTTGTTGGCTTGACGTGCATAATGTTCATTCTTTTTCTCAATATTCTCCCTAACATTTGCATGTAAGTCCCTAACAAATTCAGCTTTTCTTTCACCTTGCATATCAGCAAACTCATTAGTAGGCAACGACAAAATATCAAGAGGAGTAAGTGGATTAAATCCGTAAACAATTTCAAAAGGTGAATAGGAAGTAGAAGAATGCACAACACAGTTATAAGCAAACTCAACATGTGGTAAATACTTTTCCCATTGTTTCAAATTTTTAGATATGAATGCTCTTAACAATGTAGATAGGGTTCAATTAACAACTTTGGTTTGTCCATCCATTTGGGGATGTGCTATAGTGGAAAACAAGAGTTTAGTTTGAAGTTTATTCCACAAAGTTCTCTAAAAATGACTTAAAAATTTAACGTCCCTATCACTTAAAATAGTTCTAGGTATACCATACAAACGAACTACCTCTTTAAAGAATAAATTAGCCACATGCATAGCATCACAAGTCTTATTACAAGCAAAAAAATGAGCCATTTTACTAAAACGATCAACAAATACAAAAATGTTATCTTTACCTCCTTGAGTTCTAGATAAGCCCAAAACAAAATCCATAGATATGTCAACCCAAGGTTGATTAGGAATAAGAAAAGGCATATATTTTCCATGAGGTTTAATTGTTGATTTCGCCTTTCTACATTCAGTACACTTATCACAAATAGATGAAACATCAATTTTAATTTTCAGCCAATAAAGATGTTCTTTCAATACATCTAATGTTTTCAAAATACCAAAATGCCCCATTACCCTCCTCCATAAGTTCCTTCATGCCTATTGAAATCTTGAAAAGCAAACTTTGCACAAGCATTCCAAAATTTTCCAAAATCCAAGTCACTTTCATATAAATCCTTAATGTATTCAAATCCTAAAAACTTAGATTGAAGAGTTGTAAGAAGTACATACCTTCTTGACAATGCGTTAGAAACCACATTGTCCTTACCTTTCTTGTAGTGGATGACATATGGAAATGCCTCTATGTACTCCATTCACTTAGCGTGTTGCTTTTGTAATTTGCCTTGAGACTTTAGGTATTTTACGCTCTCGTGATCGGAGGGGATGATAAACTCCCTTGGCCACAAATAGTGCTGCCACGTTTGCAAAGTCCTCACCAAGGCGTATAGCTTTTTGTCGTAAATAAGGTAATTTAAGGCTGCTCAGTTAAGCTTCTCATAAAAATAAGCAATTGGCTTCATTTCCTGCATCAAAATAGCTCCAATTCCCTTTCTTGATGCATCACACTCAATTTCAAATGTCTTATCAAAATTTAGTAAAGATAATAAAGGTGCATTTGTTAATTTCTCTTTTAAAAGTTCAAAAGACTTATCATGTACCTCAGCCCATTTGAATTCAGCATTCTTCTTTACCAAATCATTCATATGTGCTGCTATAGTGCTGAAGTCCCTCACAAATCGCCGATAGAAACTCGCTAATCCATGAAAGCTCTGGACTTCACTTACATTCTTTGGTCTAGGTAATTCCTTGATTGTTCTCACCTTCTCCTTGTCAAAGCATACTCCTCTAGAGCTCACTACAAAACCAAGAAATATAACTGTCTCCATGCAAAAAGTGCACTTCTTTGGATTAGCATACAGTTGATTAGATTGTAAAACATCAAAAATAGCCCTCAAATGATCTAAATGTTGCATTAATGTCCTGCTATAAGCCAATATGTCATCAAAGTACACAACAACAAATTTTCCAATAAAATATCTAAGCACATGGTTCATCAATCTCTTAAACATACTAGAAGCATTAGATAATCCAAAAGGCATGACTAACCACTTATAAAGACCATATTTAGTTTTAAACACAGTTTTCCACTCATCTCCCTCTTTCATTCGAATTTGATAATAACCATTTTTCAAATCAATTTTAGAAAATATGCATGCTCCATATAATTTGTCTAACATATCATTTAATCTAGGAATGAGATGTCGATACTTTACCGTTATTTTATTGATGGCTCAACAATTCACACACATCCTCCACATTCCATCTTTCTTTGGAACTAAGATTACTGGCACGGAGCATGGGCTTAGACTTTCCTTTACCAATCCTTTCTTTATCAGCTCATCGAATTGCTTATGAACTTATTTAGTCTCTTCTAGGTTTGCAAGGTAAGCTAGACGGTTCAGAATGGTTGCTCCTGGCATGAAATCGATATGACGTTCAATCCCTCTTAGTGGTGGTACTCCTTTGGATAATTCCTCTGGAAATATGTCTTTATAGTCCTGTAAAAGAGGTGAAACAACCCCTGGAAAAGAATTTAGTTTAGGAGAGGTAAAATAAATATCTTTATACAAAAGTAAAATCAACTCCCTACTTTTCTCACTCTTTTTAATCATTCCATTTCTTCTCCTCTCCTTTTCTCCCTTGGATTTTACCTTCTCTCCCATTATCTTTTCTCCTTCTCACTCACGGTCTTTCTTCCTTCCTCGTTGCCTTTTTTGCTCACTTCTGTCTTGGCTTTTCTCTCTTTGGCTTTTTTGTCTCCTATTTCATTTTTGCCTTTTTCCTTTTTCAATTCTTCAACTCCTACAGTTTATTCGACTCCTTCTATTCAAATCTTTCCTTTCTTTTTTGTCTTAATACAATCTTGAAAGTCTTTGGCAATCCTCTCTTGATCTTTACTAGCTTCCCATGGCTTCAACGGTGTTAGCACAATAATTCTTCCATTCTAAACCAAAAAATAATCATTTTTGTATCTATTGTGGTTGACTTTTCTCTCATACTGCCAAGGCCTTCCCAAGAGAATATGAGTCGCTTGCTTGGGGACCACACCACATAATATCTTATCTTTGTATCTCCCAATGGATAATGCAATCTCGACTTGCCTGGTTACTTTGATCTCTCCACAATCGCTTAGCCACTACAACTTGTATGGTTTTGGATGCTTCGTAGTTTTCCAATCTAGCTTATGAACTAATAATGTGCTGGCCACATTGGTGCAACTCCCACTATCGATGATTAAGCTACAAAGTTTGTTTTCAACATGACATTGGGTGTGGAATATGTGCTCTCTTTGTACCTCTTTGTGATCCTCTTTAATTTGAACGTTTAATGCTCTCTATGTGACCAATAAATCTCCTTTAACTGGCTCTTCTCTTTCAATTTCACTGCAATCCTCAAGTGGCTGTAATTTTTCATCGCTAGAACTTATACTCTCTACATCTCCATTATCCATTACTATCATGGCTCTCTTGTTCGGACAATTTGAAGCTATATTGTAACATCCCGATATTTTTAAGTTGGATAATTATCGGAATATTACTAAGGACGTTCTAGGGCATTATATTTGTAATAATACCGCTAATATTTCCCCGTTGACGCGATGAAATCAAACTGTTGGAATTAAGAGGATATTACATTGCATACTTATATGTGTGTGGCGTGTAATTATGGGGGAAATGTTAAGGGATATGAATTAAGTGTGGAAAGATGAAGCAAGTGGGAATTTTGGGTGTTAGGATGAGTCTCCAGACGATGTGGACGAGAAGAATGGCGTCCGCATCGAATCTGTTCAAGTCATGACACATTCGGATGAGTTCGGATGCACGCAGACGAGGAGAGGTATCGTCCGCAATGAATCTATCCAAGTCTAGACACATTCGGATGGGTCCGGATGCATACGAACAAGGAGAGGAGGCGTCCGCATTGACTCTGTCTGATTTTGGGACAATTCAGACAACTGCGGACGCCACGACGCCACGTACGGACGCGATATGGCGTCCGCAAGTGACCTGCAGATGGTATGGAAAGGGGACGAGGACGCCATCTCTCATCCCCAGCCAGTGAGAATCTGGTCTTGTGGACGACTGCGGACGCGAAGAGTGCGTCTGTACTCTTCCGAATCAACGTAGATCTGCGACAAAACTGATTTAAAATCAGAATAAAACAATGTTTAACCAATAAGAAGCGATTCCCCCAGCAGGAACCACCCCAGACCCTGCCAGCCGACACCCCCCTGCTCCTTCCAGGTACAGATTGTTCCCCCCACCTCTTCAAACATAAGCCTTCCTCTCCCATTAGTTCTCCCATTTTATTTCTACAATTGAGCTATTTCCCTTTCCCTGCGTAAGAAGCCCCAGAGTGAGGAAGAGTGTGAGAGAGCTGCGAAGGGAGTGTTCCAGTGAGCTGGGAGTGTGAGAAGTGTGGAGAACTAGGTGAGAAATGTGGAGTGAGCTGCTCTCCTGCGTGGAGCTGCTGGCACCATGAGCTGAAGGAGAGCTGTCCCTGCTTAGTTCATCATTTTAGGTAAGGAATTTGGGTGTGTTTTTGCCATTGAGGCCCTACACCACAAGTAGAGTGTGTGTGTTTTACGTTATTGTTCTTTAGTAGATAATTCCTTGATGGTTCTGTGGTTTAAATGCTCCTTTGTGATGCTTTGTAGTGTCTCTTGGCTGTTGAGTTTGGATGATTTATTGTTGTTATCTCCTTGCTGTGCGTTATTTCTCTTATTGGTAGAACAGATTTCCTTACTGTGAATTGTGTTCCTTACTTCAAATGATTTACGTAAATTGTCTGGGATGAAAGCTTAAGGTTGTAGTACGATAAGTGTAGTATGACGAGTATGTAAATGATGAGAAGTAGAAATATGCTCAGAATGAGCTTAGGAATGTTGGTTTTCATTGGATGATTTACTGTCCTGTTCCTTGTTATCCTCTGGACGTTTAGCTTGGATTTTATGCGTTAACTAAACTGTTATTTCATTTGTTCTATAATTACTATCCAGTATCATTTTTAATATGTTAATAAGCATGTTTAATTAACTAAGTAGACCTGAGCACGTTTAATTAACTTATTAAGCAACTAGTCTTTAAATAACTCAGTCGAGCATGTTAACTAGCTGGTTAAGTAATAATAGATCCTCGGGTATGTTAACCAACTAATCAATTGCGCATGTAAAACGACTAAATCGATTAACTAGCATGTTCAAATCAACTAACTAGCATAATCAATTAGCATGTCTACTTGCTTGAGTATGTTAACTAGTTAGACTTATAAGCATGATTAAATAGGAAATATTTAATTAATTAAATTGAACATGTAATTAAGCAAATGATATTAGCATGTTGAATTAACTTAGTCATGCCATGTTTACTTATTAACTAAACTACCATGCTTGATTATTAACAAGCTAAGTTATTCTATGAATTGATAATACAATGCATATGTTAATTTCATGAGCACATTTAAAATGTTAATTTGAGTTCTAATTTCAATTCTTAGTTGACCATGCTAAATAACTTAACTAGAGTGATTAAGAATTAATTGGAGTGATTGATCAGACTTGAACTTGTTTAGTTTACTAATTTACTAACTAGTTGTTAAATAACCAATTCAAGCATGATTAACTAGTTGTGTAATGAATAATCAACCCTTGAGCATGTTTAGTAATTAGTATGTTTAACTAGTTGAGCATGTTTGCATGTTAATCAATTCAAGCATCTTTAATCAATAACTAAACCTTGAGCATCTTAACTAAATTGTTGAGCATGTAATTAACCAGAATAATAACTAGACTATTAAGCAAGTTTGACTAATTAAAATAAAAGTATGCTTAATCAACTAGAATAAGAACTACCAATTTACAAGCATGTTTCTGTATTCGTTGCCTACAGCATGTTTCCGTGTTTAGCCCAGATTAGTTCAATGAGCATGTTTTAATTAATTGTAATTCATTGTATGTTACTTTATCATCCCATCCTATTCATTCATTGCTTTCAATTCGATATCATAATTGTTCCCTGTATTGCTATGTGCTTCAATTCCTATTATGCTTTTATATACGCCTTTAATTTCAATTACTTTCGTTTATGCGCACTTCAATTTGGTTAAAGTTATGTTATACGCATCATGCATCATGTTAGGTTGAGAATGTATGGTCATGCATCATGTTAATAGAAACTAATAGGGAGTGCCACGGGGTGGTACGCACACATGCATAAGTGAGATAAAATGTTCAGAAAATGAAAGAAATGGGAAGATGGGGGGCGGATGGGTAGCGGGTCTAGTCTGCAATCTAGCCTGAGCCCCTCCCTCTTAGGGTACGGGAGTTATAGGTTGCAAGTAAAGGATTAGATCCGATCACTATTCCATCACAAAGGAAATCTTCCAATCTTCCGCTCAATGTACGAGTAAAGAACGAATAAATGAAAGCAAAGCAAAGAATGAACGAACGAATGACGTAATGAAAGGATCGGTTTGGGTGGCCCCCATTCTGAAAGGACTGAAGAGAGGCATTTCATAATTACATTAACCTTTTTTCCTTACTGAGCCATTAGGCTTACGTATTACTTGTGGTGTAGGTACAAATGACGAACAGATAATAATAGGCTCATATACGAGAACGACGAACAAATAACAAAGCAGAGGCAAAGGAATTTGCACGAACGAGATTCGGAGCTGGCCAGGCTAAGGGTAAAATGAGAAACAGTTGTAATCACATTAAGTTTTATTGAATTGTATTCCATTGTTTAGTTTATTCTTTAAATTATTTACACTTCCGCAATACTTTGAAATAGACGATTTCATAACGCTTCCGCATTTTATTCACTGAGTTTTTATAACAAGTTTTACGAATGGTTAGTAGCGATCCGGTTTAGACGCACTCTGATATATTTTGCTTCAAAAAGAAAATTTTAAATTTTCACGTATTTTCAAGGAATTACAGAAACCTGGGTCATTACATATGTGCCCAAATCCTTTGCTCCTGAAGCACTTGATTTCTCAAGTCTTAGTTGAAGTGGAACCCTCGGTCTTTACCTTTTGTGGAATGGCGTTTGATGTCACAGTTTTTTTCTTTTGTTCATCTTTAGGTTTCGGCTTTTCACTCCTCCAATTGGACTGATACGTGTTGCTATAGGTCGATGGCATCTTGAAACTTCTCTTCGCTTTCAATTGTCATTCAATCTTGACGGCCTTGTGAAACAATTCTTCCATATCGATGTAATGATGTAGATCGACTATATCCGTTATATCTCTATTGAGTCCTCCAACAAATCTTGCCATGGTGGCTTCCATATCCTCTTGAACATTAGCCCCGATCTTGGCTATCTCCATATCCTTATAATAGTCTTCTACACTATTAAATCTTTGATTTAAATTCTGCAATTTACGACATAAATCTCTATAGTCGTGTGAAGGAACAAATCTTTTTCTCATGATGACCTTCATGTTCTCCCAACTTCAAATTGGTGGTTCATCATACCTCCTTTGATTCTTTACCGTTTGATTCCACCAAATGCTTGTGTAGTCGGTGAATTCCATGGTAACCAATTGATTTTCTTTTCCTCCAAATAGTTTTGGCATTCAAAAATTAGATCCACCTTTCGTTCCCATTCTATATATGTCTCCATATCACTTTTTCCTTTGAAAGGCGAGATATTTACTTTGATGTTGCTCAAATTACAATCTTTCCTATTCATTCGGAAATCTCTTCTCCTTTGGTGATTCACTTCTTCCTCATCAAACTAATCTCTTTCAAAATTCCTCATTTCTCGGCCATGTGTTGGGGTTGGTGTTTCCAAACGGTTCATTCTTAGGGCTAGGGCTTGGAATTGGTCATGCATGGCCCTCATAAACATCCTCAAATTGACGTTTGCGTCTTCTCCACTTCCACTCATGACTATGGATCAACTATTACAAACAAGTAGATGTAAAGAGAAGGAAAATTACAATAGTATAATCAAACGCTATTAGGAAGTAATAAGAAAAGGAATGTAATTGAAGCGATAAAATAAAAGTGCTAAAATTAAATGCGATACATTACATAATGCATAAGAAAATAATAATAAAATTTGGACCTTTCCTCTCCCTCATGTGTTTCACTCAAATAAATGATCACTCCACTCGCTTTTGCACTCGAATGGCGTTTATAAAATAGGCTCACACTCTTGCCTTTTTCCACTCATTCCCCACTTTTAGATCTTTACGTAACAACTCAATCAAATAAATGACTATTCAACAAGTATAAACCAAAAAAATTCAAAATTTCAATCCAACTTTCCAAATTTAATTAAAAATCAAACTACTCAAACTACTTATTATGATTAAGTAGCTTAAAGAGCAAAAACCTTGAATTTGGATAAGATATCAATGATCTTTCAAAAAAATTGAACTTTTTCTCGAAGGATTCGGAAAAATCTTACAGAAATATATCAATGATTTGATAGAGGAATTGCACTCTTTGATATGTAACCAACCAGGTAATTTTGAAATTTGGAATATGCTTTCTTTCCTTTTTTTTTAATAGATGATCAAAAGGATCAAGAGAAGAAGAAGAAATTGATAACAAAAATAAAAGATGTAGCCAACAAGGTAATTTTGAAATTTAGAATATGCTTTCTTTCCTTTTTTTTTTTGAATAAATGATCGAAAGGATCAAAAGAAGAAGAAGAAATTGATAATGAAAATAAAAGATAGCACCTTGAAGTCGTTTGAGCCAACGCTTTGATATCAATTGATGTCAACCTAGGGCATTGAAGAACCCTAGACCCTACAACAACGTGGAATGTTGATAAATCGTCTTACAAATCAGGAAATAGAGTAACTTAGCTCTAACCAAATTTGTTGGTTGAACAAGAGTTATCAAGAAGAGTAGCTTGACCCTAATCAAACTCGTTAGTTGAACTAAAGATATCAAAGTTTAATCTTTCAAGCATAATACTTGAAGAAGATCAAGTTCTTTGTAAATAACCAAAGTAAAGAAAACCTCATAAGCAAAAAACCACAAATTGTATTAAAAAATAAAGTGTCTTTCATATGGTACCACTAGGTCCTTTTATAGGCCATCATTGTAATACTCCGACTTTTTATATCGAAATTTAATAAGGATAAATTGGAAAATAATTTGGGATATTTTGATTAATTGAACAATTATCAGGGTATTACCAAGGACGTAATTGTTAGATTATAATTTATAGGAATATTATATTGGATAATTAAATTAAGGAAGGAAAAAGGTGTATTTGGAGTTTTAAGACGCATGCGAACTACGCGCAGATTGGGTGTTGCTTCCGAAAAGTGTCTCGAGTCGTCCCTCGTGTTTTGGGAGGAGGCTGGGATGACATTTCACGTCCAAAATTGCTCCTCTGTCTGCAATGTGAATTTTTAGACATATGTGGTCGAATGCGGATGAGAAGTGTTTGAATCTGTCGAATTTATTGGACATTTCAGACGACATGCGGTCGATGTGCAAATGGAATGGTACGACAAAAAAATGGAGATTTAGCGAAAAATGAGAAATAACGGGTTGAACCGGTTTATCTTGGACTGGTCCGGTTCGAAGGCAAATAATAAGTATTAAATTGTGGTTGATTGTTTGAAGAGAAGAAAATTTTAATTAATGGAATAAATAAATAGAAAATGGGATTAATTAAAATTTAAGTATAAGAGAATAATTAATTAGGGAAAATTTGAATAAATGGAATTAAAAGAGAATTGGGGGAGAAGTAAACCGGTTCTCTCTGAACCGGTTTTGTGGGAAATCAAAATGGCCTGCGGCCATTTTGGTGAGTGACGACCCGAGAGAGAGAGAAAGAGGGAGAGGGACATGAGAGGGAGTCGGCGAGCGCGAGAGGGGCGACGTGACAGGAGTGCTCAGAATGGCTTCCTCGTGGCGATGCAACGCTGTCTGGTGTACAGGGTACTGGCAACGATGCGGGAGTACCGGCGTCAGGAGGTTAGGGCACGGATTGAACAAGTTTTGCGAGACAATTTGGAGCTACGATGCTCTTTGTACCAAACCAAGGTGCGTATTCAGTTGATTTTAAGGTCAGTGTATTGATTCTGCAATTGGATTTTGGTGTGAAGCAATTCAGCAGTGACGAACGCGATGGCAGGGGATTTTGGTCGGGCTTCTGTCGATGGCTCGTTGCCTAGTTGTGAACCAGTTCTGTTGTCAGCCCGGTTCACAAATTGTGTTCTAGCCAAGAATGGAATTCTCCACGTCTTTCCCCTTACATCTGGCATCGTACTTGGCTGTAGTGAAACACAGAAGTAAGGGAAATGTCTGATGAAGAATGGGTCTTTGGAAAAGGGTGAAGAAATCGTGGAGCTACTGTCGGGTATGGAAAATTTAAAACAAAGTGAGTGTGAGATTCTAAAGAGAAGAGAAAGAGTTGGGTGAGAGGAGGAAGGGAGCTACTGTCTTTAAGGAAAGGAACTAAGATTCAAGAGAGAAAATCAAAGGGGAGAAGAGGAAGGAGTAGCCTTCTCAGGTACTCTACAAGTATGATGAAGTCTTTCCCAACTATTATGGATTTAATTATACTAACAGCAGAAGAAAAGAGTGAGAAAGATGTTCATATTGTTGTGTGTGATGATGCTGGGATTTATGCCTGGGGTTTCTAGAAATTGTTGATGCATATTCTGTAACGACTCGGATTTTCGTAAATCCTTTAAAATTCGTTAAAATTTGAAATTTTCTTTTTAAAGCAAAACATATCAGAGTGCGTCTAAACCGGATCGCTACTAACTCTTTCTTTAAACTCGTTATGAAAACCAATTGATAAAATGTGTGGAAGCGTTGTAAAACCTTTTTAGGAAAACATAGCGAATTTATCAATACTTTGCAGAAGCGTAAATAAATCATCGTTTAGAAAATTGGCGGAAGCGTTAATCATTTAAATGAAAGGACTAACCAAGTTAAATACACTTTAAATAAAACTTATGTTAATTGCAACTTAGAAAACTTAATTAAAACCATTTCTCTGTTACCCTCGTTATGCCTGGCCAGCCATGAGCATCTCTCGAGCGTGCAAATCCATCATCCCTGCTTTACTATCTTATTATTGTCTTTCACTTTGACTTCTAGTTCCATGCATATGTCCTAGCGTACTCATACCTACATCTACACCACAAGCAACTATAAGCCCGAAGGCTTAGTAAGGAAAAAGGGTTAATGCTTATGAATGTCACTCTTTAGTCCATCTTGGAATGGGGGCCACCCAAACTAATCCTTTCATTACGTCCATTCATTTGTTTTATTACTTTAGTTTACTTTATTTGTTCATTACTCGTACATCGAGCTGGAGATTGGAGGACCTGTATGGAATGGTATAGTTGGTCAGACCTAGTCTCCTATTTACAATCTAGAACTCTCATACCCGATAAGGGAGGGATTCGGCTAGATTGCAGACTAGACCCGCCTACCCATCCACCCCCAACTCCCTTTTCTTTTCTTTTTTTTTTTGTGTCGGGTTAAGTTATCGGACCACAGAGGCCTTTATTATCGTACTGTTTTACTTATTTTCATCATTTATTCTCACTCATGCATGTGTGCGTACCACCACATGGCACTCCCCTATTAGTTTCTATTAACATGATGCATGATTATACATTCTCAACCTATCAGATGCATGATGCTTTACAATATAACATCCATAATAATTGAAGTGTGCATAGAAGTAATTGAAAGTGCATTTAACATAAAAAGTAAACAACCAATCAGAATAGCACACCAGAAAGAATATAGCATAATATTATTATTTAATATGCTGATTCTTCAAATCGACTTCCTCGTCCATTTATATGGTTCCTATATTTATCTCTAGGTGATTACTAACTATTAATTGGATAAGCTAATTGACTAACATACTCGGCCAATTCCTTTAATTGATTACACTAGTTAGTTAACCTGCACTTCTAATTAACTACTCTAGTCGATTGGCATGCTCAGTTATTACTTTACTTAATCAACATGCTATAATTAATGGTTTAGTTGATTTTCCTAATCAATTTCATGACTAAGGTGATTTTTATGCTTTTAGCCTAGATGATTTAAACATGCTTTCATACTAGTTAGCAAATTGAACTATTACCATTACATACTTTTATGACCCAGATGATTAAACATGCTTTTGAGGTTAATTGATTTAGCATACTAATCCTAGTTATTATTCAGATTATTTACATGCTCAACTCTAGTTAGATTAATGAACATGCTTGAGGAGTGATTAACAACTATCAATTAATTAAAAAAATCGATTAACATGTTTGATAATTAATTCCATTTATTATCTAATTAGTTAATCCTAGTTAGTTTACATGCTAATTGATTGTTCGATTAACTACATGCTTAGACTAGCTAATCATTAACATGCTTGGTTTTTTATTTAACAACTAATTAAGTGATTAAACAAATAAATCGACATTCTCACAACAAACATACATGTAAGGAAATAAACAACATTTGTAAAGGAAATCTTGGTTCGTTCATACTCATCCCATCCTCACCCATTTCTCTCTTCACTTTCTCATTCTCTATTCCTCAGAAATGACTAACGATATCACTTAGAAATCCCAGAATCACACCATTATCAAAGAATATCATCAAAGGAATATCCTAACAATCTAAAGCATACTACAGGAATCACAAAACATTCTAATTCTACAAAGCAAAACTATCAACTACCAACACTGACATTAGCATTTACTAGCAGTAAACAAAGTAATTAACAGACTCAACAACTAACATACATTTAACTACCAACTAACGTACATTAAGCATTTATTCACAGTAAGCATTTCACGACAAATAACCTACTTAATCAACTAGCAATAAGCATTTAACTAACAATAACACTAAACTCACACACCCATACTTGTAGTGTAGGGCCTCAATAGACAAAACACCCCTTAATCCTTACAAATTTGATGAACACAATTACAGGTACTGCTCTCCTCTCACGGTTCCAGCAACAGCTCTAGCTTCCAGCTTCTCACAACCCCTCTAGCTCACTCACGTTTACATACCTCACAACTCAGCGCTTAGAATTTCACTCAACCCTCTTCTTCCTCACTGGCTCTCTCTCTCGCAGCTCTCCCTCACTCTCTCGCCAGGAAGAAGAATGAAATGCATAGGAAGGAGAGGGAAGGTTATTACCTGGAGAGACACAATGAGTGTCCTAAGGTAGAGAGGAAGATGGCCTAAGGCAGAGGAGGCCAGCTACGGGTGTAGAGAGGCGACTTTAGTCGCCTGGGTAGCTTCCTGTCGATTTTCTATGTTTTCCTTCGATTTTCTTCTTATTTTATTTCATAGGTCTCGGCTGTTTTGGACGCATGCAGACACATAGGTCTCATCCATACTTCATCCACAAGGCTAATTCTCGTAGGCTATCTTGAGGCTTCGGACGAGAAGAGGCGTCCCCATCCACTCCTTATAGTATGAAACAGAGTTTCGGACGCCACATCGCGTCCACACTAGCGTCCGAAAGTGTCCTAAAATCAGACAGAGGCAAATCGGATTATATCTTGACTCGTCCACAGTCGTCCCAACCCGTATGAAACTGTCCTGGTTAGAACAGATTCGATGCGGATGCTACTCCTCTCGTCCACATCGTCCGGACCCTCATCCGCGACTCCACTGTTCAGCAAAGTCAAGATGAGAAATCTCATCCTAAGTGTCATCCCAGGCGAAAGGAAACTTCGCAATGCATTTGCGAACGACTTGACTCGTCCGCACCATCTGGAGACTCGTCCGCAACTTCACAGCACAGTGAAGTCAGGACGATACCTCGCGTCACTAGACTCATCCCAAACGTCAGAGATGTAATGCAATGCATTTGCAAATGACATAATGCATCCGCAGTGTCGTCTGCAGCGTCCGAAAATGCCCTGGACAGCCTTTCTTAACTTTTTCCCACTTAACTTCTATCCCATAACATTTTCCCCATAAATACATGTCGTGAGATGACACGCATAGATACGTCGTGTAATATCCTCCAAACCCCAATACTTCGATTACACCACGTATACGAGGAAAACATAATGGAAATACCTCTAGACTTAACGCTCAAGAACTCCCTTGGTAATACCCCGATAGTTGACCAACTCAAAAAGTCAGGGAGATTCTGCACTTGTATTTTCTGCTTCAGTTTAATAATCAATGGATTTAATTGAAAGCTATATTGCTTGTTGAAAGCCATTACCGCTTGTTATTGTTTAAGGATTTTCATGGATGTTAATAATTTTCTCTATGGAGGAATATTCTCTGTTAAAGAGGTGATAATGGATAATGAGATATTACCCTATGGAAGTGGAGTATGTGTGTGGTGGATTAGTTACTACCTTTGTTGAATGTCTATGTGGCTTTCGGTTTGGGGTTAGGTTGCTCTCGGTTGTGTTGTGAGATATTGTGGGGGTTATGTTCGGTTCTGTTATTTGGCTAAAGGAATTAAGTTGTGTTTGGACTATGAAATTCATGAATAAGGAATAAAGGTATAGATAAGGATGAGGTTGTTAAGTTGTAGATGTTGAAGCTCGTAAGTGTTATTAAATTTTGTAAACAGTTAATGGAGAAATGGATATTCTGGGCTAGTGTTAATGCTAGTGGATGAAGATATTTATGAGAGTTATGTCTTGTTGTTTTAGTTTGGTGATTTAGAAATTAGAGATAGTTATTGATTAACATTTTGTTAACTTTGAAGGTATCAAGAAAAAGAGCATAAGTACTAAGACTCCGTAAAGCTTACAGATAAGTGATACTGACTATGTTTTGATCTTCGGCCCTACATCGCAAGAGTTAGGGTTGTGTGCTGACTATTTACTACTTTCATAGAATATTTAAGTTGTTTACTGCTTTACCAGATATTGAGCATGTTCCATAGATTGTACTGCTACTTGCTAGGTGTTTATTAGAATTAGGTTTTTTTAATGACTTGTTTAATAGACGAGCATTTTTTGAGGTTATATAGAGATATTATATAAAATATACGCATTCACAAACATTCATGCATCATGATTAGGACTTATGAAATTATTGACATATTGCATGACATGCATAATAAATGTAAATAGGCATGTAGGGTTCGGGAGATTTGGTGACGGTCCATTGGTGGCGACATAGGATGTATCTCCCCATCGGAGTGATGGTTAGCCACATGGATCATAGAATGTATCCTCTTCTCTTGTTCCAGAAATCCCTAACGTCTTCAACAAAAAAGAACGGTGACAGTCATCGGTGGTGATGCCATAGAATGTATCCCCATCTAGGGGTGACGGATAACTACATGACCATAGGATGTATCCTTTCTCTCTGTATACCAGAAAAGATAGGTTCTTTTCTGCAATGCATCGTATGAGCATGCATGAACATGAGCATTGCATTTCACCTTATTTCTTGTCAAGATATTGCATAACATACTTAAAATATGTAAATAGGCGTGTGGGGGTTCAGGAGATTTGGTGACTGTCCATCGGTGGGGACACCATAGGATGCATCTCCTCATCAGAGTGACGGTTAACCACGTGGACTCTAGGGTTCATCATTTCTCTTGTACTGAAACCCTGAATGTCTCCAAACAAAAGAGAATGGTGACAATCATGGTAGTGAGGCCATAGGATGTATCCTCATGTAGGGGTGACGGATAGCTATATGACCATAAGATGTATCCTTTTCTCGATATACCAGAAAAGATAGGTTCTTCTCTGCAATGCATCGCATGATCATGCATGAGCATTAGGCTCATTAGTTTAAGTCTTGTGGTGTAGTATGTATGAGAAACAGGAGAGTAGGTCAAAGACAGTTGATGAAGGATTTGCACGTGCGGATCTTGTGGCTGACTAGGCTAAAGGATGTAAAAAAGAGAAAAATGTCTTGCAAAGAGTTTTATATTTAAATTGTAAAAGAAAATAATTGTATTTGTTATATGTTTTATTTCTTTAAGTTTTTTGCTATGCTTTATAATGAAGGCTTTACAAATTCCAAAGGTTTTAAGAAAAGAATTTGAATTATCATCTTTAAAGTCTTCTGTTGTTTCTAAGAGAAAAGAAAAGTTTTAAATTTCTCGCGATTTTTAAATATAAGAAAAACTGGATCGTTACAATCATAAACTAAGAAAATTAGGTTAAAATGGGATGAGGGTTGCATAGAGGAGGTGGCACGCAGATGGGCTTCATGTGGGCCGAGGGATGCACACAGTTGCGGGCTGGATTAGCGCGCTCGACAGGCTGGTGTTGGACGCACGCACAGATGGGCAACAGCAGGTGGGCCGCGGGTGAGAAGTGATGGCGCGATGTAGGTGTGCATGGGCTGTGGGTTGGTGGGATGTGAGTGAGGGGCACGGGTGCTGGGTGTTAGACAAGCGTGCGGTGGGTAGGCATACGGGCAAGTTATTGCGTACGGGTTTCAGACAAGCACGGGTGTGGGTCGACAGGTTGAACGCACGCAAGCAAGGTGGTGGCAGGGGAGCGCGGGCTTCGAGTATGTAACGACCCGACTATTTGAAACCTTATAAATATGCGTGAAATTTAAAACTTTGAAAATCTCTATAAAATGAATCAGAGTGCGTCTAAAGTTGGACCGCTACTAAATATTTTTGTTAAACTCGTTGTATCAAATTCAGCTAATGAAATTCTTCATTGCGGAAGCGTTGTAAAACCTTTTATTTAAAATATAGCAGAAGCGTAAATTAATTTTCATTGAAAACGTAACGGAAGCATAAATGATTCGTTTAAAACAGTTAATAAAATATTATTTTATATTTACTACTTGTTCATCTTTACTTTAATTAGCCAACCAGCTGCAAGTCTCGCCTGCGCAAATCCTTCATCAGCTACTCTTAAATCTGTTCGTCATTTTCCTACATCGCAAGACATTAGCTATGAGCCTAATGCTCAGTAAGTGATAATACCTATCATAATACTACATACAGTTTCAATTTTCATCTTTTTCTTATCTTTTTATCTTTTACGTTTTAATCATCTTTTTCGTCGTTTTCTTCTTATCTCTTGTCTTTTGCATTTTAATTGTTATCTTTCATTGGTCGTTCTTTTCATCGTTGACCTCCGATATAGCAGCGATGACATAATCCAAAAGTCTGCTAACCATTGGCCGTTTGTCCCGACATAATCCAAGGACCTTGCAACAAATATGAGCAGCAATGGCACAATCCGAAAGCTTGCTAGCGACGATGGCATAATCTAAAAGCTCGCTAGCAACCGTGTCCACGAAAGGACTTGTCCACAAAGGACTTAACAGTCTCGCATCATATCGTTGCTGTTTTCTTTTCTTTACTTTAATTGCATTAGTTATTTCTCATTTCTCTTTACTCTTTATAGCTCATTATTCATTTGTTATCTGTTTCTGTTTCATATAATACTCATGAATGCATACAATTTGTGAAAGCATAAATAAACATCGAAACGTGCTGTGAAAGCAGTAAACAATGAAACATACATTTAAGTACTGCAAACAGTGAAACATGCTCTTACAAACTGTAAACAACGAAGCGTGTTAATAAAGCTGTAAACAACGAAACATGCTAGTAAAACTGTAAACACCGAAACATGCTAGGAAAGCAGTAAGCAACGAAACATACATCTCCTAAACTTGCGATGTAGGGTCCGAAGACCAAAACACATGCATATCACCTACCTCAATCGCTTAAAGCGGTCAACGTTTATTCGTTATCTTTGCCTTTTCTTTCAGTACCTTCACAATCGATAACATTCAATCATTAGTTTAATCAATTAATTAACTAATTATTCTCATCAACTTCTTTCTATCGTTAATCCTTATATATTACTTATTAAAGTTTCTTAAACAAAATTGCTTAATTAGTTACAACTCAGTGTAATAGTTTTAATCCCAATTAACAACGGTTATAAACTAAGTTCAACACATAGCGAAAACCAACTTAATTCCATTCCAATAAATTGTAAACTTATAAATACCAATGTCCAATAAAAATCCAGCCAACGGAGCATAGATCCAAGTTTCGATCCAACAATAACGATAGAAGCTAAACTTGTCAACGGCATCAAAATTACAAATTCATTCTTCAGCATCAAAAAAACCAATTATAATTCATTATAACTTGAACATTATATGACCAGAAGGCCTTAATTCGTATTTCACATGTAATAAGACAAACAAAACCAAACCTTCAACAATATTAACAGCCAACATAAACTTAATAGCTCATTCCATTTAACCATAATTCAACAGATTATTCCATCCAATATACTGGTCCAGAAATCCAAAACAACATACTATCCCCTTTTCATTCGACCAGATACCAATAACCATTCCAACAGATTATTCTTTTATAGCAATTATCCAATAATAAGGGGCAGAAATCATTACCTACTGTACACGGTCGAAAGATTCCAATAATGCTTCTCTCTTCTTCACTGCTCGGTTTCCAGCTTCACTAAATCTTACAGAAACTTAATCAAATTCACAACCTTTAAATCCAAGAAAGAAGAAAACATAACCTGAAGGTTAGAAGCTTCACTTGATCCAGAACTATTTCTTCTAATTCCCGTCTCAAAATTCCTTCTCTGTTCATCACCCAGATCACTCACGGTGTTCCCTCGTCTCACTCCCGCAGCAACTCGCACATACACTGAATTTATAAACAAGAGGCCATGTTTGAAAAGCTTAACCCCTTATCCCACTTTTATACACAGACGGCAATTTGAATAGCCAAACAACCCAAGGCAGTTTATCCCACTATTTTCGGCTACTGATCCAGATTTTTCGAAGCTACAATCTGGACTGCAATCTGTTGCCCATCACCAGGTAGAATCAGCGGACCGATTTGGTCCAGTCATGAGCAACCCGAACCAATGTTGCCCGGCGAACCGAAGTCCCCTGCCCCAATCGATCCTGCCGTCGTCGAATCCGATCCAGCCAACGCCTCCAGCCAACAATCAGTTAACAGAATGTGAAGGAGAAGAAAGGATCGACTGACTTACCTCGAATCGGCGCCGGGAGAACCACGCCCGTGAGAGCTCCGATTCATCCCGCAAGAAATTCGTCGAGACTGACCTAGCAGCGACCCGCGACGGCGCTCCACAGCCGTACGTCACTGCCGGACAACGTTCACCCGAGCCCAAGCCTCCATCGCTATCGTCTCGCGCTCGTCGTTCATCGTTTGTCTTTGATTTCTCTCTCTGTTGCTCCGTCTCTATTGCGCTCGGTCAATCTCTCTCAGTCTCCTGTTTCTATTTCTATTCTATTCTTCAACAGCAGCAGACCACAAATGACATTTCCTTCTTTTAATTGTTGAACCCGAACCGAATCAGCAAACCAGCCATCCAACTTGAACCGAATCAGCTTTGGTTTTTCTTTTTCTACATAGTTTTTCTTTTAATTCCAATTAATTCATTCATCTTTTTACCCAATTAAATTTCTCCTTAATAATTTAATTAAATCTTTCATTTAATTAAATTATTCTCAACCCAAATTCAAATTCTCGATTTATTCCAAATATCACTTGATGATGATTGACGATTACGTCTTTGGTAATGCCCCGATAATTATCCAACTAATCCAAAAATCTTCAACTTCTTTTCAATTGTCCTTATTAAATTCCAATATAAAAGTTTGGGGTATTACAGAGTACACATGGGCTCCTGGTTCATGCGCTGCGTGCGGTTGGTGTACATTGTTGTGCTGCTAGACGGGCGCTGGGCTTGCCGACTGGCTACATATGCTGCAGGTGCTACTTTTGAACCTTCGAATGACCAACATTTCTTTGCATTCTTTGACTTGTATTTCCTCTATTATTTCTTCTCTCATGCTTAGCAAATTCATTGTCCTCAGTTCTTGGATTATAGACTCCTTCTCTTGGACTTCTTCTACCAAAAGTTGAAGTCTCTCATTCATCTTCTTTGTCCTTGTTCTAGCCATTGGGCCTCCAATTCCTTTTAATAGATCTTGGATACCTTTTAATGGATCTTGGTCTTTGTGTGCTACCTGGATCACATCACCTAAGCTGTTTTCAAGTGAATTTTTGTATTCCTAGTCAACCATACCTCACTTTCGGTCAACTACTCTCTTATATTTCAAAGGAATTGTACACCAAATATTCTTTTGCGGATGTTTATCCTCCATTTATGGATGCCTAGTCATCCGCTGCAGAAGCCTAGCCTTCCATGGAAAGCCATTTTACATTATCTCGGTCAACCGCAACCTCGTGCTCGATCGACCACAAATCAACCCATGAGTAATGTATTACAATCTATCTTTTATTTGGTGGACTGTAAATCCAACTTTGGTCAACCGCAAAACTACCTGAGATAACACCTTCTTCACTATCTATAGTCTAGTTGATCAAACCATCAACACTGGTTGACCGCACCCCTACCTAATTGTCCATAACATTGAAAATTCTCTTCCTCCAAAATCTATAAAACACAATTCATCCAATATAATTTTAACAATCAATATTTTCAACAACCAATAAGAGTTAGTTATACCATTATCAAACATATTTCATACATAATTCATACTTAGCAAAATAAAGTTTTTGGGTATTACAAGATTCTTCTTCAAATCAAAAATATTTCGCACATTACCTAGTATCAAGACAACTCCATCAAACATTTTAATTATGATGGTACCAATACTGGCTATTTTACAAGGTGTGTTATTACTCATTAACACAACACCTTTTGAAATGTGTTTATATGTCAATAACCCCTCTCAATTGCAATATATATGAAATGAAAAGGCTGAATCCAAAATCCAATCTTTGTTTGACTCTGAGTTTCCTTCTGACACAAATAAAAAATCTTCATCATTATGGTCTTCTTTTGCAATAATAGTTTTATCGGACATCATCAGTTGTTTTCCCTTCTCAATAGCTCTCTTAACTTCCTTTTGTAATTTACGACAGTCAGATTTAATATGTCTCTTCTTTTGACAAAAGTAACATGAGATTTACATAGAAAGCTCTTATGAGGAAAAACATTTATCTTTAATAAATTAAAATTGGAAATAAATAATAGATGTATTAATTTGAGAAATTCAACTGGAGCAAATGAGAAATTCGCTAATAGATAATCAAGTTACAAATAAATTTTGGGACTCAAGGAACAACATATAGAAAATCATAAAAATTTTAATACTGAATACGGACTTAACCGGGACCAACTAGAATTAGAGTCACACTAAACTCCAACAATACTCATGTTCTCAAAGTTGTTACTTTTCAAAAAAATGTCATCTTGCCTTCGAAATCTACCGTGGAAGATGACAAGCCCTACCACAAAGCCAGGAGCAAAAGCAAAATCTCTTATACGTGAGACGCAGGTAAAAGTGACGAAGGAGCAATGTAATTAATTGAGTTAAAGGGAATAAGTGAAAAAAAATCATCTTGTTTTTTTGTAAGATAGTAACAAATTACTAGGAAATCAACACTTTAAGATGCATTTCCTCATCTTCTATCATCCAAAAAGTCTTTACAAATTTGAATTGACCATAAACTTTCAATGACAAATTTGATCCTGAACTTTCAGTGACAAATTTGATTCTGAACTTTCAATGACAAAATTTTACTCTGAATTTTCGGTGTCAGAGTTTGACTCTGAATTTTTGGTGTCAAACTTTCAATGACAAATTGACCCTAAACTTTAATGACAGATTTGACCCTGAACTTTTAATGACAAATTTGACCTTAAACTATCTTGTCCACATGTCTACAGATTTGCATCCGAATTGTGCCACAATTTGTACATATTCAAAACGGACGTATCCACGTTCATCCTGGCTCATCCGCGTGCGTCCGAAAAGACCTAAAAATGTTCAAAAATATTACAGAGTCTAAACTTCTGTGTCCGCTATCATCTGCGTGTCGTCCGAATGTACAGAGTCTAGTATGGGACGAATTTTCTCATCCACATGCCGTCTAGCCCTTCACTCCAAATTCAACCTTGAACTATACTAAGTTCCTAAAAGATATCCAACACTACATTGACTCAAGTAAACTTGTTAGCACTTTAATAATACTCATTTTGAGGGTATTTTCAACAAACATGGATATAAATATAATTATAAAACGATAAGAATAATATCCAAAAAATACAAAATATAACATAAAATACAACTTATTGATTTATTAAATTATTCACCATTTTAGTCATCATCAAAATAAAACTTAGCCTAACAAAAAGGCTAACAATCTCCCCCGTTTTTATGATGACAAAATCCAATAAGTTGTTTATCCTAAAAACTAAACATTTGCATATAAATATTGCATATTAGATTTCTCCAATTAAGAGATGTAATTTATCAAACAATTAATCCATGCAACATGCTATTTAACTCTCCCTAAAAATATATTGACAACTTATACATCTTTCTTTCTCTTTTTTCATAATAAAAAATAAATCATAGGGGAGGGGAGTCCAAAACAACCAAAAGTTTTATCAAAATAAAACTCATCAAAATATTCATCTAAGAAATTCTTCCCCTTAGAACATTAACAACATAAAGTAAATAGAGGGAATAAGCATTAGAGATCAAAAACAATCTCAACAATAGCTTCAACAATTAATTCTTCGGAAAAAAAAAAATCTCTCCCTTAATCAAAGAATCTTGCAAATAAGCAAACCATTGAGGGAAATAGACATTCAATTTTGATTTGTGGTTAAAAAGAAGGATATCAATTATAAATAACCACAATCACAAAGATTTCTAACAAAATCTTCTCCCCCTTTTTCATTGAGCGTACAACAATTATTGGAAGGAATAAAACTAGTAAGTAAATTCAAGTTGTGGTATAAAATAGGATACCAAATGAAGCAACCACAAATAAGGTTTATTCAATAAAAAAATGTTCTCCCTCTTTGTCAGTAAGCCTAAACATATCTGAGGGTAATATGCATTTAAAATCCAATTCATGGATACCAAAAAGAATGGGATTCAAGAAATAAATACCAAATGTAGGAAATAGAATCTACTTAAAAACCAAGAATTGTAAACAAATTTTCAATTTCTACAAGTGATACCAATTTAAGAGTTAAGAAATTAACAAAAGATAACAATTGATAATTCACAATTTGATGCAAAACAAGTTTTTCAAAGATTAATATCAATTGTAAATCGAAGGTTAAGATCAAATCATTTTTGTCAAGTATGATACCAATTATAAGTTCAAAAAGAAAATTCTAAGAGAGATACCAATGTGTAAAATCAAAATCAATTCAAATGTCTCTCCCTCTATGTTATTCACAAAAACAATTGATTTGGCGATATAATCCAATTTAAAACTTTGCTCTCCCCTTTAGAGCAACAACAACCCAAATTAAAACATTTCTCTCTCCCTTTAAAATTACCATCAAGCAAATATGAGATAATTCAAAAATTAAGAGAACCATCCATTTACTACACCAAATAATATACCAATTGAAAAACACTCATGGATGAATTCAAGTTAGATAAAAAAATAAAGTTTCTCCCTTTATCTTTATGCACAAATCCAAATAGTTGAGGAATCTAAATATGATATCACATTAAAATCATTAAAAAAGATTATACCAATTATAGAGAACCTAAAGATTTCAACACAAAAGCCATTATTGACATGATACCAATTTGTAGAAGTTTAAACCAATTGTAGTATTAAACACCAATTTCAAAAATGTTAATTGATATAGTCTATCTTTCAAGAATATGCAAGTTAAAATCATTTCTCTCCCCCTCAATCATTGCACATAATCAAAATATTGGAGATTGAAATCCAAGATAGATACCAATTGTAAAAGTTTATAACAAAAGCAATTATTGATATCCAATTGAGAGATTTCAAACCAAAGAGAAGTATTTATATGAATTTGAAAATCAAATCAAAAGTTCTTGCCCCGTTTAAAACCACAAAATCAAAAAGCATTTGGGGAATAAAGGATACCACATTAAAATCTTTAGAATATAATAGCAATTGAAAAACAACTAAATTCATTTAAGGATTTTAAACCAAAAGAAATGATTATGGAAACCAAATTGAAAAATGAATACAAATTTTTCTTCCTTTTGATGATGAACCAATTTTGAGTCGTAGCAGAAGCACAATCATCAAAGTCGAAAACAAATATATTTTTCTCCCCCTAAATCCATTAACAGTATTCAATCTATGGGGAAAATCAAATTTTAAGCTACAGCGGAAGCAAAATTATCAAAATTTAAAAACTTATACAATTTTTAAAACAAATTCACAAAAATTCTATTTTTTCCCTCTATTTTATTATCGAAATACAAACTTAATCCAATGGGAGATATCCAAATCAACAAAATTAAATTTCCAACAATTTTAATGTATGTGCTCTAAAAATCCAAATGTTGGAACCAAATAATCAAAATACGAATGGAAGGAATAAAGTAAATTTGAACCTATACATATACAAAAAGGATCAAAGCTAACAATGAATCTAAGACAATTATCTCTCCTTTTATTATTAAGAACAAAATAAAATCAAGGGAGTTACCATTGAAAAAAATTTAACCCAAACAACTTTTCAAAATAGCGTCCAATAATCCAATATTTACATTAGCATATTCAGCTTAGACTACCAATTGTTAGAAACCAAATCTCAAGCAAACATATATATCAATTAAATAATATTAATTCTTCCTAGAATTAATATCAAAAGGGAATCAATCAAGTAAAATTAATATTAATTGAAAAGCAAAATCTACCTAAATGCATCACTGTCAATTCAAACTAAATCAAGAATTGAGAACTAAATTTGAATCAATCTATAATATATACTTCATTCAATTTGATCCAAAACAATCAATTATTTTTCAAACCAATATTCAATCAAACAAATCACCAAATTTAATCAACAAAAAATAATTGTGTACCTCCAAGAGAATTTATTTCCATTTTATGCATTGGAGGCAATCTTTGAAGCTTCTCCCCTTTTTATTTTGGATATTCAAGTATCCAAGCACTTTAAGCTCCTTGGGAGAACCTCCAACCTACACCAAAAATTATTTTTTATTCTTTGGTACCCAAACCATTTTTGGTCCTTTTGTTATAGGCTTGATTCATTTAGGAACCCACACAAATTTAGAATTCAAAGTAGATTTAAAATTTAGATTTGAGTTAAATTTAGAATTCAAGTTCAACGGATAAGCAAATTTAGAAATAACATTTGCATTCAATTTTAATGGACAATGAAAATATTTATGTCCAACACAATTGCAAGAATTACAAATAGATGAACTAACAAATCGATTAATGTAATTTTTTTTTTTTGTAAAGGGTTCATAGCCAATTCTGTTAAATGTAACTCTTTGCTTACCTAAGAACATATTTAAAGTTTTGCTCTCATTAGTGAATTTAAGTACAATCGAATTCAACTCATTATTTTTAACTTTCAATGCACTAATATTGACATAACGTGATTTGATAAAATTATTCAATTAATCATTCATATTTTTCAAATCACAAATTTCATCCTCATGACATTTAAGAATATCAATCAAATCACAAGTTTTAGCATTTAATGAACTACTTTCATTCTCATATGATTTGATAATAGAATTCAAGTTATCATTCAAAATTTTCAAATCATTTACTTGCTTCTCAAAAGATTGAACAATTTCATCATGTTTTTTCACCAATTTATTATTTTCCTTTTTCAAGGATTTATATTTAGATTTAAGCAAGTTGAAGCAAATCATTAAATGTATCTAGCAATTCATTTTTATCATTCTCATTATTAGACTCGGAATTGCTAGAAGAGTTGATTACCTCAATTTCTTCTTCATTGGCCATGAAGTAAGAGATGACCACTTTCTCCTCTTTTTAGCAGGATGAGCTTTCTTTGCATTTAATCCGTTGAATTGTGCCTACATATGTTAGCTCAATAGATTTCCAAATATCATAAGCACTAGCACATGATTGAATTTTATCAAACTCATTTTTACTTAAGGCACTATATAAAATATCCATTGCCTTAACAATTAAATTTCAATTGAGTTTATCTACATCATTGAATTCACATGATGGTCTAAGAACATTAATCTCATTTTCAATAATTTTCCATAACTTATAATCAATAGATTGTACAAATATTTTCATTTTACACTTCCAATAAAAATAATTACAACCATAAAAAATTGAAGGATGTAGATGTGCATCCACTTGGAGATATACTAAACAATTGGCTTACAGGTGCCAATAAAATCGTATACAAATTGACTATTTACTGGGCGTCACCCTTGACTAATTCTAAGGTCATCAACATTTGATTATTATGGAGTGTCACCCTTTAGTTGACTCTTGCTGGGTGTAACACCCCGATATTTTAAAGTTTGGTAATTATCGGGGTATTACCGAGGACGTTCGGAGCGTTAAGACGATCAACGATTTCGTTACGTTTTCCTCGTATACGTGATGTAATCGAAGTGTTAGGAGCTTGGGGGTATTGCATCACATATTTATACGTGTCATTTGGTGACGGGTATTCATGGGGGAATGGTTACAGGGTAGGAGTTAGCGAGAAAGGGAAGAGATGTCCAGGGTGTTTCGGACAAGTCATGTCATCTGCAAACATGTGGAGCATCGTCCCGAGAGCTTGGGACGACTTGGGGATGCGATGTCTAGTCCTGACTTCACTGCATTGTGAAGTTTTGGACAACATGCGAATGAAACTACGGACGTGATGTATCGTCCGCACTCACGTTGTACACACAGGGAAGAGTTGGGACAAGACTCAGGACGTGATTTGGCATCCTGAGTACACTATGTCAAAGTGCGGACGAGGGTCCGGACGATGCGGACGAGAGGAGTAGCGTCCGCATCGAATCTGTTCTAAACCTGGACAGTTTCGGACGAGTTGGGACGCTGCGAATGAGTTAAGGTATCGTCCGATTAGCCTTTGTCCATTTTATGGACACTTTCGGACGACACACGGATGCCACGTACGGATGCGATATGGTGTCCGAAACCCACATGCGGACGGTAAGGACAGGATGGGGACGCGTTCTCCCGTTTGAAGCCTCATTTTAGCCTGAGATTTTAGCCTTGCGGATGAAACCTATGCGTCCGCACTCGTCCGAATTAGCCCAGACCTACGAAATAAAATAAGAAGAAAATGATGGAAATCGTAGAAAATCTTAAGAAACCGACAAGAGTCGACCCTCCCCTCTCCATGGGAGATGAAAAATTGTCCCCTTATGCCCGTAGCTGGCCTCCCCTGCCTTAGGCCATCTTCATTTTTACCTTAGGGCACTCATGATGTCCCTCCCTTCATCCCAGGTAATACCTCCCTCCCTTCCTTCAATCTTCATTTCCCCTTCCCTGCGAGAAGCTCTCTCCTCTGCTAGCTTCTCTATCTGTGAGTGGAGAGTTAAGTATGCTGTAAGTATTAAGAGTAAGTGAAGAGAAGTGAGGCTGTGAGGTGTGTAAACGCGAGTGAGCTAAGGAGTTAGGAGAGAGTTGTGGGTTTGGGGCTAGGAGCTAGAACTGCCGTGAGCTGGGGGAGATTGAAGAGAGCTGTCCCTATTTTAGTTCATCAAAATTGGTAAGGAACTAAGGGTGTTTTGGCCATTGAGGCCCTACACCACAAGTATAGGTGCGTGAGTTTAGTGTTAATGTTAGCTACTGTTAGTTCAATGCTTATGCTTAATGTTAGTGAAGTTTACTGCCAACTGTTTGTATGTTTTATTAGTGCTTTTACTGCCAGCTGTTAGAATGTTTATTGTTAGTTGTTAAGCATGTTAATTGCCTTGTTTATTGCTAGTAGTAGTATGTAGGTTGCCTTGAGTGCCATTGTTAGTTATTGATAGTATTTAATGCTCTGTGAATTGTGTTAGAGTAGTAGTCGTGAATCCCCTATTGTAATGAATTGCTTGGTTGTTGAATTGCTCTATGAACTCCTTTATTGGCTGTGATTGCTGGATGGTGTTAGTTTGATAGTAGAGTTTGAGAGTGTTAGTTGAAAGTGAAGTAAGTAAATGATTAAGTGAAATCTAAGATGTGAAGTCTAAGAATGAGTTATAGCAAATAAAATAGAAGCGAAATAGAAAAGTTGAGCTAAGTAGGAATGAATTATAAATTTCCTTGTTTAGTTTATTTTCGTGGATGATTTCCCTATTTGCTGTAAATTAACTAGTTAAATAACAAACTCGAGCATAGCCAACTTAACTAACTTATAAGTAATCTAATTTGGGTAATTAGTTAATTAGCTTCAGCATGTTAATTGTTCAGTGTTTATAATGGACTATTGTGATTAAATTAACTTAAACCCTCAGCATGTTAATCAACTAGCATGTTAATAGTAATCACTGAAAACATGTAAGTTAACTAGGTTAATCAAATGGGGTTGTTAGAAATAGTAAGCATGTTAACTAATAAAGGAACTCAAGCATGCAAACTGAACTAAGAATGATAACCGCAGCATGTAATTTACTAATCAAATTGTATGTTCAAACTCTATTTAACTAGGGTGATAAACTAGTGAGCGTATTAATTATAATTAATAAACATGTTAATAACTTGTCTAGCATGTTAAGAAGGTTTAATTAACTAACTCTATTAAATAAGTGAAGCATGTTAACTAACCAACTAGTGAGCATGTAACTAACTAGGATAACGATAATTGTATGAGCATGAAACTTACTAGAGTCATCGAGAAATCAAGCTGAGCATGTAAATCATCTAGGATAACTAAGTAGAATAATCGCCTAGAATGAATGATAAATATAGGAAGTATATAAAATGACTAGGAATGAATGATAAATATAGGAAGTATGTAAAATAATTAGAAAGTTAGAATACATAAGCATGTTAGATTTAATGAATTCCTTGCATGATCACCGTACTTATATGAAATCAATGCTTCGATTTAATGTTATACTTGTCTTTAGGTCTGCCATTCCATTATGGTTGTTACTTCTTTTATATGCTTTACTTTCATTATATGCACTTTCAATTACAGTTGCTTTCAATTATTTCTATGCGCACTTTAATTATAATGAATGTTATGTTATATGCATCATGCAGTACGATAAGCTAAAAATGTATGTTCATGTATAATGTTAATAGAAATTAATAGGGAGTGCCACGAGGTGGTACGCAAGCATAAGGATAAAATGATGAAAAAGGGTAAAAGAATAATAAGATAATAAAGGTTCTTGTGGTACCGGTAGCTTAGCCCGGCACAGGAACTAGAAATAGAGTTAATAAGATAATAAAAGTTTCTGTAGTACCGTCAGCTTAGCTCGGCACAGAAACTAGATAAGAAAAAGTAAAGAAGAAAAAGGGATTGGGAGTGGATGGGTAGCAGATGTAATCTGCAATCTAGTCGAAACCCCTCACTCATAGGGTACACGAGTTCTAGATTGCAAATAAAAAGTTAGATCCAAGCACTATGCCATTGCACGAGAAAAACCTCCCTATTCCAGTTCGAAATAGGAGTAATGGTTTAAAGTAAAGTAATAGAACGGTAAATGGCTTATGAAAGAATTGATTTAGGTGGCCCTCCAAAAAAGACTAAAGAGAGGCATTTCATGCATTTCCCCTTTTTTCTTACTAAGCATTCAGGCTTACAGTTGCTTGTGGTGTAAATGTAGGTACTAGAACGCTATAAGGAATGCACGGACTAGGAGTAACAAAAGATAATAATCAGACAATAAAGGTAGCGGATGATGGATTTGCACGCATGAGGAAGCTCGTGGCTAGCCCGACATATGGAAATGGGTAAAAGAGAAACCGTTTTAATTAAGTTAAGTTTTAAATGTTGTAATTCAATCAAATAGTAAATTGTATAAAAAGTGGTATTTCAATGGTTTGGTATTTTACAAAATGATGACTTTAATTACGCTTCCGCAAAGTTTTAAATAAACAATTTTCATGACGCTTCTGCATAAATTTATTAAATGAGATTTTTATAATGGATTTTATGAACGGTTGGTAGCGATCCGGACTTAGGTGCTCTCTGATTTGGTTTCAAAAAGAAATTTCAAACTTTCACGCATTTTCAAGGATTTACGAAAATCCGGGTCCTTACACGGGGCGTCACCCTAAATTTAACTATTGCGGTAGTGTTTCGGGTTGTCACCCTCGTGTGATGAATCTTAGAGAATCACCATTTACAATTTAGCACAAAATAATGAATCGAAAATTAAAGCGCAATCTATCGAATCCGAATTCTCCCAAAATAACTACCAAGTTTAAGAGTGGGGAGAATTGGATTTACAATGCTCATAGAGTGTAATATTCGAGTATTGATTTTGGCAGGGTTTCGCCTCGAATATCTGATCGTTTTTTTTTTTGAGAGCTTGAAGTGATCTTCTATTTATAGGCAATGGAGTTTCGGACACGGTTCCTCGTCCAGAGTCGTCCGCATGTGACCGTTGGAAAATATCCATTGAAATTCGTCCGTTGAAAAAATAGTCGTTATGCCTATTCTGGAACTTTCGGACGCGAGTCCTCGTCCGCATTCATCCGCTATCGTCTGAAACGTCCCCAGAAAAAAACGTATTCAAAAGCTCTGCGTCCTTTATCATCCGCATGCGTCCTTTATCGTCCTAAATCTCCAGACTTCATTTTAGGATGCATTCTCTGTGTCCTCACTATCATCCTCTATAATCCTAAAACTCTGGACAACACTTTAGAATGCATTTCCTCATCCTCTATCATCAAAAGAGTCTTTACAAATTTGAACCCAAACTTTTAGTGATAAAATTGACCCTAAACTTTCAGTGATAAATTTAACCTTGAACTTTTTTTAATGACAAATTTGACTCTGAACTTTCAATGACAAATTTTGACTCTGAATTTTTGGTGTCAGAATTTGACCCTGACCTTTCGGTGACAACATTGACCCTGAATTTTCAATAACAGATTTGACCCTAAACTTTTAGTGACAGATTTGGCCCTGTACTTTCAATGACAGATTTGACCCTGAACTATCTCATCTGCACTCGTCCGCATGTCTACAAATTTGCGTCCGAATTGTGCCACAATTTGTACATATTCAAAACGAACGTATCCACGTTCGTCCGAGCTCGACCGCGTGCGTCCAAAAAGACCCAAAAATGTCCAAAATTATTATAGAGTCCAAACTTCTGTGTCCGCTATCATTTGCGTGTCGCCCAGGTATCGTCCGAATGTACAGAGTCCAGTATGGGATGAATTTTCTCATTTGCGTGTCGCCCAGGTATCGTCCGAATGTACAGAGTCCAGTATGGGATGAATTTTCTCATCTACATGCCATCCAGCCCTTCACTCCAAATTCGACCTTGAACCATACTGAGTCCCTAAAAGATATCCAATACTACATGAACTCAAGTAAACTTGTTAGCACATTAATAATACTCATTTTGAGGATATTTCCATTAAACATGGATATGAATATAATTATAAAACGACAAGAATAATATCCTAAAAAAACAAAATATAACATAAAATACAACTTATGGATTTATTAAATTATTCACCATTTTAGCCCTCATCAAAATAAAACTTAGCATAACAAAAATGATAACACTTGGAAGAGGAAAATAACAAATATATAGATTTACAAGGCAAAATGCACCGCGGCTAGTCTAGATTACTTCAAATTTCTAGCTCAAACAGAAATTTACATATGTACCCAAGTCAAATATTCCCAATAACCCACTCCATAATAATCATAATACAAGTCGTAGTAAGTTTCAAAACATCCAAAAAGAAATTATAAAATGAAAGATGAGTATCCATTTATGAGTGGTTTGATGAAACCATCTGGAATTGCGCCATGAAAGATGGAAACCCAAGCTCAAAATAAGGTCCTGCTGCTTTAGCTGTATTGAAGACTCACATTACGAGCCAAGTAATACTATCTATCAGACTGCATGCATGAAATGCGGGTAAAACATAGCGACTAAACTTGATAACTCAACAATTATAAGGAAGGTCTACGTTAAAGTAGTCCCAGTTATCATCAGCTTCGTCCATTTTCTTCTGAGGAGCTTCCTGTTTAGCACGAGCTTCAACTTTCAGTTGGGGACGCCTGCTTTATTACCCACAAACATAACATCCTTCAATCATTCAATCGAGACTGATTTTTGAAATATGCTTTAGATGTTCATTTTCTTCTAAAGAGCTACCAGAAAAGCCCAATCTTAAAGACATTATGCTGAATCAGAGCAAGTGATCACAAAAAGTACATAGAGACTATCAACATTCAATGACTCTTCCTCAACTTTTCTTTCCTTCCAAATACACTAAAACAAGCAGTTCAGAAACATTTAAGCATCTCCTCAAAATCTCTCGGCAGAAATGAAATTGATCAACATATTACCAATAAACCACTTTGAATAAGGAATGCCAAAATCAAAATTTTCAAGTCAAATCGGGAATCAACAATTGAGAAAAGCAATAAACTCAGAACAATTTGACAATTGTGAAATGTTAGAACAGAGAGATAAAACTTTTGAGTTAAAGCACTCAGGATATATAACAACTTCGAATTGTTTTCAGCAATCGGCTCAAATTTCTTAAGTATAAAGCAGGGCACAAAGTATAAAGCATAAAGCATAAACAATTTTCAATCAATTTAATCTAAAAACGTCTTTCGAGTACATAAATCAAAACTTAGTAATTACTCGAAGCTGACTCGAAGCAAAATGAAGTGATGTCGCATATTTCATAATTGCACTAGTTCAGTGCATCGTTTTTCTCCCTATTTAAAGAGTGATTCATTTTTCCTCATCCAGAAAGGTGAATCAACCAAAACAAAAACACCAAAGACGTCATCTACATAGCATTGATCTTCTTTCATTTTCTGCGCAGCCAAACAGAACAGAGACAAAAACAAACCATCCAAAAGAAAAAGGCAGAAACAGAAACCAAACCTCTTGCGGTTCCTTCTAGCAGCCTGTCGAGCCTTCCTCTTCCTCTTTTCCTGTTTGTTCTCAAAAAACCTCCTCCTCTTACATTCTTGTAAAATCCCTGCTTTTATTACTTCCCTCTTGAACCGATTCAGAAGCCTCTCATCTGAATCCTTCTCATCCACTACCACCTGAACGTTGTAGGGGGTTTTGAAGAAAAGGGTGTTCGAATACGAAAACGAAGGATACAAAATACGAGAAATGTCGAGAGGGGTAGAGGCCGATGATAGGGGCGATGAAGCTGAGCCGGCAGCGAGAATGATGGGTTGAGTTACGGGAAAATGGAGTTGGGAAGAGAGAGAAAGAAGATGGGTTGGTGGTGATTTTGGTAGTGAGAGAAATGAGAGGAAGCTGGACAGAGACAAAGAGAAAGCTACCGCCATTGATGGCGATTTTGGAGGGCCAGTTTCTCCATTTTACTTGGGTGTCAGATACCTAAACGACATGTCCGAATTCCACAACCCCCGCTGTTTGGATACATGTCGTTTGTCATTTCCATTGAATACGATTGGTCCTCTTTCTAATTTTTATTTTAGGGCAAATAACAAATCAACCATCATTCTTTGTGATCAATAACAAGTTAATTATTAAACTATTTTTACCAACAAATTAACCATTAAACTATGAAAAAAGTTTCCTACAAACATCACTATCATATTTGTCATTAAACGTATTGACTTCAGTCCGCGGCAGATCATCTACTGTTCCATCGCAGATCATTATTTTTAAAAATATAGTTATTATATTGAAGGTCCGCGGCAGATTGACTACGATCCACCGCGGATTGTCATGCGTCGTTCTGCGTATGCCCTAGTATATAAGACTGACTGTGCGCTCAGACAAGTTCACCGCGAATCATGAAATACTCGGCCACGCTTGGTACAATGTTGGAGTATAGCTCAACAGTGATATTCTGAGGGTTAAGTCATATGGTTTTCCTGTCGCACAAGACAAAGTTGTCGATGTTCATAAATTTGGGAGCTGGAAAGAGGTGAAAGAATTGGAGGTTAGGTTTCGGCCATTGTCGGTACAATTACAGGAATGCGTTCATCATAGAAAGGAACTCCAAGCACTTGGAGTCCTGTAACTGTACCGACAATGGCCGAAACCTAGCCTCCAACTCTTTCACCCCTTTACAGCTCTCAAATTTACGAACATCAAAAACTTCATCTGTAACGACCCGGATTTTCGTAAATTCTGAAAATGCGTAAAAATTTAAAATTTTCTTTTTAAAACAAATCAGAGTCCGTAAATCCGAATCGCTACTAACTCTTTCTTAAAACTCATCATGAAAATCAACTTATTAATTACACGGAAGCGTTAAAAATCATTTATTTAAATTCTTACGACAACGTTATAAAATATCACTTGAGAAAACGTTATAAAATGTCCCTTTTTATAATCATAGAGGAAACATGAGAATTCTTTCAAACATTTCGTCATCAATAAAAACTTAACAAATAAACTTAAATTCATAACCTTTGTTTTCTTTAATTTCTTTGATTTATATCTTTTTACTTTCTTTTGTCTTTGTCTTGCCAACCTGAATCTCCTATGTGCAAAATCATCCATCCCTGCTTCATTTGGTGATCATCATCTTTCTCTTATCTGCTCGTCGTTTCCTACACCATAAGTAAGGACGTGAGCTTACGCCCAGTAAGGAGATGGGGAAAGACAATTTATGCATTCTCTCTTTAGTCTTTGTTGGATGGAGGGCGACTCAATCCAACTCTTTCATTACGTTCTTTTTCTTTATTCGTTTCTTACTCGTACATCGAGCTTGGAGATTGGAGGTTTTCCTTTGAGATGGCCTAGCCGTTCGGGCTACCCATCTACTCCAACTCCCTATTTTCGGCATATACTCGCCTTTAGGGTTCCTTTCTTTCTGTCCCGGCATATACCCGCCTTTAGGGTTCTTTCATTCTATCCCGGCATATACCCACCTTTAGGGTTCTTTCATTCTATCCCTGACATATACCCGCCTTTAGGGTTATTTCATTCTATCCCGGCATATACCCGCCTTTAGGGTTCTTTCATTCTATTTCCGGCATATACCAGCCTTTAGGGTTCTTTCGTTTTCGTTTCGTTCTTCCTCACTCATGCATGTGGGCACCATTCCGATGGTTACCCCCTACTTGGTTTCTATTATCATGAAACACACTGCATAACAATAACTTAAAGATATAATAATAAGTAAACGCGCATAGAAAGAATAATTGAAATGACATGAATATAAAGTAACGTGCAACACTTATTATCGAAAGCTAACATGTTCCTTGAAAACAGTCTAATCATAGAAACATGCTTAAGCGTCAATAATTGAATATATATATATAACCTAGAACCAGAAGGTTCCTATCCAGAACCAAGAATAACATGTACAAAATCCATAGAAACAGTAAAATCTGAAACGACTTACACAATGCTATTAAAACCCTTATCCTTTCGTTCTTTCGTTCATTCATTCTCATCATACGTTTTCTTTTCATTTCATCATTCATCATTCTCATCATACGTTTTCTTTTTATTTCATCATTCATCATTCTCATCATACTTTTCTTTTCGTTTCATCATTCATCATTCTCATCATACTTTTCTTTTCATTTCATCATTCATCATTCTCGTCATACTTTTCTTTTCATTCTATCATTTATCATTCTCATCATACGTTTTCTTTTCATTTCTTTCATTATTCATATAGTTCATTCGTACTTTTTCTAACTTAATTCATTTTCATTTCCTAGTATCATCCTAGTAAAACAACAAGAATAATTGATTTCAACACGAAGCAACTCACACACACTTTACTTGGGTGTAGGGCACAAGGCCAAGACAACCCCTTCCTTACCTCGAAGCTTTAACGTGTATTAGCGTTTAGCCGTTATCCTTCTTCTCTTCTTCTTTGTACCTTCACAATTTAATAACTTTTAATTATTAATCAAATCAATTAATCATTCGTCGTCTTTTTCTATCTTTAATTCATATACGTCGCTTACTAGAGTTTTCTAAACAAAATCGTTTTGTTAATTATAATGGGCTTAATTAATTAATCTCAATCAATAACGTCTAGAAACTAAGCTTAACGTATATCGAAAATCAACAACATGCTATCCATAATTTATTGGCCCGTAAACCAAAGCCCATAACGATATCTGAATCATCAACTATTTTACCAAATTCTCATGATATCTTTATTCCAATTAGTTAACCAAAACCAAAACTAACATGCATGAATTAATCCAACATTAATTTACACTTCCTATTTCCCCAATTAATTCACGCTTTTACTAAATTAACCACCATAATCAGCATTCAAAAGATCCATACTCACAAAGAAATAGATCCAAACAATAACCAACCAATTATCCTTTCCAAAATTACAAATCTAAATATCCAATGACAACAGAATCATGAACTCATTATTCAGCATCAAAGCCCAACTCATTAAACCAACTTAACAACTTATTTTCAATCATCACAGCACAAATCTATCATAAAGATGTTTCCAGAAGTAACTAACAAGGTGTACTAATATTCATGAATTAACATCACAGAGTGTATGTGTATCTCTTCCAGACAATAACCAGCTTATCATCCAACAACAGAGAATATGTCCAGACCCAATAATCAATCATTACAGACAACAACTAAACAGAGTTTATCATTCTCAACAGGGTTAAAAGACTTACAACCAATAGCAACCCAGCATATTTCTCAAACCCAACGCTTTCCTCTTACAAAATTCCATTTACATAGTCAAATAACAAACTAACCAACGTTCACATCTACTTCACAGACTGATAATAGAGAAGAGAGCTTACAGCCACTAGTGGAGCTCTCGGCCAACACTCCAGCTCCAGAGAAGTCCACCACCCACACTCGGCTTTTCCCATTTATCGATAGAACACAGATTAATAATTCCAAACAGATCCGACAACATCTCTGCAAGTCTCTCTGTCCAATTAATACTGCCAAAGTACTTGTCCCACTTGCCGACAATCCTCTCCTCTCAATTCAATTATTTCTCCCAACATCATCTCCCATTATCTTCAATTCGTCGGCAGTGGCAACCAGCTGGAAAGGAGGCCACCCTGGAAGATTCCAACTGGGTAGTCCGTGGTGCAACCTGAACCACCAGACCGAGTTCCAAACGGATTCGGGTCGGAGCATCAAATTCGCGGGTCGCCGGCAGCAGCCCAACCCGCTGGAATCACCCCTGCCAGCAACGAAAACCCGAACGTGAAGGGGAAGGAGAAGTCGTTCATACTTACCTCCAATCGTCGACGGAAACTTAGCTCGCAGAAGGGTCCGACTCCGTCGCACCAAATCTGCCCTAGATTCGACGACCCGCGAACGATCCCAGCAACCACTCGCAGCTCACCTTGACCGGAGACCCACCTCGCCGTCGCCGTCGCACAACCAAGTCCGAGCCCGAGCGTTGATCGCTGTTCGTCCGCGTCGCCGATCTCCCCTTCCGGCCAGCTCTCCCCTGCTCTCTTTCCCCTTCCCTCTCTTGTCCTGCGAAGAAATGGCCTTCTGGCCATTTCTTTTATTTTTTTATTTTTTTATTTTTTATTTTTATTTTTATTTTAACATCTTAAACCTTAATCTATTTTAATAGATATTAAGTATAACTATCTAATTAATCCATTATGTTAGTGCACTAATTTAAATCACTCTTACCCAAATAAAGTCCTTTAATAATTTAATTAAAATTTTCATTTAATTAAATTAATCTTAACTCAATTTAAATTTTCGATTTAGTCCAAGTATCACTTAATGATTATAATTGATTATTACATCCTTGGTAATACCCCGATAATTATCCAATTAATTCAAAATCTTCAACCTCGCTTCAATTGCCTTGATTAAATTTCATATAAAAGTTCGGGGTATTGCATCATCTTACTCAACAGGAAAACCATAGTATTTAACCCTTAGAATATCGCCGTTGAGCTCTACTCCAACATTGTATCGAGCGTTGTCGAGGATATCGTGATTCGGGGTCAACTCGCCGGACTGCACCGTTGAGTCTTATATACTAGGGCACATGCACAGGAAAACGCTCGCGTATATCGGTTGAGGGTTGTCTGTTAGATAGGATGCACGCCTCGAAAATGCAAAGTAAAATGACATTTCAAATAAATTCCTATAACAACATTCACATTTGCTCAAGAAAGATGGAAAGTCGTCATGCCTCTGCAAAATAGGTGGCAAGCGCAGCATTGATTTTGCATCCAACACCTATATACAAGGAACATCAGATAATGGAATTGAGTGAGCAAACGTGCAAGGATCAATAGATAAATTGGGCGTCAAAACTAGATATACATAATCTACAACAGTTTATTCGTGGCAGACAGTTGGATGTTTCTAAAAAAACAATACAAATGCTTGATATGGTTAGATCACACTAATTCTTAGTGTACATGTACATTATATGCTTGTAACGAAATTGATAATTTGGTTTGGGTCTGTAATGCACATATGCACGATATGGTTGTAATTGAATTAAGAAATTGCGTCTGTAATGCACGTATACACGATATGGTTGTAAAAAATTATGTTGATGTTTATGTTTTGTTTTATTTACTTGGATAATATATAATTTTTTATAATGTTTCAGGGGGATAGACTAAAAACAAAGGAAAACTTTTGCAAAATTTTTAATTTTTTGAAAGAGAAATTAATTCAAACAATTTCATACATCATCAACAAAAAACTAACATGTTCATTGCAACAATTTAAGCACATATGCATAATACCGAAATATACAAGGCAGGGGAATTCTGTCTGTCCGCCGCGAAAAGTTGATATTCCACCGCGGAAACACGTTGGTCTGATGCGGAATGTATGACGTTCTACGGCGGAATGACAACATCCTGTGGTGGAAAGTCAATTTTCAACAGCGGAACGTCAGCGTGGTCGATCAAAAAGTACAAATTCAAAATTTTTTTCACAGATTCAAAATGAAGTACAGATTCAAAATTTCGTTTACAGATTCAAAATGAAGTATAGATTCAAAATTTCATCATCAATTACAATTCAATTACAATCATATTGTGTATATGTGCATTACAGACGCAAACCAAAATATTCACCTCTTATTCTTTGTTTCCCCGACCTTCCGGGATGCCTCTACATTACAATTATTTGAGGTAGCCTATTGTATATTATGGATATCTGGTTTCGATGTATAGTTAATAGTCACTTTGATTATGCGTTCTCTTATCTAATCAAGGAAGGTTAAGGTCCACATTCGTGTTTGCTTCTATTTGTGGATCTTGCGCATCATACTTCTGCATAACACATTGCAAATAAAATTAGCATAGTTTAAAACATAACACATGAAAACGTAAACGCAATAATGTGTTCACCTGCGTCTCAGGAACTATGTCGGGAACTGTCTCGGGGACTATGTCAGGAACAGTATCGGGGCCGTCTTGGGGACTCTGAAACCCATAAATGTGTCTTCCGACCTTCCTCTGCCGCCTTTGCCTTTGGACCGATGGCCACCACATGCACTAGACTCTGGGTCTCCACCTTCGCACGTGCGAGAATTGTGCCCCACACCTCCATACCGGCCACACGTCATGTTCAGATGTCTTTTTGGGTAGCACTGTCTGGCTTGGGGTCTCGTTCACATCTCGTATTCTTCTTTTTTGCGGCCTTCTAGGATGTCTCTTAAATGAGGATGGCGTAATTGGATCACGATGCGTCATTGGAGGTCACATTATTTGTCCGTTAACAGGGAGGACAAAGTGGGAATACATCGCGATATATGTTTCTCGGTGGTAGCACCCATGCACAAAGTCCTCGAGAGATCTCCTCATGAATTGCATACACGAGATTGCATGGACACACGGGATGTCAGTCAACTCCCACCTGTAATACGAGATGTTCGTTACCGTTGCTGACCTCAAATTGGGTAGCGTCTGATAACTGGAGACTCTAATTGTGACCTGCAAGTTTTAGTCTAGCATGCCGATTTTTGACGTATGGACATGATGCGAACCTAGGGTATTAACAAACCCTAGACCCAACAACAACGCGGAACGTTGAAAAGAATCGTCTTATGAATCAAGAAATGAGAGTAACTTGACCCAAACCAAACTCGTTGGTTGAACCAAATTTATCAAGAAGAGTAGCTTGACCCTAACCAAACCGGTTGGTTGAACCAAAGCTATCAAAGCTTGATCTTTCAAGAAGAATGCTTGAGAATACCAAGTTCTTCGTAAAGAAATCAAGAAGAGAATTCCAAAGCATAAACACAATTTTCATTCATCTAAGTTGTTCTTAAAAGAGAAAATACAAAGGGTTTAAATAGGCTAAGATATTTGCTAGAAGGCAAACCAACAACCTAATAAAGACTTTTAGGTAAAATGAAAAGTAATCCAACAACCTAATAAAGACTTTTAGGTGAAATAAAAAGACAAACTAGCCTAAGAAGTCAAATTTTCGTACATCCACTTGGGTGAGGTGTTAAATACAATTTAAAACACTCAAATAATTGAGTCTAAACCCAAAGTGGCTAGCCCAAAGCTTGACAAAAGCCCAAGACTTCAAAAGGTTGTGTTTTTAGTCCAAAAGTACTTGAAGGGATTCAATCTTCTATGTCCAATTCAAATTCCTCTCCATTTCTATATAGAATATTAATTGGTTTTGGAGATGTGTTCGAAGCTTTTTGAATAGCCTCCTCTTGAATTTCCATTATTAATCCATACATAGCCTGCTTCATTTGCTTGCTCCGTGCTCTAGTCATTGAACCTCCGATTCCTGGCAATGGATCATTAGACTTAGTTGGCTTTTCAAACTTTGATGTAGCCATATCTCCATAACTTTCATTGGGTCCTTGGATTGCATCATTCCCCCCTTCTTTGAGAAGATTCGTCCTCGAATCGCATGCATCATACAAAGATAAATCCCCGTGGTTGTAGCTTGTTGCTCCTTTGCTTTGCGAATCTCTCTTTACAAGGTGAAGCCAAACCCAATCCCCAGGTTCAAAAATAATTTCCTTACGACTCTTGTTGGCTTGTCGTGCATAATGTTCATTCTTTTTCTCAATGTTCTCCCTAACCTTAGCAAGTAAGTCCCTAACAAATTCAGCTTTTCTTTCACCTCGCATATCAGTAAACTCATTAGTAGGCAAAGGAAAAATATCAAGTGAAGTAAGTAGATTAAATCCATAAACAATTTCAAAAGGTGAATAGGAAGTAGAAGAATGCACAACACAGTTATAAGCAAACTCCACATGTGGTAAACACTTTTCCCATTGTTTCAAATTTTTTAATATAATTGCTCTTAACAATGTGGATAGAGTTCGATTAACAACTTCAGTTTGCCTATCCGTTTAGGGATGTGCCACGATAGAAAATACAAGCTTAGTTTCAAGTTTATTCCACAAGGTTCTCAAAAAATAACTTAAAAATTTAACATCCCTATCACTTACAATAGTCCTACATATACCATGCAAATGAACTACTTCTTTAAAAAATAAGTTAGCCTCATGCATCACATCATTAGTCTCATTACAAGCAATAAAATGAGTCATTTTACTAAATCGATCAACAACTACAAAAATGTTATCTTTACCTCCTTGAGTTCTAGGCAAGCCCAAAACAAAATCCATAGATATGTCACCTCAAGGTTGAGTAGGAATAGGTAAAAGCATATATTTTCCATGAGGTTTAATTGTTGATTTTGCCTTTCTACATTCAATACATTTATCACAAATAGATATAACATCAACTTTCATTTTCGGCCAATAAAAATGCTCATTCAATATATCCAATGTTTTAGAAATACCAAAATGCCCTATTAAACCTCCTCCATGAGTTTCTCTAACTAGTAATTCACGAATAGAACACTTAGGTACACATAATTTATCTTTCTTGAACAAAAATCCATCATGCCTATAAAAATCACCAAATGCAATTTTTTCGCAAGAATTCCAAGTATTTCCAAAATCCATATCATTTTTATACAATTCTTTAACGTATTCAAACCCTAACAACTTGGATTAAAGAGTAGTAAGAAGTACATACCTCTCGACAATGCGTCAGCAACCACATTGTCCTTACCTTTCTTGTAGTTGATAACATATGGGAATGTCTCTATGTATTCCATTCACTTTGCATGTCGCTTTTGTAATTTGCCTTGTGACTTGAGGTGTTTTAGGCTCTCGTGATCAGAATGGATGATAAACTCCCTTGGCCACAAGTAGTGTTACCATCTTTGTAAGGTCCTCACCAAGGCATACAATTCCTTGTCGTACGTCGGGTAATTCAATGCTGCTCCACTAAGCTTTTCGCTGAAATACGCGATCAGCTTCATTTCCTGCATCAAAACACCTCCAATTCCCTTTCCCGACGCGTCACATTCAATTTCAAATGTTTTTTCAAAGTTTGGCAAGACTAATAAAGGAGCATTAGTTAATTTTTCTTTCAATAGGTTAAATGCTTTTTCATATATCTCAGTCCATTTAAATTCAATGTTCTTTTTAACCAATTCATTCATAGGTGTAGCAATGGTACTAAAATCTCTCACGAATCTCCTATAAAAGCTTGCTAATCCATGGAAACTACGTACCTTATTTGTATTCTTTGGGGTAGGGCATTCCTTGATCGCTCATATTTTCTCCTCATCCACTGATACTCCATGTGAGCTTACTACAAAACCAAGAAAAACTATCGATTTGATGCAAAAGGTACACTTCTTTAGATTGGCATAAAGTTTATTTGAACGTAACACATTAAAAACAGATTTCAAATGCTCTACGTGTTATTTGAAAGTCTTACTATACACCAGTATATCATCAAAATAAACCACTATAAATTTGCCAATGAATTGTCATAAAACATGGTTCATTAATCGCATAAATGTGCTAGTTGCATTTGATAAACCAAACGGCATGACTAACCATTCGTAAAGGCTATAAAAGCAGTTTTTCATTCATCTCCTTCTTTCATACGAATTTGGTAGTAACCGTTCTTTAAATCAATTTTGGAGAATAAACAAGCACCATGAAATTCATCTAACATGTCATCAAGACGAGGAATAGGATGTCGATACTTTACCATGATCTTGTTGACTGCCCAATAATCAACACACATCCTCTAGGTTCTATCCTTTTTAGGGACTAGTATGACTGGAACTGAACATGGGCTAAGGCTCTCTTTCACTAGCCCTTTCTCCACTAACTCGTCCACTTGCCGTTGGATCTCCTTGGTCTCTGTTGGATTTGTTCGATAGGCAGGTTGGTTTGGAATTGTCGTTCCCTGGATGAAGTCGATTTGATGTTCTATTCCCCGAAGTGGGGGAACTCCTCTAGGTAATTCTTCTGGAAACACATCTTCATATTCTTGCAAAAGAGAAGTAACATCCACTGGCAGAGAGTTCGTTAGTTCGTTAGCATTCAAATAAACATCCTTGTACACTAATAAAATCATCTCATTCTTTTTTTCTTCCTCAATTTTCTTTTCTCCTCCTTTGTCTTTTTTGCTTTCTTTTCCTTTGGCTTTTCTCTCTTCGGCTTTTTTTTCACACTTGCCTTTTTTTTCATCCTCTTTTGCACTCGATTTTTCAACCACTCCAATTTCTCCTTCTTGTAATTTGTTGTAACTTTGAAACTCTTTGGCTATTCTTTCTTGGTCAACGCTTGCCTCCCATGGTGATAAAGGTATTAGAACCACAACCCTCCCATTTTGAACTAGTGAGTACTCATTCTTAAATCCATTGTGTTTAACCATTCTATCGTATTGCCATAGTCTTCCTAGAAGGATGTGAGTGGCTTGCATTGGTACTACATCACATAAAATGTCATCCTTATACTTTCCGATGGATAAAGCAATACTTACTTGTTTCGTCACCTTGATCTCACCACAATCACTTAACCATTGTAACTTGTATGGCTTTGGGTGTTTTTGGGTCTTTAAGTTCAACTTTTGTACCAACAACGTACTTACTACGTTTGTGCAACTCCCACTATCAATTATTAAACTACATACCTTTTTGTCAACATGGCACCGAGTATGGAATATGTTCTCTCGTTGGGCTTTTTCGTCATCCCCGCAAAACTTGCACGTGTAATGCCTTCCCTATGATCAATAGTTCTCCTTTAACTGGAGCTTCCACATCTACATCACTATCATCCTCTAGCTATGACATTTCGTCATCACTAGAACTCATGCTTTCCACATCCCCATTATCTAGCAAAATCATCGCTATTTTGTTTGGACAATTGGATGCATAATGTCCAAATCCTTGGCATCATAAGCATTTGATTTCCCTCGTTCGGGTTGGTGTAGACGTTTCACCCTTTCCTTTAGAAGAAACAATGTTTTCAACCACAACTTTACCTTTGGAAGTGTAATACCCCGAAAATATTTTTTTTCCCTTTTTGATGATGTATTAAATCTGAATAATTTTAATATATGCATAGTGCATCGTGTTATGCGATGATACGTGTTAAATCATGCTTGAGAATGCTATGGTTAATATTGGAAAATAATCTAAGTGTAAAAGTTAGGAAAAAGTGTGGAATAGAGAGTTTCGGACGCCTGTGGATGCCACTCCGGACGCCTTGTCGCGTCCGCCAAACTGTTGTGCTGCGTTCCTGTACCTGGGGATGGTGCGGAGACGAGAATTGGCGTCCCAAACTTATTTAGATGACTTTTCGGACGCTGTGGACGAAGAAGACCACGTCCAATTTGAATATGTTTTAATTCAGGGATTTTGTGGACGATTTGCGGACGATATGAACGAGGAAGACTCGCGTCTGCATTGAATCTGTCCAAAATCTGGATACATTCGGACGGTAGCAGGCGATGAAGGATAGCGTCCGATTTGAATCTATTTTAAATCCTGGACACTTTCGGACGCCTGCGGACACCAAACTGTGTCCGAAAGACACCTGCGGAAGGTACGAACGACGCGTCCTCTTCCCAAACTCGATTTCAGACGAGTGCGGACGAGTCTGCAGACGACTTAATTCGTCTGACTTATCAGGAAAACTCGAGAAACCCATTTTTATTCTTTCTCTTTCTTCCGATTTCATGTCTGCAACAGCGAAATCTCTCTCCCCAGACCCCCTGCTATAACGTCCAGTCCTCCCCTGCAGGTGGGAAGGCTTTCCACATGGTGTTCCATCATTGGACCACCTCTCCTTGGTTGGAGTGACTGCTAGCCTCTTCTTGCAGCTTATCCCATGCAGTTGCACAGCCTGTCTCTCCTCCGTCTATATGAGGTAAGGATTCTCCTATATGTTCTGTTCTTAGGACGAAAGTGAAGTGTTGAGAGGGTGCCTTGTGAGTGAGGTGTAAGTGTGAAGTGTATTAGACAACTTTGTTACTTTGAAGTGTTGCAGTGAAGGAAATTCCATCGTGAAGGGGATATTTGGAGATTTGAAGGATTGAGAATGTACTTTGGCTGCTGTATTGTTTTGCATTTGGCTACTGTTTTGCTTAAGTATAGCTGCTGGAAAACTTGAGGTAAGAATTTGGAATTGTTTGGCTAAAGGTTGGCCCTACATTACGGGTTTGGTTGTTAGCTTGCTGTATAATTCTATTATGTTTAATTTCTTGAGTCTATTATCAAATGTGGAAAGTATGAACTGGCATACTGGATATTGGGAAGCATGAATAAATGGATTATTGTGTGTTAGAAGGATGGTTCTGTTTTGTCATGGACATTATAGTTAGTAACGTTAAACCATCTTTAAAAGCTATCTGTACGAGCCTGACTTTGAGAATTCCTTGAATTCCTTGAATTGCTGATATTGATGAACTGAACACTATAGTCGATGAGGATAAACCATGCTTAGAAATTATCTAGTTGGATTTAATTCTGGGAAATCCTTGAACTGTTGCTACCTCTTGAGGGAATATAATGTTGTGCGCATACTAATGCAGGGTACTCGGGTATGGTGCGGACATAATGCTTTTCTATATGTCGAATTATTTATTGAATTGTTGAACTATCATTGCTAAATTGAAAGGATTAAATTGACAACATTCTCTAACATGAAGTTTGCCTGTAATTCTAACCATAATCGTTGTGTTCCTTTTGGGTGTTATCTTGTGAAGTTCTTTGTATGTCTATCTTGTGAATTGATTGTGGCATTCATGCATCACCCTAGGAATTATGAACTTGTTTACATATCGTATGTCATACTTAATATATGTAAATAGGCGTGTGGGGGTTCGGGATGATCGGTGACATTCCATACTATAGAATGCTCCCATATAGGGAGCGGTGTGGTAGGAGTTATCTACGTGGAATCTGGGTTCATCCTTCTCCCGTTTTGAAATTCCCTACGTCTTTAACAAGGAGTGTGATACCGACTTGTGGAACACCCCCGATGGATATACCTCCATGTTGGAGTGAAGTGGTTAAGCCACATGACCTTGGGTGTATCTCACTTTTGGCTTCCAGAAGAGATACGACTCTCTTCTGTAATGCATTGTATGATCATGCATATCACTTGCATTGCATTTCATTCTGATTCTTGCTGGGCGTTAGGCTCATTATATTCCCTGTAATGTAGGTACGTACGAGAAATATGTGAACAAGTCAAAAACAGTTGATGAAGGATTTGCATGGGTGGATCTTGTGGCTGGCTGGGCTAAATAATTTAAAAAGAGAATTTATTTGTAAAAAGGTTTCGTAAATTATTTAATATTCTTTAATGCTTTGTTTTAAATTCTGATGCGTTTCGTAAAAGGATTTTATTACTTCTGCTGCCCTTGATAAATGTTTTAAGTAAAGAGTTTTAACCATCGGGTTTTATAAAAGAAGAAAGCTTTAAATTTCATATGATTTTAAAGTAAATAAAAACCAGGTCGTTATAGGAAGCTTCCCTGGGATTTGGTTGATCACTTTTCCAATTTGGTTTCCAAGAGTTATTTGATTTTGCTCCAAACTTTGCACCTCTCTTAGCTCTTAGTTGCCACTCTACTTTGATCGCTCTATGGAGTAGTTCTTCCATATCCACGTAGTGTTGCAAGTCTACTATATCGGCAATCTCCCGATTTAGGCCTCCCACAAGTCTCGCCATTGTGGTCTCCACATTTTCATTAATGTTAGCCCTTATCATCGTAACTTTCATCTCTTTGTAGTATTCTTCAACACTTTTAATCCCTTGCATTAGGGTTTGGAGTTTTCGGCACAAATCTCTATGATAGTGTGTTGGAACATATCTTTTCCTCATGATTGTCTTCACACTTTTCCATGTGAGAATTAAAGTTTCTTCATTACGCCTTCAATTCTTCACCAATTGGTCTCACCAAATACTTGCGTAGTCGATGAATTCCATTGTAACCAATTTAAGTTTCTTCGCCTCCGTGTAATTTTGGCCATCACAAATTAAATCCACCTTTCGTTCCCATTTGATATATGCCTCTAGATCACTTTTACCTTGGAATGGCGGTATGTTTACTTTGATATTGCTTAAATTGTTATCTTCTCGGTCCATTCGGAAATCTCTTCTCCTTTGATTACGACCTTCTTCCTCATCATATTCATTTTGTTTGAAATTTCTCCTTCCTCGGCCATTTGGTGGAGTTGGCGTTTCCAAACGCTCTATCCTTAAGGCTAGGCCTCGAAATTGGTCCTGCATGACCCTCATAAACATCCTTATATCGATGTTTGCCTCCTCTCCACTTCCACTCATTACTTCGGATCAAGAATTACAAGCATGTAAATGTAAAGAAAGAAGAGAAAAATCGCACCTTGAATTCATTCGAGTCAAAGCTCTGATACCAACTGAGGTGAACCTAGGGTATTAACGAACCCTAGACCCAACAACAACGTGAAACGTTGAAAAAGATCGTCTTACGAATCAAGAAATGAGAGTAACTTGACCCAAACCAAACTCGTTGGTTGAACCAAAGCTATCAAGAAGAGTAGCTTGACCCTAACCAAACTGGTTGGTTGAACCAAAACTATTAAAACTTGATCTTTCAAGAAGAATGCTTGAGAATACCAAGTTCTTCGTAAAGAAATCAAGAAGAGAATTCTAAAGCATAAGCACAATTTTCATTTATCTAAGTTGTTCACAAAAGAGAAGATAAAAAGGGTTTAAATAGGCTAAGATGTTTGCTAGAAGACAAACCAACAACTTAATAAAGACTTTTAGGTGAAATGGAAAGTAACCCAACAATCTAATAAAGACTTTTAGGTGAAATAAAAAGACAAACTAGCCTAAGAAGTCAAATTTTCGTACATCCACTTGGGTGAGGTTTTAAATACAATTTAAAACACTCAAATAATTGAGTCTAAACCCAAAGTGGCTAGCCCAAAGCTTGACAAAAGCCCAAGACTTCAAAAGGTTGTGTTTTTAGTCCAAAAGTACTTGAAGGGCTTCAATCTTCCATGTCCAATTCAAATTCCTCTCTATTTCTATATAGAATATTAATTGGTTTTGGAGATGTGTTCGAAGCTTTTTGGATAGCCTCCTCTTGAATTTCCATGATTAATCCATACATATCCTGCTTCATTTGCTTACTCTGTGCTCTAGTCATTGAACCTCAAATTCCTTGCAATTGATCATTAGACTTAGTTGGCTTTTCAAACTTTGATGTAGCCATATCTCCGTAACTTTCATTGGGTCCTTGATTGCATCAGGACACAAAAGGTCTGTCGAGCACGCCATCTTTTTGTTTTTTAATGATCATTCCTATGATGTCATTTCGTATGATCTCGAACATACTGAGAATCGGTTTGTCCCGAGCTAGTAGGATGCAGGCATTGAATGTATAGGGTTGTCGAAGCTCATGTCGCACTTTGGGATGGAGCAAAATGCATGTTTGGCCCAATATCTCGCATTTATTCCTCGTAGATAGTTGTGGGCTGCTGGGTCAAGCAAAAATAACTTTGTCATCTCTCTCTCTCAAAGTGTCTCTCTATTATGGCTCTCGAAGTGACCCACATTGCATCCTTGAACAATTTGCCTTTAAATTGTTTTTGAAATTAGCATACAGGTGTCGCATGAAAAACCGATGGTCTGCTTGTCTTGCCACCTCTCTAACAGCTGGCACCAGCCTCTACAACTATTCATAGTATGAGTCAAACATTGGTACACAACACATAACATAAACATAGAAGGCAAAAGCAATCAGCCACACCTTTTGTCCGTTAGAAATGATTGTCCACCCACTGTCGTATGAGGTGTTTAGATTGTCAAGCAACAATTCTAGAAACCAGTTCCAAAAATCTCTATTTTCTGTTTCAACCACTATTACAACAATCAGATACATTCCATCATTCTCGTCGATGGTGACAACAGTGAGCAACTAACCCGTAGTCGCTCCCTTCAAGTGGCAACTATCCAAACAAATAACTGGTCTACCACAGTTCAACAGACCCATCTTACATAAAGCCAAACACATGTACATCCTTTTAAATGCACTCATCTCTAGGTAAACACGCATCGAGCTTCAAAAATTATACCTTCGAATCTCCTCAACATAGGACCATATAAGTTTGTATTGCTCATTGTCATCCCCTTCGTTAATTTTTTTGGGCGCATTTGTTGCTCTTCTAGCAAGGCTGGGTTTGATGTTGACGTTAAAGTACTTCCTAACTATCTCAATTATGGAAGAAATGTCCTAGTTAGCTTGATTTTTAAATATGTTTAAGCAATGCGCTGCCACCTATTTGGTAGAGGCATGACGGCTTTCCATATTTCTCGAACAAGTGTGAACGTCGTTATAACACTTTATTTTAACATCATTTTACCTTGCATTTTTTAGGCGTGCATTCACCACATGCATCCTTTCTAGCAGGCAGCCTCAATCGATGAGCGTCAATGTGGGTGAATTTTATCCCGTACTCATTCTTCAACGCATGATCGACAATTTCTTCTATAATTTTATTTAGTGAACTATACTTCTTGCCAAAACCCATACCAGCGAACGTGCATTATGCTTATGGTGGGCGTCTAAGCCTAGTCTCGCCCATGTCTATAATATCTGGGCTGTTTGGCTGAACCCAAAAAAGAGGAAAAAAAATTTATAAATTTTTGAACTCCCCTTTTCAAGGGAGTTGTTGCCGAAGATTGGGGGTAACTCCCCCTCTATTTCTATGTGTTGTGGGGGAGTTAATCATTCACTCTGTCATATCCTCCTCTCCGCCATTTCTTCTTCTTCCAGCAACGTTAGGATTGGAGAGAAAGAAAGTTCCTTTCGCTTTAGTGAAGCATCCGAGCAGAGGTAAATCTTCAATCTTAAGATTTTGTTTAGTGTTTTTATTGGAAGTTAGCGGTAAGCATCCAAATTTTTGTTTGAAGGGAAATTTGTGTTCGGCGTTGAGATTCGACAGCAAGTGTTGGATATAAAGGTTTTGGATTTCTCCAACAATTCAAGATCTTATTTTTTGACGAGTAATTTCAAGTTTTCCTTTAATTTCTGTTATGTTTCTTCCCGAAACAGATTCCAATGGATGTGATTATTCCAAGGTTGAAGTTTGGAGGTCGTGTTGAGCGTCTAACGTCGGCGATGCTTAAGATAATGGATAGATTCTACAAGGTATTCAAAAAAAAAAAAAAATCGATTCTTTACTCTTCTGAAGTTTCTGAATTGAACTGGTGTTGGTACTATGAAATATGAGTTGAATGTCTTCCATTAAGTTTTGAATTATGGAATTATTTCTGAAGATTGGAAGGAGTTCCTGACTCCAACCTTCAACCAACAACTATTCGGCAGAATCGCTGAAGGCATTTTGGCCAACCGCGATTTTTCTGAATCATTAAAGATTGTGTTTTGGACTAAATTTTTGGGAAAAAGTTCTGGTTGGGAGCTCGTGGTCTACGTCCGTTGTTGTTTCTCACCGGAGGTCCTCGTTGAGAGCGTAACCAGAAGTGTCCGTGGACAGAGCGCTTCCAAGCTCTATCCACGAACTATGTGCCTTGGTTGGAAACCAGGAGCACTCTGGACCGCATCCAAAATTGCCTCTTGGTTCGTGGTCCAATTTGAACCAAATCATTGGGCCGAACCAGATTTTTAAATTGGGCCAAACCAAGCCTTGTTTTGGGTCGATTTAAGTTTCCATTCTCATATTTTGACCAATCACTATTGGGTAGTAAATTACTGCTTTTTTTATTTTGGAGTTTAAATTCTAAAATGATGAAAATGTTATGATTAGGATTTGGAACTTAGGAAATTATCGGCTTGTCTACGATTTGACTTCATTGGGATTTTTTGTTGGGTTTGGTATTGTTAGACCAAATTTCAAGGTATAAGTTATTTTATATTTAACGCATCTTAATTCTTTAAATATAAGTATTAAATTTAAATTGAACATGTTTACTTTTCAATTAATTTACATTTATTTATTTTTATTGTTAATTAGAAAAATGAGACAGTTGTACGTGTCGTGTCCTTAAATGCAAAACCCTAAACTTGATTAGGGTCTTTTTGGCTGTTTGCGATCCCTTGAGTACCTCCGTTATTTAATTTTGTTATTTAATTTATTGCTCTTTAACATCTCTTTTAACTGTTGGTCTGTTAATTTAATTAACTGAAAAGCATGTTAAATTCATATGATATAACAGTTAAATATAAAATTCAATCATTACTGAGTTGTTTAACTCACCATATATATATTTAAAATTTTTCATAATCAAATTAGTCTCCAATTACCATATCAGGAGTAGAAATTCGAAAGTTTATCTCGCTCAAGTTATTATTCACTTTATAGAGACATTTAGTTATTTTAATGAGGTTCGTACCTAGTTTTTATTTTGGTTAAATTTTTAGTTGTTGTCTTTTATAATTTACACTTATTAATTCACGTTATTTGTAAGTCACTGATGGCCTTTTTATTGGGCTTGACTTGTAAGTTTAACTTTATTTATTTTTTCATTGTTTATAAATCTTGGATTAAGAGATAGGTTGGAAGATTCAGTCTTTTTGGCCCGGATTGTTTCTCGTTCTGTCACAGGTTCCCTTTGGGGCGTGACAATGTCCACGTCTTTGTCACTATTGGATTCACATAATGAACAGAGGTCCTACTTGTCTAGAGTTGTCGAGACGGAATGCACTACTATAGCAGCTTCGTCTCCAATTGCATGTACCTCATTTGCAAAAACTGTTGATGTGGGCCCCACTTCAATTTAGTAGTTAATAACAGATTCCTCAACACTAAGACACCATTTGGTGTTCAAACAGTGCTTCAACTTTGCCAAAATGAGATACAATTAAGCTCTTAAAAATCTCTTGGGATCGCTAATTGCTGACAAAATCACTGAGAAAATCGTAATGACTATAGTATAAATTTATACAAGGCAGATGACGGACAACGATCCACGATGGATCATTATCAATCCATTGCAGATTATAGTCAATCCGCATCGAATCGTGTCTCGATCCGCGACGGACCACCAATATTATAATGTTATTTTTAAAAATAACGATATGCGACAGTCAGCAGAACAGTAGACTATCTGTCGCCGACCGAAGTCAATACGTTTAACAACAAACATGACAATGATGCTTGCAAGAACTTTTTTTCATAGTTCAGTGGTTAATTTGTTGACAAAAATAGGTTAGTTGTTGCCTTGTCATTGATCACAAAATACAATGGTTGATTTGTCATTTTCCATTTATTTTAATTATTTTTCACTTAAAAAGTCTTTATTAAAAAATTTTATAGACTTTTACATCCTTTGTCTGCTAAATTCACTTAATTCAAAAGTAAATGGAATTTTAAAATGCAAACTCAGGAAATTAGATATAATCAGAATAATTGGGATCTTAACAAGAAAGGAAAATAAGAATCTCATAAGGAATACATTAGTATTTGAAAAATATTCAATGATAAAAGATAGGACGTTGTGTGATAATGACAATCGAAATTTGTATTATTTCAAAGAGACCAATTTTGTCATATTACTTAAAAAAACGATACAATAAATTATCATGGAGAAATTATTCAAAATATTAACCATCTACTTTTGGCCCTCAAACTAACTGATTATCTTCCTCTAGATTTCAGCAACTTAAAATTTTATTGGTCTTTTCTTTTGCGTTTTGCATTTGATTTTAACACTAGTGGCAGGAGAAAACGATTTCTGAGATTACTGAAACTACAAGAGCAAAGAGTATTGGACAATTACAAAAAGTAGAGGAACTCTGAATGGAAGAAGAATAAAGATAAAGATCACTTTTAGAACTAGTAGTTGAGGTCGGGAAATGGTATTTTGATTGTTTCCATTGAAAATTTGGGAGGAAGAGCAACACCTTTTTCCTTGGTCGTTAAATCTGCAGATTCTAGTGCCCTGGATGCTTGAAGTGCCATCTCAGAATGAAGTTGCAGGCATGCCATGGCCATCTGCAACCCCATAGTCAAAATTGATCATACAGAAATCGGTTAGTCACAAAACCAAAGCTGAAAGCAGAAAATTCGAATTTTTTCAAAAAGTAATCAAGCTTCAGGTTGAGAAAGTGTTAATCACTGCATAGCAAACTGGATAGACTCAACCATGAAAGCAGAATTTGGAGGCTTCTTGGCTGCTGAAGAGGCTACTTGGTTCAGTAAATTTGTCGTCAATTTGTTTGTGTTTTTATCGAGTAGGTTCTCTTTTACACTTCATTTCAATCAGTGTAGTCGTTGCTCAGTTAAAGGACTTATTTTCATTGTTTTCTGGAAATTTTACTATTTTTCAGACTAAATTTATCACAACAAGCCTTGCATACGTTATTTTTATTTTTCATAACAGAAAACAGAATCCTTACAGTATAGCATTCTCTGTCAGTGTCTGATTCAGCTACATTTATGGCTAGAGCACGAACCCATTCCAGCCCTTCTGCTATTGCATGATTTCCTTCAACCAATGAAGAAGCGACAAACGAGGAATGAAGCGCGGTCAATATGCACGAAGCTGCAAATAGAACGGCTCGCCTCACATATGCTTCCTTGTGATGGCATACCTCCCTGCATTGAAACAACAAAGATTCAAGAGAATATATTCCTTCAAACCATTTCTCAGGTCACTGACTTTTTCAGGTCATTCACCAAGCACAGAAAAGCACAACCACATTATATTTAGGTCAAATCAATTTCTAGGTCAACATTTTTTAGGGCATATTTGGCTATTGTTCTTTAAAATATCTATGTTTCTTAAATATAAAAAAGAATATTGTTTGCATGATTCAAAACCTGCTTGCAGAGAGTACTTTAAAAAAAAAACAGGAGGGCTTTGGAAAACAAGCAAAAAATATTTCCAAAAAACTGTTTTTGTTCTTGTGCAAACATCTTGTTTCCAAATTTTGTTTTTGTTTTTTCGTGTTAGTACCTTGTCCGCAACATATCGAAAAGAGAAGGAGCTATTGCAGAGGCTTCTGGATGCAAGGCTGCACATTTCATACAAATACCTAGCATATATATGAGTTTTCCAAGGACGATGAAATCCCTATTAAGCAAGTCAACACCATGCCTTCTCTTGTCAAAGCCCTCCATGGCAGGAAGCATAAACGCAGCTGCATACAGTGGAAACTTGTTATGAGACCACTCAATTTGATTATCTTGCACATTTGATACTCTTGTGCTCCATCTGCGTGATTTTCCTCTCGGCTTATTACCAGGCTTCAAGGGAAGTTCCCTCTCATAGCTATTAGACCAACTCAGTAGAGTTCCCGATGTTGAGATCTCTTTCCAGGATCCAGCTCCCAGAGGACCTTTACTACCAGGTAAAAACCATGGTTGAGCTTCTGATATTGTTGATATGAGGGGTTCTGTAGGATTTTTGATCTTCATAGTCTTAGTATTTGCAAGCTCCTGTGCTGCATCAGTCATGACATCGAGGATCATTATCCTTTGACTAATATCTACGTTCGGAGAATATAGGAGCTTGTTGAGTGTGTCAAGTGATTCAATTGGACACATAACAAGCAAGGCAATTAATGCTCTTTGCCGCTTGTCTTCAGCTGCATCTTCCTCGCCTTCGACAGCTAGATTAGAGCAACGAACCTGGACAAGAGTTCTAGCAAGATCTCCTGCTATGTGCTTGAGTTCATCTGGGGATGCTCGGACGAGCTTTTCAGCAATATCAAGGGCCTTCTGTACCTGTAATGTATAATGAATTAACCACCCTCTAACAAAAAGAGATCTCACAAATAGCTCAAAGTTGGGTATCATAGACACTAAAAAATTTGAAAGCGGTGGAATAATCCCCATAGACTTTTCAGAGAGAGCAGCGAGAATTGTAAATAACTTACCCCATCAGCATCGTCAGATTTACGAAGTGCCCCAACAACATCAACCAACTGTGAAAAATTTCTCTTCAAATCTGAGTCATCGTCTGACAGGTCATATGGCTGTAAGGACGAACCACTTGACTCATTTGTCAAATCCGAATTATCACTCAAGTTACCATCATCTTCTTTCTCAGAGGCAGATTCACAGTTTAGAGTGGCAGGATCAATTATCTCGTCTGGATCTACTAATTTTATTTCAGAAATTTTCTTCTGTTTACTCTTCTCTTTATTGCCTCTCACCCCTTTTCCTTTATAGTTAACTTCTTTTTCTAACAAAGAGCTACTAGATATTTCTGTTTCTTCACTACCATTTTTATTGGCCAAGGTCCCTTTTCCAGGGGTACTAGCCCCAAGCTCCCAAACAATATTCCCTCCAGCAGAAGTATCATCAAGATATAGAGGATTTTTTGGGTCAATTACTTTAGAAAAAACTAAAGCAACATTACTTGCCATTTTTCGAATCCAATGATTAGGACTTTCCAGCCTATCTGTCGTGAGAGAAAGTACCAGGTAAACCACAGCACACATCCAATCAATAACTCTACTAATAGCAAGTAAACATGAGCTTACTGCTAACTCCTTGAAGAATTGAGTGCATCACTGTTTGAGTCTGATCAAGCTCCTCTTTAGACATTAATTCCAGACACAAGCCAATGGCTGCAGATACGTCTAAACCTCTTTGAGGAAACCACAAAAATAAGTGAAAATTAAAAACAAAATTTTCTCTAATGAAGTATAATTGATTGTCTTTAATAATGCAAGTAAAGCTTCTATTTATACAGTCCCAGACGAGTAAATATGCTGAACTTTTGATAGTCAGAAGATGAAAAAAAATCAAAGCAAGGATACAAGCTTGCTGCTCCATGGAAGTTGATTGCACAAAATCCTTGGAAGACCACACAACTGCCAGTCGCTGAACAATATCCAGGAGAAGCCGATTACTGCTACCCATTTTGAGACAATTGGCATCGGGTGGACATTCAAGAACAGAAAATTGAAGAAGCCATCTTAGACATTTAATTGGAAATACTTTCCAGAGCAAAAATTTGTCAACAAACATGGTCCTGAAAAAATAAACGAATATAAAATTACTATTACGTACAAAAATCTTCAACTCTGTTTCTTCCAGACACGTGGACAAGAATACGCATACTAGTTTCTCAACTGAAACTAGATTATTCTATGGGAAGTTTTACCCTTGGGTTGATTTATTGGATGTCCAAAAAAAGTCAGATCTGAGCATTTCCCCCACAGAGAATTAATTCACTAACCTGACTGATATTTGATGTTCAAAAATTCGATGAAAAAGTAGCCAAAGAATCCAATATGCTTCAGTATCACTCTCACATTTCATCGTTAGTTGATGCAAAAGCTGCTCAGACATTCTTTCTACCGCGTAATGGTCTTTGACTGTTTCCATCATCTTCAACCAAAACTGGGAACCAGGGTTTGACTCATATAGAAAAGCATCAATTGATTCTTTATTCGAGGATAAGACATTTTGTACATGCTCCATAACACGCAGGATTATTTCATGTGTTAATATATCTGGTGGAAATAAAAAGTAGGTCATGTAAGATGATTCGTCACTTTGGTTGTTTTTATGACTTCTAGACAAGATTACAGGAAAAAAATTAATAAAGATCATGACAAAAAAGAGGATCCAAAGAGCTATTATTGAAATTTTAATGACCTTAAAATGATCCTATTCTAATTACACATAAGCATGTAAACTGAAACAGATAGGTCATCCAAATAAATCACAAATTTATGCCACTGCAAGATGCAAAATCAAGACAGCCCATGCTTGACTAGTTGGTAGTTTGGACCAGAATTCAAAGCCTCACAATAATCTCATTGTTCTTAGTGATAATAATAATTTAGGGTAAAACATATCAATAGAAAGAGAAATACATATAGCTTCTTCCTAACATGAGATTCATATTTTCTTATAAGGGATCTCAAAGCATTACCATTCCAAGTCTGTAACCCTAATTATCCAAGAATAAGTGTATCACACTTGTAAATTATTGACAGATTTTCTTTTTAGTGTCAGTTATGTATTGGTGATAGACTAAAATAGGCTAAACTGATTTGGAGTTCAATATGTTGCACGTGGTTTTACTTATGATCAACATAACTCTAATGAAACTGTTCTCATTAGTGAAGATGGTATCAGATCAATAGAATGTGTATGAACTGCCTGCGTTGATGTAGACTTCCATTCCATCCCACAAAGACAAGTATACTCTTCGTTAAGACAAGCAATTTATGTAATAATCTTTTGAAACTATATCTAAATTAACATTGTAAATATAAGTTACCTGTGAATCCACGGCGAGAAATGCGAGAAAATATCTCCCCGACAAATATCAAGGAACCATCAATGTCTCTCGCATTAAAAGGTTCCCCACTGTCAACCACACTAATACCACCTCCTTCAGCCAGAGAAAGAAGGTGTATTGAAATTTTCTTAAAGAAGAGACTATAGAATATCTTGTCAAGGGTAAACAATATATTCAAGAACAAATATTGTATTGCTCTCAAAACAATAGGATCGTTAAATTCAAAAGAATAAATTTTTTAATCCATCTTAATGCCAATTCAAAGGTGCAAACTAATGTTTACAAATACGCTTAAGAAACTAAAAATATCAATTGCAGGAAAAAAGGATACTGAGAAGAAAGTGAAGTCGTTGCTTTCAATTGTGCTCTATCAGGGATAGATGAAACAATTTGTGCAACCTTGGACACAACTGTGTTGAAAGATGAATCTGTGAAGTCCTTCGTCTGACATGAAATCGTAAATTCTCTAGCCATTTGGAGCACTCCATTATTTTCAAACAGAAAATGTACAAGTAATCTGTTGCCATAATTAAAAGTCTAGATAAAATGAATATAGATAATTTTCTGCTCAAAATTGAAAAAATTACAATTTAGTTTTCGCCTTTATATTGCTATTCCATATTGAAATGGTAATGTAGGTTTCTTTTTACTCCAACTGCCATTGTTATATTGTCTTCAAAGACAATGGAAAATAACAGCTGAAGTGTCAAAACTTCAACATCTGTTCCACACAATGAAGTTCTTAGACCCATACCTCTCACTATTTGAGCGAATGGCAGTAGGTTCACCTCCACTTCCACGGTAATTTAGATAAGGAACCAAGGTCTGAACGACCACAGTGGCAAGTCCATCATTAAGGAAAACATCGTACACATGTTTCCTTACTGTGAAGGAGAAACAAGCTAGCCAATTAGTAGCAATATCTGCAAAGATTAAAATTACTTATGTTTAAAGGTGATTGCATGCAAAGCTCTGACACAAATATGAACAAAATGATAAAGTCGTGACCATGTTTAAGTTGTGACCCATAACAAATCAGAATGTCTACAGTGATTCTGAGTAATGATATTAAAATCTCTCCAGTGAACATTGTTCTTTATTGCATATAAAAGCATGAGTTTTGCATTTCATAAAATAATAGAAATTACTTTCTCACTATATAGATTCTAATATGACGCTGCCCTAAGATTTTTCTGTCCATAATTAATTCTACGGTTACCTTCAATTTGCTGGAAAAGAAATTAATGAATAGAGGACTAAACACAGGAGTCATGCATATAAGAAGGGTCCCCTTTGACCCCGAGATCATGAGAAAGAGCAATTTGGTCCAGTGGGCATAAGTAAAAATCTTAATGATACAGATATATTTTTTCAGGTTCCATGCCGAACTTGTTGCCAGATTGACGAAGGGGAATTTTTCTTTTGTTTTTTTTTTTGTTTCTTCTAATGTTGAGCTTTGAAGTTAAATTTATTAATAGTCACAACACCATGAATGAACAAAATGGCAAGTTTACCCAGTAACAATACTCGAGAAAAAGTTGTGAATGCAGCTCCATTATAGAATACATGCCACCACCCTCTCCTCTCCTTTTCTGAAGGCACTTTTGCATTAAGAATCTGTGGCGAGAAAAGGCAGAAAGGATTATCAAAAACTACAACGAAAGTGAAGTCCAAAAGATACGTAATTGAATTCGATGTCTACAATTTAAAAATGACAAAAACCTGATCTCTGTAGCGTGGATCAATACTACCTGCAATTGCAGAACAATTAAACTAAGACAAACACAATTCCATAAAAGCATATATGACGAAAACTATGTTCTAATTGAAGACAATTTTGGTCAGTCAAAACTATGCTTCCAAAGAAATATTAGACCCAACCAAAAATAAAATGTTCGCTTAGGCCAAGAATGGAAGGTTTTATGCATTTGTTGGAACTAACCCTCAAAAAATGGCAAAGAGAGTGTCTAAGTAGTTATAGACAAACACAAGCAGCTTTGAAAGAGCTACGTGCAAAATTTTGATGATTGCATTCCACCCCCTTTGAACCAATCTACATGGCAGCCTAAGCCATCCCAGGTGGGTGCCATTCCCACAAGGTTCTCCCAGGGGTGCACTGATACCAGGATGGAAAAGAGGTGTCCAAGTGATTATAAACCTAAAAACTCGGCTTTAACAATGAAATATAAAACGATTTAAATTTTTTACAGGTTCATTGACACCAGTAACAATAAGACAAGAAAACGAAAAAAAAAGTTCTTCAGCGAGCCAGAGCAACAAACAATTAAGTATAAAACCTCGAGACTCCTCAATTACAAAAAATTTGGCACACAAACACTATGCAATAGAGAAGAAGACGATGCAGTAATGAACATCGAGACAAACCAGCGAGAAGAGAGGAGTCTAAGGGAAAGAGATGGAGAGCAAGAGAGTGAAGAGCGTAAATGACTTGGTCGACGTGATTCGCACTCTGAATATCCGATATTACTTGGCCAACCTTGTCAAGTACCTTGAGATCGAGCTCTCTCCTCGTTCCATCGTCCTCCATGACTGACCTGGCTGTACCTATTTTTCTAGTTCGTTTCAATGAAATTGTTTTACAGAAAAGTGAGACCTGAGGAAGAATGAAAATACCAAAGTACCCACGCATCTATTTTTCAGAACTGTAATTTACTGAAAACTATATTTTCAAATAAAGTATTATAATTTCATTTTTACAATAAATCTATTAAAATAATAGAAATATGAGAATATTCAAATATATTACTTGATTTTCAGGTAGAATCAAAAGACTCTTCCGAAAGAGAAATAGGAAGAGTGTTACTTAGCTGTGCTTGGAATCTTATTATTTTTGTGTATTGGATTAGTTGTAACAAATATGTGCGATTTGAGTCAATTTATTTCAACTCATGAATTTGGCAGATGGTTGCATTGTATTTTTGTGATTTATTATTCTTTAACAAAAAAAACGTAAGAACTTAATGATAAAATAAAGTCCCAGAAATTACAACTTTAAAAGTAGGGGTGTTTTTGTAAATTAGATCAAACCTATATTTCTTGTGGTGCCCGAAAACGACATAGTTTTGATGTCCAAAATGGCGGGTGTTAAACGTCCTCGTTTTGAAGCGAAATCAATGTTCTATTAGGCTCTCGCAGAGTCGCAGTTGTTTTCCTTTCCCTCCCCTGTACGCTCCTTTCTTCCTCATGGCGAGTGCAATGGTGGCCGAGCCCGCCAGAAAGCTACCGCGACCGGGTCGGGGGGGATTCGAAGCACACGGATTATCCGAAGAAGAAGGTCGGGTTCGAGCTATCGCCGAAATCGTTAATTCCATGGTCGACCTCTCCCGTAAAGGCCAAAACGTCGATCTGAATGCTCTCAAATCCGCTGCTTGCCGCAAATATGGCCTTTCCCGAGCTCCGAAGCTGGTGGAGATGATAGCGGCCCTGCCTGAGTCGGACCGTGAATTGCTGCTACCCAAGCTCCGTGCGAAGCCCGTTCGAACGGCCTCAGGCATTGCTGTGGTGGCTGTGATGTCTAAACCCCACAGGTGCCCTCACATAGCTACGACTGGGAATATTTGTGTGTACTGCCCTGGAGGACCTGACTCGGACTTTGAGTACAGCACTCAATCGTACACTGGCTACGAACCCACCAGCATGAGGGCAATTCGAGCAAGGTAGAATTATGAGCTTTTATTATTTTACTATTTTTGACAATTGGATTCTATTCAGGCTTAAAATGTTTAAGTGATGTCTTTTTCTGTTTGTACATTGATGTTTGAAGTGTTTTTCTTAAATTTGGACGATGCTATATTTGAACTTTTAGCATGAGGATGTGGCAAAAAAAACATGGTTAATATTTGAAACTAAGTGGGAGATGAGGAAACAGAAAGATATCATCACTTTTTATTTTGTTTTATCTGTATTTCAATCACATATAACTTGAGAAAAGATATTTCACCAGTATACTCAGAAATTCTTTTATTTTGATATTCATATGCATTGTGAGTTGCTTTATTTTCAGCCGTAAGCTGGTTCACTCTATTGAATGTGAAATTTGCTTATTTGTGGGAAATAAATTTTTCTCTGCCTGGTTTTTTATTTTTATTATTTTGATTTCTGTGTATGGTTTCTATAGATAGCACTGAACTGTCCTAAGGATTCATTGTTGCATTGATGTTTTATTTTTTACCCATCATGAAATTAAATACTCCTTCTGATATCACTTCCCTTTTTTTTTGCATATTCTGGTTTCAGATATAACCCTTACGTCCAGGCTAGGAGCAGGATAGATCAGTTGAAGCGACTGGGTCACAGTGTTGATAAGGTTACTTTGTCGAGATTCTAAACATAAAAATAATGCATTTAATCATGCAATGTGTTTGTGCAGTTTCCATGTTCTTAATAAATCTACATCAAATTTTCAGGTTGAGTTCATCCTAATGGGTGGCACTTTCATGTCGTTGCCCGCAGACTACCGTGATTACTTCATAAGGAATCTTCATGATGCCTTGTCTGGACACACTTCAGCTAACGTTGAGGAAGCAGTTTCCTACTCAGAGCATAGTGCAACTAAATGTATTGGCATGACTATTGAAACGTGAGCTCTTCTATTGATATGTTATATAAATTTTCAATTTGTCGTTAGTGAAATTTTCCAAGCCGTGGGTGCTTGCATTCTTACCCTACTCTTTCTATAAAATCATTTATGTTGCTTATGAGGCAGAAGCAGGGAGCAGTTGGAAGTAATGTATACAAGTGTGTTTACAAAAAATCTTTCTAGGATTTAGTTTAAAAACACTGTTTTCTAAATTGAAACAACAAGAAAAATGTTTTCTTTAACTATCTTTGTTGTGTGTTCAGTAAAAATAAAATTGATAAAAAGTATATTGTTTCACAATAATTAAATTTTATAAACATTTCCCAAAATTACTTTAACTTTCTATATTGACCCTTCTCTATAAATATTGAGTTGAATGAATATCAGGATGATCGAAATATAACTGCTTTAGGAATTTGGCATACATGATTATTAATAGTGAGAGTTTTATCTTGTTTTCAAGATTACAAAATATTAAATTTATGTTCATTTTTATATGAAATAGGAGACCTGATTACTGCCTCGGCCCACACTTGCGGCAGATGCTGTCTTATGGTTGTACACGACTAGAGATTGGAGTTCAAAGCACATATGAGGACGTGGCTCGTGACACTAACAGAGGACATACAGTAGCTGCTGTAGCAGATTGCTTTTGCTTAGCAAAGGATGCTGGTTTCAAGGTATCAATCATTTCTTTCTCGTATTTGACCATCACAACCTGAAAACTGTTGTGTATTATGATCCTCACAACCTGAGAACTGTTGTCATAGCATGGTGATTAATTGTTTATCCGACAGTTTTTTATGCATTATGTATGTAGTTATTGTGATTCCTCTCTGAAGAATAATTTAAATTTCATTTAGTAGGTTCTTAGGGAGAAAATTAAGTTCTGTATTGTGCAGTGTTTCCTCTGTTTTGCTACTAATTTTTTTATTTTTCATGTATATCTTGTAGGTTGTAGCACACATGATGCCTGATCTTCCAAATGTTGGTGTTGAGAGAGACATGGAAAGTTTTAAGGAGTTCTTTGAGAGTCCTTTATTTAGAGCGGATGGGCTTAAAATTTATCCTACACTTGTAATCCGCGGGACTGGGCTTTATGAACTATGGAAAACTGGCAGGCATGACTTTATTTTTCTTTTTATATTTGATAGGTTTAGAATTTTTTCTAGATATTAAGGGTATGTTGGGGCTGGGGAGATACTTTGGCAAAATGGTTAAAATCTGTTCCAAAAACCTTAAAGGATAGAATTAATGTTTATATTAGTTTTGTTCTTTTTAAAATGAAGCAATAGAAAATTGTTTGAAGCAGTTCTCTAGTATTTCAAGAAATGGAAGATTTAAGATTTATTCTCTGAAAACAGTTTTTTGGAAACACCTTTGGCTACTCTTCAACTATTTCATGGTTTTCTGTTTTTAAAATCAGAAAGTAGCTTTGTGACAATGATTTGCAGATGGTTCATAAATTGTTTGAATTTTGTCCTACAGGCAAACTATGCTCATTACCTTTCTGTATCATTTTATGATTAGTTTTTTGTCATAACACATTGTCTACTAGCAGGTATAGAAATTACCCCCCAGAGCAACTTGTTGACATTATAGCGAGGATTCTAGCTTTGGTTCCTCCTTGGACACGAGTTTATAGAGTTCAGCGTGATATTCCTATGCCTCTGGTTACATCTGGGGTTGATAAAGGAAACCTTCGTGAGTTGGCTCTTGCTCGGATGGAAGACTTGGGATTGAAATGTCGTGATGTCAGAACAAGAGAAGCTGGAATCCAGGTACTTGTGAAGAATTGTGCAATCACTTTTTTTGTTATCTTATTATTGTTGTTGGTCTGCTAAAATCTGGAACCTTTTGTAGATCTTTCGGTTTTAAAAAGTGGTCATTAAAACAGAATAAAAAAAAGAGAAAGAAAAGAAACAAGATGTTTTTGATTTCATGTACATTCCAACTGAAAAAAGCTGCTTAGACATTCTTACTGAATCATATTACTTTTTAAGGATTATACTTTGAAAACATGCTTGGTCGTGTTGTTTCCAGCTATTTTAAGTTTATTTGCTCTTTTGAGTTTTTTGCGAAATTTAGTCTTTTGAAGTCAATTTCCAAGACCCTTGCATTGAGAGACATTTACAAATGAAAGACACAACAACAAATATTAAAGTTCAGTATCTGTGATATATTCAGGACATTCACCACAAAATTAAGCCAGAAGAAGTTGAGCTTGTTCGTCGTGATTACACAGCAAATGAAGGGTGGGAAACTTTTTTGTCGTATGAAGATACACATCAGGTATTTTGGACCTTGATTTTCCTGCATATCTTTTTTTTTTTCTAAACAGTGTGTTTTTTCATCTGCGATTCATAATGCCCCATTTTAAATATTCCCTCCTAGTTCTAAAACAATTACAGTTCCACATTGTTTGAGATCATATTTTTACATTTAGACATTAAAAATTTTAAATAATTATTATATGTTAATAGCAGCTGGCATTTAATGAAACTGAAGACTCGTTTTGCTAATTGTTGTTTAAAAAGGACATCCTTGTTGGGTTATTGCGGCTACGAAAATGTGGTCGAAATACTACATGTCCCGAACTAATGGGGAGGTGCTCTATTGTTCGCGAGCTTCATGTTTATGGCACAGCTGTTCCTGTTCATGGGCGAGATGCTGACAAATTGCAACACCAGGTAAAATTGCAATTTAAAGCCAATTGGAATGTTCATTTGTAAGCACTGTTTTGATTTGATTGGTCGCTATGAATGGAAGATTCGTAAAAGGTCCAGATAGAGTATTTTACAATTACACGGTAACTTGTTATGTTTTGCCAAAGTTTCCTTTGCCTACAAAAGAATAACAAAATAATAAAAATTAATCCATAGGACTTTGTGACCAAATCACTTGTCATGTCACTAAGTTTGTCTAAACGTGGTATGAAGTTCTCTGTTGTGTAGAATTTCATGCTTAGAGATTCTTTCTCTAGTGCTGATATGGTTAATGAAAGCCATTGGTAATGCTGATGGGTTGGTCTTTGATATATATTGGCAGGGTTATGGTACACTTTTGATGGAGGAAGCAGAGGAAATTGCTCGAAGAGAGCATAGATCAACTAAAATAGCAGTTATTTCTGGCGTTGGGACTCGCCATTACTATAGGAGATTGGGGTATGAGCTTGAAGGTCCATACATGGTCAAAAAACTAGTTTGAGATCATATTTGAATGTCTTGTGTCAAAACTTGAAGGGTTATTGCATTATTGAGCTATGAGTAGCTTTAATTATGGTAAAAGCATGATTTTTTTTAATCCAAAGCAATACATTCACAAATTGTTGGTTTGAGGCCATAATCACAAGATTAAATCCATAGCTAGACCCCAACAGTACATCTTTCTACAATATATCAATAGGCTGTAGCTTTCTCAATTATTAACGGGCGAAAAACATTTACAGACGCATAAAAAAACATATGTAGTACAGCTAAAACCAAATTGTAGACAGCTGTGCACATTTCATTCGGGCCTTCGCTCCTACGTACCCGCTTGATGTTGAAAGCTCAAACCCATCTGCCCCCTTGCATGCTCTGGTATGAGCCTCTTGATCAGGTCAGGTGATGCACCAGAGAGCTGAAAATCCAGAAGAATCAGCACAGGTTATCGAGTTTCGAATATCATGTGTGCATTTACGTACTAGCAAGCCTACGACATAAAAGGGATAGGAAAGGACCGTTTAAAAGTTCTTTAAATAATATATTCTAATTATTGAAAAATTTCTAGAATTTCATGTTTGTTTCTTTAATTTTCATATTTAATACGAACAATACTTTTATTTTCTCAAAATTAATTAACGTCGTTTGATTCAACCAACCGTTATTTTTAATTACGGATAAACAAACTTTTATTCTTACCTTGATCCATGCTTGTAATGAAGTAAATATCAATCCGCAAAAATCGTTTATCTCCTTGATATCTTAGGCACTGCCTTACTAGGAACCCTATTCAGCTGATATACAGTGGTTTTCAAACCGTGCATCCATAACGATAAAAGGTACATCACTTTGATTTATCATACTCCTAATTATTTCGATATGGATAAAGGTACATCACTTTGATTTATCATACTCCTAATCATTTCGATAAGAGTACGATTCTGCCTTTCAGCTACACCATTTTGTTGTGGTGTTCCCGGCATTGTATACTGTGCACAAATGCTTCAACTTTCGAGAAACCTTGCAAATGGACCTTTGTTTTGTCCATTTTCATCAAATTTTTCGTAATATTCACTACCTCTATCAGACCTCACTACCTTTACTTTTCTATCTAACTGCCTTTCCACCTCATTAATGAATATTTCTATAACATTCATCGCTTGAGACTTTTCATGCAGTAGATACAAATAGCCATAACGTGAGAAGTCATCGATAAATGTGATAAAATATTTTTCACCACTCCATGAAGGAGTGTCGAATGGACCACATATGTCAGTGTGTATCAATTCTAAAAGTTCACTGCTTCTTGTGGCGGGATACTTTGATGTGTGTTTAGTTTGCTTTCTTTTAATGCAATCTATACACACGTCCAAGTCTTTTAAATCTAATTGATGTAAAAATTACTTTTTATTAATCTCAACATCCTTTCTTTAGATATATGACCTAGACGTTTATGGCATAATGAAGCAGAACTTTAATTTGTTGCATTACGTTTAATTCCAATAACATGATTAACATTAAATAGGGAATCAAAATATTTAGCATCAAGATTGAAACAGTACAAACCATTCTTTAAAATATTAGAACCATAACAGTATTTTTGTTTGTATAAAGAAAACACACCATTTCCAATCTCAATATTAAATCCTATTTCATCCAACTTTGCAACAGAAATTAAATTCTTAGCATATTCAGGAACGTAGAGACACTTTTCTTGATCCAGACGATATCCAGTATCCAGGATCAATCTATACGTCTAAATTCCTTGTATTTGTGCATTCTTTTTGTTTCCCATATACAAGAATTTTTCATTCCCGTTTATGGGCTGGATCGAAAGAAATCCTTGTGTAACATTAGATACATGAGTAGTAGCTCCAAAATATAATAACCAAGTATTACTAGACAATTCTATAATATTTGATTCAAAACATACTGAAACAAATAGTGTACATTTCTTTTCGAACCAAGCTTTTCTTTTCGGACAATTTTTCTTGATGTGTCCAGCTTTGTTGCAAAAGTAGCATTTAAGCTCTTTTCGGATATGACCATTTTTACCTTTAATTGACTTTTTCTCTTCTATTTGTTCTTTTTACTCGGCTTTCCTTTGCTACTAGTGGCTTTCTTCTTAAACGTTAAATGAGCGGTATGGTTCTTTAATTTCTTCAACCTCCATTCTTCTTGAATTAACATGACCTTTATTTCTTGAAAGTTTCATTTTTCTTTAATGGTGCTATAATTCACGTGGAACTGGCCAAATTCAAGAGGAAGTGAGTTGATGATGAATTGAATCAAGAATGATTCACTTATATCCATACCTAACGTTTTCAGTCGTGCTGCCAAATTGGCCATACTTGTTACATGATCATGAATTGGTTGAGACAAATCAAATTTCTTGGTCGTCAACTCACTCATCAGATTCTCTACAACAGACTGATCCATAATGTCTGATTAGGAATATGCCTTTATTTTCGACATGAAATCCTTTGCATCATTCGTCTTTGGCATAGATGACTTAACATTTTCAGCCATCGTTATTTTCATCAAGTTCAAACACAGCCGATTAGACCGCTCCCAAGTCTCACTGTATGACTTATCAGCTTCCGTACTGGCAGGTCTAAATCCAACACACCCAGTTGAAACTGGATTTATTCAGATCAATCAACATATTTCAAACTATTGAACTTAAGAAGTGAATTACCAGAGGCGAAGAAATTCTTTGAAGCTGCAAAATATAACACATGCTCATTAATAATTTATTCGCATTCAGATAAGTATAATTTTATTTATTTAAGTTCACCTTTGAGTAATCTTTAAAGAAATAAACAATTATTGATGTTATAATATAAACTTTAATAGACTCACATATTTAATATAATATGTTTAATATCTTTGGATATTTAAACATATTAATCAAATATGTAAATGTGTCACTTGAACATTATAATTATAAACATTGGTCCACCTTTGGGTAACCTAGTAGTTTATAATTAATAATTTCTTTTCAATAACATCACCATAATTAAATGAATAAATTACACAATTTAATATTGATCATTTCAAACTAAGTCACTTTGGTGACTACTAAGTTTTTATACAACAATATCTAATTGAGTCAATTTTTTCTTTATTTCATTTATTATAACTTTTATTTTCTGCCACTATCGTCTTAAATTGAGACTTAAAATTACAAATTCAATTCTGACGATAACAATAAATATATAAAGAATTAATTTGTAATAACTGAAAATAGGTTAGTCCAAGTGGCCACCCACATGGTGCATTGTGTGGGAGTGTTTGGGTTCAAACCCCAGATTTTCTTTTCTGCACCTCAAAATTAATATACATATGAGATATATTTATATATAAATAAATAGTCATAACAACTTTCATAGTTTAGATGGTCACCCACTTGGTTGCTTTCTCCTAGAGCCAAGTTCAACTCTCTATTATTTCTTTTTCTTTTATTTTAACAAATTAACAGACATGCGGAACCTTAAACAATCCAGTAGCAATTAATCTTTTTGCAGAAACAATTTATGCATCAAAATCAATTTTTATGCTGAACCTATTATGCATCAAAATCAATTTTTTTTTTCACAGAACCAATTATGCATCAAAATCAATTTTTTTTTTTTGCAGAACCAATTATGCATCAAATCAATTTTTACGCAGAACAATTATTCTAAACATTTGCTAAACTTTTATGCAGAATCAATTATGCAGCAAATAATCTTAATATAGAAAATTATGCAACAAAGAAACGCAACAATTATTATGCATAAACGATTATACAGCAAAATTAACCTTTATGTAAATAACCTTTAAGATCAAAATTATTATGCAGCAACTTTCAACTTTTATGTAGAAACGTTTATGCAAAATAATTATGCAGTAACGAAATGCATTAAACTTTTGTTCATGGCAAATCAAAACGTTAATTACCGTACTCTAATACCAATTGTTAGTTTCTTTAATTTTCATATTTAATACGAACAATACTTTTATTTTCCCAAAACAAATTAACGTCGTTTGATTCAACCAACCGTTACTTTTAATTACGGATAAATAAACCTTTTATTCTTACCTTGATCCAAGCTTGTAATGAAGTAAACGTCAATCCGCAAAAACCATTTATCCCATTGAACCTTGTTTCTTTACGTTGATTTCCTTTGATGATCAAGGAAGTGTATGATTCCTTATGCCCTCTTTCTACAAAAGACAAGCCGAGAGGAAAACCCATAGAGAGAGAGAGAGTCAAATAATGATAGAGAGAAGTTAGCCCCTCAAGAGATGTACGATAGCCCTTTTAAGAGAGAGTTCTCAAGTCTCTCTTTCTTTCCTTCCTGGTGTCTTCTACACTTTCTCTCTCTTGTGTGGTGTTCTTTTAATAATCCCCTGGTCAAAGAGAGATTGAGTGGAAGAGAGGAAGTCAATTTTCAATTGCCTTCTCTTCCTCTTTTCAAACTCTCGGGGAGAGTTCTTTAATGAAGAGGAAGCAAAGTGTTTTAACACTTCTCTTCCTCTTCTTTTCTTCCGTGCAAATCTCTTTGTAAATAAAGAGAATATTTTCTTTACATGTCAATTTACCTTATTTCCCTTCACTTTACAGGGAATTACGTACATGTCATTTTATCTCTTTTAACCATATATTATTTACATACATTATTTACTTTAACAAGGTCAAGGTAAGAGAATTAAACTCCAATCAACTTAATTCTTTTATGCTTAACAATCATCACATTAAGCACCGTAATATTAAGTCAATACACTTTAATTAACATAGACCACATTTATAGATTATTAGAAAATAATCTAACATTTCAAAGGGATAGGGCATGTAATTCTTCCCACTTCTGGGGGTATAATGACAAACCGGAATGCTCAACTGGAGAAAATGGAGTGTACAAAAGGCAATGAAGCAAAGAAGGAAAGCAAAGAAGCAACACAAATATAGTGTACAAAAGGCGCGTGCGAGACCTGCCTTTCATAAGCAAATTCAAATACTACATTATATATGTTAGAATTTAGTGACCAAAATTTATTTGGATTGGACGGATAGATTTGTAACACTGATTTTTATGATTTCGTTTTCTTACAAGTCATGTAATCTTTAATTAGAAAACTCGCGATTGTATTTTGATTTTCATAATAAAATATTCTCCCTTGCCAATCTGCCCATGGTATTTTTGTGAAGTTCCCAAACTTTTTAGTACAATATTGTCCGTTTTACGTCGATTCTCGCAAGGTTTTGCTATTGGATTTAGCCCAAAACGTGTTGTACTATGTAATGAGAAGAATTTTACTTATAAATCATACTTGTTACTCTCCAAAACAATGTGAGATGGTGCATCCTCACTGGTATATGTTGGGCCCTCACAATTAACAGAATCTTAAATTTTTTTTGCCTTCACAGAGCGGGCTGCCCCAATAATGTAATATTTCAAGGGTAATTATGCAATTTTCTTTATGAATAAAGGACGACAATTTAATATATTATTTAATTATTTCTCACAATAGTTTTGTAAGAAGAAAAAAACTGCTCCTTTAGCCTCCATTAAAGGACGTATTATGGAATTTTTATTCCTTTTCAGTTTCTGAATATTTTCTCTAGAGAAGAAAAAAGTGTTGAGTGAGTGAGAGTTGACTGTAAATTGAAGTTTGGAGTTGACATATCCGGTAAGGAAACAATACCCTTCATATTGTGAAAATAAATCATCTTAGAATTAAGAATTTTGATTAATGGAATTGATCAAGTTGACGTTTTTCCTATTAGATCAAGTTGTTGAAAATTTGGAATTTCTAAAGCTTAAGTCTCCGATATTCTCAGAAGGTAAAATCGATTCTATGTATAGTGTTTGCTCATAAGTTGTGTTGGTTTGTTAAAAATTTTGGTCTTTGATTTAAGTAAAGAAATCCATGGTTTAAAGAATGAGATTTATGCATGAAATTATTCTTTGTTGTTAAAGTTGAAAAATTTTGGAAGAAAGTGAGAGTCTTTTGAATACTTGGAAATTCTGTGTAGAAGGCAAGCGCAGCAAAATCATACATATCTGCAATGGAAGCATACACATCCGCATTCACAAGAATGAGGGTTTCCACAATAGTATGTAGATGACATATGTCTATGGAAGTGACAGTTTTTGTAGCAAAATGGGAATAAAGGTTTCCGCAATTGTATGTCTTATTGATCCTATAATTGGTTTGAGGAATGTCTTGTTGAACCTATCTAGGGATAGCAGTAGTCAAGACCTTGAGACTCACTTGTATGAATTTTTTTATGCAATTTTGTTGTGTGAACCCAATGGTATTTGTTGGTAGTGTAGACCTTTAGGGTGTTGCAAATTAGTTGAGGGTGATGAAGAATAGTATAACTACTATTGGAGTACTAACTGAATATTGGGTTGGTTTTGCGACCTATTATTTGGAGAGGATGACAGAAGTCTGGTGGAAGTCACTAATGTTGGATTACCCATTAGAGATGATGATCTAGAGCTAATTTGAAATTATTTTTTGAGATAACTATTGTAATGCTAGTCAACGTCAGAACATGATCAGTGCTTACCATGATCTGGGGCAGGAGGATCTAAATGTTTTGGAATATTAAGCTAAATTCATGGAGCTCTCCTAGTACATCAGAGACATGGATCTCGTTGATAAGATGGTGAAATTAAAGAAGAATCTGAGGCTGAAGATTCATCATCAGTTGTTAGCTATGGAGTTCAACTATATTTCTATGGTAGTGACTGTAGCTCAGCGTGTTAAGGCTAATTTGAAGGAGCAGTTTTGTGTGTACAAAGGGAAAGAGAAAAAGGAGTAGCCAGTGGGTGGCAAGATAACTCACAAAGATTAGATGAAGGGATAGAATAGAGGGGTTCATGCACAGAGTGGTGGACAGTCCAGTCGTGCACCTTATGCTGATGGGCATTTAGACCCTTATGTATGTCATACCTGTGGACAAACTGGGTGTCTAAGGATGAATTGCCTGACAAATTAGAGGCCTTTACAGGCTTACTCGGCTCCCATGCAATTAGTTTCTTCTAGACCTATATTCAAAGCTGACAAAGAATTTTCCGGTCAGTGTTAGCTTGGTCATTTTGGACAAAAGAATTTTATTTCTCCATAGTCAGTTGAGTATATGCCACCACATCAGCATCAGTATCAGCCAATTGGTGTCGACTTTCAGAGGCCTTCTAGTTACCAGTAGAGCTTTGCATCTAGCCCAACTCCATCAGGATTTGTTAGTCATATGGCAGGGTTAGCTTCTCGATCATCTAGGGTAGTCATGGTGGTAGTAGGAGAGGAAAGAAGAAAGTTATCTACCAGGCATATGTAGTTTCTGGAGCTACGATGTTTGATCAAACTGGCCAAGGGGTGGTTGATGATACGTTCTCTATTTATTCTATTCTTGCTCATGTGCTTTTTGATACTTGTGCCACATAGTTTTATTTCTACATCATTTGGGATGTGATCATTGAAAATTTAGGAAATCCCCTATTGTTAACTATCCCTATGAGCAAATAGTATAAGATGTTTTTTGTAGTCTGATCTATTGCCCTCATCATTAGTGAGCTCGAATTATTGGTTGATCTGATAGTGTTACTTGTGGATCAGTATGGTGTGATCCTTGGTATGGATTGGCTGAGCTAGTACAAGGCTGAAATTGATTGTCACCAGAGAAATATAACCCTATCGTTAGAAGATGGAAAATTTTGGTACATTAGTGCAGTGCTCATATGTTCCCTGTATAGCATATTGTACGAGCCTGCTTGGGTGGTCGGAGGAAATTGAAGCATTATGAGAGTGTTTTTATTGTTAGCGGTGATCACGTTTCGGTTGGGCAAGATCTCGATATGTTGATAGTTTCTGATTTTCCTAATGTTTTTCTAGAGGATCTGCCTGAGTTGCCACCCAACCGTGAGATCAAGTTTGGTATTGATTTGGTACTCGATACTACTCCAATTTTGATAGCTCAATATCGCATGGCTTCTGCTGAACTGAATGAGTTGTTGACGCAGATAAATGATTTTTTGAAAAATGGGTTCATTCATAATAGCACGTCCTCTTGGGGTGCACCAGTTTTATTTGCAAAAAGTAAAATGGTTCCATGCGTCTGTGCATTGATTATCGCAAGCCGAATCACGTAACAGTTAAAAATAAGTAACCATTGCTGATGATTGATGACTTGTTTGATTAGCTCTGGGGTTTGATATATTTCTCAAATATTGATTTGAGATCCGAATATCATTAATTGAAACTTTGTGAAGAAGATATTCTTAAGATTGCTTTCTAGACATGGTATGAGCATTTCGAATTTTTAGTGCTATTGTTTGATCTGACTAATGCATCGCTGCTTTTATGGATTTGATGAATAAAGTCTTCTGGCCTTATCTCGATCAGTTCGTAGTGGTATTTATCAATGATATCTTGATATATTCAAAAACTCATAAGGAACATATGGATCATCTAAAAATTGTGTTATGTGTAATGCCCCGTAGTGATAAAACTTTTTTTAAAACTATGCGTTCATAGAAAATCGAGTCTTTAGAAAAACGTATAGGAAAAGTCTTTAAAATAAATCTCTTTTAAAATCAAAGCTTAGTAAACTCAACATTAATTAAATATTCTTTCATACTTTTTTAAATTCATGTAGTAGAAGTCTCAACAAAACTCATTTAAAGTTAAATGTAATAAAACTACCATTTAAATAAACAAAAGCATTTATAAAAATGTTTCTACTCAAATCCTAATAAATATAACTTTTAATAAAAACTTCATAACACATTAGTAAAATCCTCCTTTTATTTAATCCTTACCCACAGATCAACTTCCCTTCGATAACGCTTTAGCTTCGCCCATGAGAATTCCTCTTCAACTACACTATCAATTGTTCCTATCATCTCTTAGTAAGTTCTTCATTACCTACATCACAAAGTTCAAAGTATGAGCATAACACTCAATAAGAGATGTATAAATATGTCATGAACATGAAATACAACTTTTCATGAAAACATGAGTTTTCATTTTCAGTCAGCATTCTTTTTTTTTCACTTAACAGTCTGGTCGTTGGGTAATTCAGTCTAAGGGATAGAGTGACACCATTTGGTCCACCTCGTGCGGGACAACCAACTCAAACCCCCCACCCACAATGATTATTTACGTTTATTTTGTCAGTCTTTTAGTCTAGAGGAGAGTGACACCATTAGGTCCACCTTATGCAGAATAGCCAACTCAATCTCCTTGTATTTCCTTTACGTATCTTTTTGTTTCAATTTTTCGTTAATAAAAACATATGCATGTAAATAATTTTCGTTACTTTCTTGAAAATATGATGTTTGAGACATTCACATGAGCATATCTGTAATATCCTGAATTTTCGTAGAGCTAAGCACAAGGCTTAAATGATAATTTTAGGATGATGGGAGTTGAATTGGACAAATTAAAAATATTGGTCAAGCAAAACGTATGTGGAATAAGTGAATTATGATACCCAGTTATGTTCATAATTAACTTCTAGGAAGAATTAAGGTTAATTGAAGAATTGTTTGATGGTATTGGAGTTAGATTTAATGATACCAATTAGATTGATAGTCAGTGCAATTAATAAGAGAAAATGTACTTTGATATAATAAGGTTGAATGTATAGGATTTATACTATTTTAGGGCATATTGGATTTAGTGAAGAATAATGTGAAGGAGAAATGGTGAAAGATATGATATATGTTGAAGTTTGGATAATTTGAAAAAGTAAATTATGGTTTATTAAGGGTAATATATATTATAGATTTTGGAGATTAAAGACGCATATATATATATATACACACACATATATATTACAGAATTGAAATGTATACGTGAAATAACATGACAATTGACCAATTTATGAGGCAGTCGTTCGGGGCGGTCGATTGGCAAAGTGTCGATCGACCAATGTGATCGTCCGCCATTCTGGAGCATCGAATTCCGTAGTCAATCGATTGCATGGTGGTCAATCGGCTACTGAAGAAAATTGATTTACCGCCAAAATTTATGAGTAATGTGAAGATGATAATCGATGTGAAGATGACATGGTTCGTCACCTGAAACGTCTGGACGTCGAAGAGTTGCATCCCATGGCTTTCTCTCTTCAGTGGGACGATGAAGGGTCGATTTTCGTGGCCTATAAATAGAGGGAAAGGAGGGAAGAATGAGAGGGAAGGAAAACACTGTGAAAACTCTGCTAAAATGTTGAGAGAAGTTTTGCTTCTCGAAGAGAGGACTGTGAGGATGCTGTGAAGTTGTGAATGAGAGTCTGTATGTTTAGAAAGAAGGGTTGTGGTAAGACAAGAGGAAAGAAAGAATACAGAAGAGAAAGTGAGGCCGAGAGGTGAAACTATAAGCTTTCGAATTTTTGGAGAATGAGGTTCTGGAGTTTTGTAATTTTGAGAAATTAAGGGAGAGAGAGAGAGAGTAAGGATACTCTTTGAAAGAATTCTGTAAGAGAAGAAAGTTGTTGGGTTCTCTGTGTTTGCAAGTCTACTAGTAAGCAAAACTACTTCTATTATTCTTATATGGTTGGTTAGTGATAGAGAAGTAATTTCTTGTAAGGTATGTCATTGGATTATTATGTTGGTTGGTAATCGTTTCAGATGGGTTATTGCTGAAGAATGTTTTCTGGAAAATAATTTAGTTTGATGGTTCAATCTTTGGGGATCTCTACTGAGTGATATGGTTAGAAATGGGTTTTAGTTCCGTATTGTTGTTCTAATAAGCATATGAAGACCATGCTTTATAATTGGATTGGTTAATATTCTGTTAAGCTAGTTTAATTTCTTGCTATATTGGATGTTAAGGTTCAAGGTAATAAATTTAGAAATAATAGTACAGTTGGAAACTTGATAGACTGTTTAGCAATGGGTGAAGTGATAAATTGTTGGATAAGGTAGGAAATAATTTAAAGGATATTTGTAACACCTAGACTCTTTCTTGGAATTTAATAAATATAATTGGAGTATAAATTGAGAATTTTGGATTAAGTTAGATAATTATCGGGGTGTTACCAATGACACAATTGTTAGGTTATAATTTAAGAGAATTTAGGAAATCAATTTAGGAAATGGAAACGAGAAATTTAAATTAGACCTCTAATAATTTTTAAACAATATTTGGAATAAGTCGGAAGTTAGAAATTGGATCGGTTAATATTCGATATGAATATTTAACACTTAAATATATTATAATATAAATTAATTAGGATTAAAAAGGAGGAAATTAAAAGAGAAATTTAAGTGAAGAAAAGAGGGAGAGTTGAACCGGTCCACTGCTGAACCGGTTCAGTGTTAGTTGTGTTGGTCCTGTTCAAGATTCAGTTTAGTGGGGGATCGTGTGGCCCATCCATTTCGTGATTTCAGGAACTGAATATAGAGAGAGGGGCTGAGAGATGGAAACTAGAAACAGAGAGAGGGACCGAGAGAAGAGGCGATCGGCGATGATGCGCTCGGGTTAGCATCCGACGAGCTCGGGTGCGCGGTGTTAATGCTGTCTAGAGTGTAGGTGAACTGCGACTGGCAGTCGATGAAGTGAGCCACGACTAGGGCACAAATTTCACGATCGTCGCGGGTCGAAGGTCAGGTTGGCAAAGACGGATGATTTCAGCATTCATATGCTCCGTCCAGCAACCCTCTGAGCTGGAATATCAGCCTTGTCCGAGCACTCCAAGCGCGAATGACAAGGCAGCTCCAAACTGAGGACTGTCTTCCTCCATCTCCTGATTTCGGGGGGTAAAGCCAAACACCCAGTTCTGTTTAGATTTCAGTAATGTGTTTCTAATTTTTGTTTGGGAAAAATACTGATAAATTAGCCTCTATTTGGTACTGTTGTTGACAAAAATTTTTGATGAGTTGCCTTGTCATGCTCACGGTCTGTTCACTGCCACTGTCAAAGGTATACTTTGTAATTGTAGGCATGTAAATTGGTTATGTTCTCCACAGATGAATCTGATTGGTTAAGCTTTTGTTGGACAGTTTATGTTGGTTGTTAAGTAATCTCTGCGTGTAGTTATAAATGAGACAGTAAAGTGTTAGTGAGAATGAGTTACTGCTTCAACATTTAAGTTATGATGGGTTAAGTTCCTAATAATTATTGCAAGTAGATTTAGCTATTAAGTTGAGATAGATGTATATAGTACGAGTGAATTAGAAATTCGAGGAATATGCTTTGGTTATATGAAAATGATCTTTTAGAGGGTTGTTATTAATAAATAAATGTTACTAATTTGTGAAGGTATAAAAAAAAAAAAAAAGAATAATAACGACGAAGTGTGAATGCGCGATTAAATTGAGGTAAGGAATTGGGCGTGTCATGGCCACGTGGAGGCCTTACTCCACAAGTATTGTGTGTGAGTGTGGTAAATTATTGATTGTTAGAGTACTACAATATTCCCTTATTAATTGTTGAATTCTTTAATGTTAGATTGATTGTTGAACCTGTTAGGTTTAGATGAACTTCCTAGAAGTGATAAATATCCGTTATGTAGTTTTATTTCATGTAAACCCTTTATTGTGTAAACCCTTTATTGTATATGTTGAAATAAGAGACTCAGGAGAAAAGATGAATGATAAACGTAAGGTTGTAAGATGACAAGATAACTACAAACGAATAATGATTTAATTCACGATGAATCTTGTTCTGTACGTTTTACTTTGGGATATACATACCTTAATTACTGTTTCTCGTATCATTTCACTCTTGGTTCTGGTTAAGAGATATAAACATCAAATTTTAATTTCCATAATTTGTTATTCAGCATGTTTAGATTAGTAAATTTTTAATAACTTGCTGCACACTTTACTTGTAGAAGCATGATCAATGGAAATCCCTATAATCTAAAAACTAAAGCATGTGATTAATATTTACTAAAATATATAAATCTGTTGAACAAGTTATAATGACAGCATGTATACTATTATCTACTTTCAATTGTACGTGAATTCAAGCATGTGTTATTTTCCATTGAAATCAATTGATAAGCTTGTGGTGCAATTCATTATTATTTAATTATCATGTATACTCGTTTAAATAATTAATTGCCAAACATGTCTTCCGCCGAGTTGTATTACTTGTTATTTTTAAATGTATGAAAATATGGGTCATTAAAATATTAGTTTAAGAATATAACTATTAAGTTGATTTTTGGATGATATTAAACGAGGGTTGCTCACTGTTTGTAGTTTGAAGTGGGAATTTATTATTGGAGATTTATTAATAATAACTATATATGTTAATAATGAATTGGTCTCGAGAAGAAACTCTAAGTGGTAACTCTTTAAAGATAAGGACTTCAGGTAAGTGGTACTACATGGGTTTTGTTTGAAAGAGCCTACATCATGGGAATTAGGGGGTGTGTATTGTTTGTTTGATTGCTTGTTTTGAATTGTATATTTATTAGATTTAAGTTCAGTTCCTTAGTTAGGACATATTAGATTTTAAGGATATGATCGAGGAACACATTAGATAGAATTGTATGTGCACAACAACGTTAAGAGTTGGAATCCTAAAGTACACAAAAATGAAATAAATGTAAATAGTTATTTTTGTGGTTCGGTTGGTTACATTCGGCACAGAAACCAAAGATAAGTAAATAACTGTGGTCCGGTTGGTTACGCCCGCCACAGAAACCAAAGATAAGTAAACAGATGTTTATGTGGTTCGGTTTGATACGCTTAACAGATAAATAGATGGAATAATAGTAAAAGATAAGAACAGTAAACAAATGTTTGTGTGGTCCTGTTGGATACGCTCGGAACATAAACATATTAAATAACAAGTAAAAGACATGAACAGTAACAGAGAAGCAAAATAGAAAACTGTATATGATATTACAGAAATTGTATGTGTATTTCATGTTTTACGTTTATACTGTTTATTGAGCTTTAGGCTCATAGTTAGGTCTGATTGATGTAGGTAAGGAGCCAATGATTGGATAAAGCTGATAAAGGATATAGCTGATAGAGTATTGTCGGGTTGGGCGTTTGTGATGTTGGCAATATTGACCTTGGGTTATAGCTCATGGAAATAGAATAAACATGTTTAATTGTTTTAAGAGTTTTTAAGTGCTATTAGCTTTAATTAGTTTTAAATAAATGTTTTACCGATACTTGTTTAAATAGTTTTTAAACTATTGGTTTGTGGTATTTAAATGTAAAAGACTTCCGCTATATGTTTACTCTAAGTTTTATATGGTTAAGACTTCCGATGTATGTCTGCTCTGGTTTTCCTTCATGAGTGTTTTTAAAAGAAATAAAATTTTTATATTGAAAAGGTTACGAGATGTTACAATATCTACAAGTCATAACATACAATAACTATTTGATCTACCATGCATGACAATCATTAATACATCTCCCAAGTTATTACATTTTCATCACTTGTTTCTGAGGAAAATCTTAATAACAGTAAGCATATCATAGATCAACATCTTAAGTATAAATAGTAAACAAACAACAATACATATATCTTCAAAATAAACCTAACAAGGCAACACATCCTCAAATAACAATCAACAATACATATATCGTTGATCAACATCTCAAGTATAAACAGTAAACAATCAATAATACACATATCCTCAAAGTAAACCTAACAAGGCGGCACATCATAGAATTAATGAAACGTATATATCATCCAACTATATCATCAACCGCACATGCAAACAATCAAAACATCTCCAAAATCATCACCTTTCTATCCTAATGTTACATGTTTCTAAAAGAAATGATAGTAAACACATCATCGATCTCATCATAATAGAAATCAACAAGAATAAACATATTTTCAATCAACGATTTAATGTTTTAAACAAAATAACTAACCATTATCACATAACATATCCTCGATCATAGCCCAAATGCATCATAGAAAGAATAATTACCATAACATAAAATACTCTAGCATCTTTTTAATGAAGGCCAAAGGCTAAACACATGCAACATCACTTACTTGAGTTCTTTAATGGAAGTTTGACTATTCCTAACACCTCCCATTTGGTGATTTTTTCTTTAAATAAACAAAGAGTTAGCTAATAGAGAATAACCCTAAACACTACTCACTATCAAATGTAACTTCTAGAAACTAAACAGTGGAGAACCTACCTTGAGAAACCTGGAGTAAGGTTTACCCAAGAGCTTGAGAGAAAGCTTTCTCATGTCGATGGCTGTTAGGGTAAATAGGGTTTTAACCCAATGTTTCCTATTTAAAGACCTGTAAATAGAGAAGCTCGTGAGAGTAAATCTCATGAAAATTGTATCTAAATTCTATCTTTTCCTAAAATGTCTAATGATCGAATCATAGCTTGCAAGAATCTAGAAAAATTAACTTAATTTAAACATGCCTGAGCTATAGCGGATATGCAAATAGTCTGTCTAAGCTATAGCGGATACACAAACAGTCGCTGTAGACATCCGCTATAACCCGCTTGACCAATGGCCAACAACTACGTCAACCTTAAAACTTATATTCGCGGTCGCTAAAGCAACTGCAGACGCCAACACTTTTGTAGAAGTTAACGATCCTGCGGAAACTCCAATCTGCAGGTTCATTCATCACTCGTTGTCTGCCAATTGTACTAATCTTTTACTAAAATCCCTTCCATGGATGCTAACGCTCCTGCTGACAACAAATTTATTAAATCCAACAACAATATTTTCCTTCGTCTAATAACCTACTGTAGATACTAACCCATCCACAGAAGTGAGTGCTTTTGCTCTAATGCTAATAGCTGAGACTCACTAAACCAAATGACATCATTCCCATCACTTAAAACATTGTCGCAGACACAAATGCAACTGCAAAAACTTGCTAAAATGTAAAACAATAACATTCCTAACTTACTTAACGCTCCCGAATGACATGTTTCCCTTCAATCCAATGGCTCACACTTATTGCACTAAACCAAATCCAACAACTCAACATTTTTCCACGGCCAAGCGGCGTACAACACTTTCACGGAAGAATCTTTCCTAAATCTAACAGTCTCCGTTCCTTCCGTTAATCCAATCCTACGGTCTAGCATTCTCCCACACTTAAAAGACATCAAACACTCCCATGAAAGAAACTTTTCTTAAATCCATCCATCCACGTTTTTTCCGCTAAACTGATCAAATGGTCTAATGGCCTCCCGCATCAAACACTTTCACTAAGCATCTATCTCCATTCCAAATTTATCATAGTCATTCCTATACCTCATCCAACGACTCCTATTACATCTTATCCCCCTTACCAGTATTTTCTCAATTCTAAAGTATAAATTATTAAATCAACACTTAACTTTCTTACCATAAATTATTTTCATATTATTTCTTTACTAATTCAAATATACTCGACTTTCGTAATTCTTCAATAATTCTTATTTTATTTTATTATCAATAAAATAAAATAATTTTTGTAGTTTTCATAATTTCACAACTTAATTAATAATTCTAATATTTTTATTTCTTTATTAAAATCCTCCAATTGACAATAATTAATCTATTTAAATTCTAAATTATCGTATTATAATTAATCATGAAAATTCTGGGTACGACATTACAGACCTCATGTGACCATCAATTATATGCTAAGAGAGAGAAATGCAACTTCTAGATGTTTGAGGTGAAATTTTTGGGTCATGTCGTCTCTCAAAATTGTATTTCTATAGACCGAGTTAGAGTTGAGGCAGTACTAGAAGCCACCTAAGAACATTACTAAAGTGCATAACTTCTTGGGTTTGGTTGGTTATTAGCATCGATTTATGGTGAATTTTTCCTCTATTTCATTGCCGTTGACGTAGTTAACCATAAAAGATGTGAAATTTATTTTTGACAACAAGTGTCATATACAACTTTTGAAGAGTTGAAACAAAGACTGATAACTACATCAATTTTGGCAGTACTCGATCAGAATTTACCATAAGCGGTGTATACTGACGCTTCGAGAGTTGGTTTGGGTTGCGTCCGAATGCAGCAAGATAGAGTTATAGTTTATGCATCATGTAGTTAAAGTCGCATGAACAAAATTATCTAACTCATGACTTAGAACTTGCAGCTATTATATTTGCATTAAAGATTTGGAAAATTTATTTGTATGGTACAAAGTTTGAGTTGTTTTTTGACCACAAGAGCTTGAAGTACTTATTTACACAATGCGATTTAAATCTTTGTCAGCGACCATGGATGGAGTATATGGAAGATTACAACTTCTCTTTGGAGTACCATACCAGAAAGGCCAATGTTGTAGCTGATGCCTTGAGACAGCACCCACACGATTTTCTCTACTGTCTTATGTTGGAAGACTGAAAAAGATGTTTGACCATCGATGATTTTGAGCTTCAATTTCGTGGGGATTATTAGATAGTATGGGTGTTTAATTTAGTAGTGGTTCCTACACTTCTGTAATAAGTTAAAGATATGCAGACATCTGATGAGAAGCTGAAGGAGAAGTTTGATCAAATTCAAGTTGGTAAGTAGTTTAAAGGTTAGAAGATCGGTACATATGGTGTTCTATTTGTCAAAAACCGTATTGTGGTACTTGATATTTCTGATCTAAGGTAGACATTTCTTGTAGAAAGCCATAAGTGCAGATTTGCTATTTATTCCGATAGTACCAAGATGTATCAAGATTTGAAGTAGCAGTATTGGTGGTCAGAATGAAAAAAGATGTAGCTGATTTTGTTTCTAAGTGTTTGGCTTGTCAGTAAGTGAAGGTAAAGCATTAAAGACTAAATGGTATATTGCAGCCCTTACCTATTCTAGAGTGGAAGTGAGATAGGATTACTATGGATTTCGTGAGCGATTTGCCTAGAATTGCACAAAATTTGGGTGTAGTATGGGTAATAGTTGATCGATTGACAAAATCTGCTCATTTTGTCACAGTCACAATGGATTTCTCTTTGACAAAGCTAAGCAAATTGTATATCGAGAACATCGTTTACCTTCACAGTGTTTCTTCGAGTATCGTGTCCGACTGGGATCTGAGGTTTCCATCTAAGTTTTGGAGAGCTCTCCAAAGAGCTTTGGGTACTGAGATAAATTTGAGTACAACTTATCTCCCTTAGACAAATGGTCAGTCTGAGCTTACTATTCAAATTTTAGAAGATATGTTGAGGACGTGTGTTAGATTTTGGTGATAATTGGGTGAATTACTTGCCGATTATTGAATTTGTTCATAACAATAGTTATCAAATTAGTATTGGGGTTCCACCATGTAAAGACCATGCATATCACCCTTATGCTGGGCTGAGGCCAAGGAGTGAGTCACCCTTGGACCTAATTTGTTTCAAGAGGCGACTGAGAAAGTCTAAACGATTAAATAAAGACTTAGAATAGTTCAAAGTCGTTAGAAAAAGTTATGTTGACCTTCTAAGACGAGAAATTGAATTTGAAGCTGGAAACTTCATTTTTTTGAAGGTTCGGCCATGTTGAGGTATTAGTCGCTTTGGTGTAAAGGGCAAGTTAGCTCTTAGATTTATTAGCCCTTTCCAGATTATTGAATGAGTTGGATTAGTGGCATATTGGTTGGATTTACCATCTCATTTGAGCTATGTACATAATGTTTTCCATGTGTCTATGTTGAGAAAATATGTTTATGACTCAGCACATGTCATTTCTAGGACCGATGTGCCTGAATGTTTCTTATGAGGAAGAGCTTGAGAGGATTTTGGGTTGTGAAATCAAAGTCTTGCATCATTGTGAGATTCCTTTAGTTTGTGTTCAATGGAAGAACCATAACAAAAGAGAATCTACTTAGGAATTTGAGTTAGAAATGGCAACAAAGTACCCTCACTTGTTTGGTGGAATGTTTGAGGTTGTACTAAATTTCAAGGATGAAATTAGCTAAGTGGGGTTGAATGTAACATTTGAAGGGTAATTATGTAAATTTCTTTAAAAATAAAGGATAAAAATTTAATATTTTATTTAATAATTCCTCATGGTAGTTTTCTAAGGAGAAAAAAATACTCCTTTGGTTGCCATTAAAGGATGCATTTTGAGATTTTTATTCCTTTTTGGTTTATGAATATTTTCTCCAAAGAAGAACAAAGTGTTGAGTGAGAGAGAGTTGGTTGTGAATTGAAGTTCGGAGTTGACAGGAAATTGTACCCTTCATGTTGTGAAAATAAATCATCTTAAAATTTAGAATTTTGACTAATAGAATTGATCAAGTTGACATTTTACCTATTGTATCGATTTGTTGAAAATGTAAAATTTCTCCCTTAGTCCCCGATATTCTTGGAAGGTAAAATTGATTCTTTGTACAATGTTTGTTCATAAGTTGTGTTGGTTTGTTAAAAATTTTATTTTTTGATTTGAGTATAAAAATCAATGGTTTAAAGATTAAGATTTATGTATGAAATTATTTTGTGTTGTTAAAATTGGAAAATTTTTAAAAGAAAGTTGGAATCTCTTGAATGCCTAGAAATTGTGTGTGGAAGGCAATCGCAATGGAAGCGTACCCATGTGCATTGGAAACGATATATCCACATTCACTAAGGTGAAGGTTTCTGCAATAGTATGCGGATGACATGTGTCTGCATAAGTGAGAGTTTCTGTTATAGAAATGAGAGTAAAGGTTTCCATAATGTTATGTGGATGACATGTGATGTGCAACAGGATTCCTCAACTCACAAATATGCATGGAGATTTACTAACCGTAATTTTAGTGTTTATCTTGTAGGTGATCAAGGAGAATAGGGTATTCAAAATATTCACTACATTCATCAAACATCTCAATATGTCATGAAGTTGTTCAAGATTAAACATAAGTGGAAATTCAAGCACAATGTTAAGAAAATTATGAAACATTCCAAAACTATCGGCAATCTGACTCTAGAGGGATATTTAGTATTTTTGGCAGCCATTGCAATCTTAAAACAATACGTTCTCTTCATAAAGATTTTACCTATTTTCTCAAGCTTTCCAAATAGGGTCTTGCATAAAATTTAAAGTTCATTTGGTATTTCAAAAGACCCATGTGCCTTGGAAGTATGATTCTTCCTTGTTCGGAGTTGAAGGCTATGTCACTTGAAGGAGCTTGAAGATGCTTAATTGGATCTTTGTTGTATAATTACATTTGAGGATAAATTAGATTTATGTTTATTTATTTTATGCTAATTGAAATGGTCTTAAACTCAAAGTAAAAGTGTCACTCGACTAGAGCTTGTTGTAGCCGAGTAAGTGTGTTGTGGGGGATTTTTTGGTAATTTTTTGTTAGGACATTAGCTTTAATTTTGGGGGACCATTTAAGCTTCCCTTATGGTTGTTTATGATCAATTTTTAATAGAAGAAAAACCCCATAGTCGTTGGGTTCTCCATGCTCTTTTGCAAGAACCCACAACCCCAATCTGTTGTTATCATTAGGTTTGTGTTGTGTAGATTTCTTGTTCATTTGTGAGAGTTTGAACAAGTAAGCTCTCTATTGCAGTTTTCTCCTCTCCTTACCTAAGAGGTGAATCCCTAGCAAGGTTGCACAAATTCACAAAATATCAAGTTAGAGTGTTCCTTTTCATTGAAGGCAACCATTGAAGTCGAAAGTTGTGATTGGCATCTCTTCATACAAACTTCTAACCATTCAATATTAACTTCCGCTCCAGACCATATCTTTCTTTGAAAATTGGAAGACTTATTTCTTACTTTTGAAGTGGCTTTGTGTCCAAAATTCAGAAGTAAAGCCTTCTAATTGATTGAATTTTAGTTCTGCCAAATTGACAAACATAATCTGTGAAAACTGCACAAATCCGTGAGTTGCATCCTTTGGTGTTTGGTAGTCATATTTTCCGCTCCGGACCATATCTTTCTACAACAATTGGAAGAATTCTTCCTTACTACTGAAGTGGCCTTATGTCCAAAAAAAAAAAAGAATTAAAAGCCTCTAATTGATCGAGTTTGAGTTCCACCATGTTGAAAAATAGAATATGTGAAACTGCACAGATCCGTGACTGGCATCCTTTGGTGTTTGGTGTCTTATCATTTGGTATCAGAGCTGAATTTGATCCGATCAAGCAATTATTTCAGTGTTTTCTATCCCTACACATGATTTCAAGAAGTGGAGCCATGGCCTCTCAGAATCGTTACACAAATGTGCAACAAACAGTGTAACCTCTTTCCAAGGAATATGAGTCTAGCACCCACGAACAATTCAATTAACTTAGAGCCTCAATCAACAACCTCACTCAATAAGTACAAGGTTTGATGAATCAAAATGTAAGGGCCCCAATGACCCCTAGACAAAGAGGGTGTGGTGGTATTAGAAGGGGAAGATGTGAGATGGAAATAGTGTTAGAAGAGGTTGATGAAGTTAAATCCAATTTTGAAGAGTTACATAGTCCGAGGTATTCTAATGAACCATTTGATTATTTGAGGCATATGAAATTTTCCACACTTGCTTTTAAGGATTCTAGCAAAGGTTATGATTTTCTTGATAGGTTGGAGAGAGTAGAGAAAAATTTTGAACGTTATAATTATTCGAAGAGGAAGAAAATCCAACTAATTTCTTTAAAGTTAACTGGTTTTGCTAATCTTTGGTGGGAAAGTTTGAAAGTTCAAAGGAGGCATGATGGTGAAGATGAAATTCTTACTTGGAGTGTCATGAAGAGTTTGATGAGAAAGAGATTTGTTCCAAACCATTATAGACGAGCTTTTTCTTGAATGCAAAGTTTGAGGCAAGGGTCACTCCATAAAGAAGACTATGTTACTGAATTTTAAACCATCAAGATTAGATGTGAAATTATGAAGGCGGAAGAACAAGAAATTGCTAGGTTCATTAAGGGCCTTAACAAAGAGATTCGTGATGATTTGGAATTGTATACATGTTGTTCCTTAGATGATGTAATACAATTGGCAATTAAAGTTGAAAGGCAACGAAAAAGATTCTCCAAGTCTTTCAACAATCGGCTTCCACCTAGAGAGTTGAATACTTTCAAGCCTCAACCAAAGCAAATTGTTAAAGTCTATCCAAGCAAAAAATAGGTATCAAAAGGGGTAGAAAAAAAGAAGAATTTTGTTGAGACATCTCATCCAAGAACTAGGGAGATAAAGAACATCAAGTGCTTAGGGTTTGGGCAAATTGTTTCACAATATCTGTACCAAAAGGTTATGATGTTGTTGGAGGACTCAGTTGATAAAGGTAGTGAAGAAGACTCCTTGGTAGTAACTAATGAAGAAGAAGAATTGGAAGAAGAACTTATATATGCTCATGAAGGTCCATTACTGATGGAGTCTCCAATGGATGAAGAATATTGTCTGAAAGAAGAAATCTCCCAAGTTGATTATAAAGAGAGTAAAGAAGAATTATTGATAGCAACTAAAGAAGGGGAGTTAAAACATGCGGAGATGTTTTATGCTTAAGATGAACCTCTCCACGTGGTGGTTCAAAGGACTCTAACTCTACAAACTCGAGAAGAAGAACATTGAAGGGAGCAAAATTTTCATAGCTAATGTTTGATCAAGGACAAAGTTTATTCTTTGATGATTGATGAAGGAAGTTTTGACATTAAGGCTTCCAAGGTTATGGTTGAGAATATTGGCTTGGAAACTATGTTGCATCCAAATCTTTATATTCTAAAATGCAAGAAGGGAGAGTTTGACAAAATAATCGATGTTATCTCAAAGAGGTATGTACCATCAACTAGTTTGATTACTTGGCTTCTTAGAATTGGATGGATTAAATTCACTAATGTTACTAGTACTAAATTTGCATTATGGAGTGACAATTTGGATGATGTGGTTGAGGGTGGTGTCTTTAATTATAATGGAATTTCATTTGTGGTTAACAACTTTTGCATGCCAAGTTTTGGAGTTAGAGAGTTGTTGAGCCGAAAGTTTCTTGGTGTTAAGCTTGCTAGCTATTTTTGTGATAGAAGAAGAACTTACATCTTGAGGAAGCCTCTGATTTTTCATGATGTTAATGTTGATTTTGTTCTTTGGCAAGACTTTTGTGACAATAAGGTTGAGGATGATTTTGTTAAGCTTGATAGTTGTTTGTTTAATGGCTTCAAACACTATTTACCTAGTTGTGCATCTATGGGAGTTATTGATAAATTGAAAGAGGTGGTCTACATTGCTTCTCGCTCTATGGCAAGGAATGAGAATCAAGTAATTGAGTTATTGTTTAAGCATGAGAAGAAGTTGTATGAAAAGAGCCATTGCAAAATCCATTAGGAGAAGTTTTTGGATAACTTAAGAGTGTCGACCTACTTCAACAAACAAGAATTGTCTTCTTATTTCACTCATGAAGATTTTTAAGTCATTGCAATTTTTATTGTCCATGACTTATCTCCTTATTTTTATGAAGAAGAATATGGAGGAGACAATTTGGATTTGACATCAAATCCTCTTCGACCCTGGGAGGATGATGTGTTATAGGATTCCTCAACTCACAAATATGCATGGAGATTTATTAACAATAATTTTAGAGTTTATTTTTTAAGTGATCAAGGAGAAAAAGGTATTAAAAATATTCAATACATTCATCAAGCATCCCAATATGTCTTGGAGTTGTTTAAGATTAAACAAAAGTGGAAATTCAAGCACAATATTAAGAAAATTATAAAGCGATCCAAAACAGCTAGTAATATGACCCTGAGGAATATTTAGTATTTTTGGGGCCATTGCAATCTTAAAATAATATGTGCTCTTCATAAAGGTTGTCTCTTATTTCCCAAGCTTTCCAAAATAGGGTCTTGTGTAAAATTTAAAGTTCATTTGGTATTTCAAAAGACCCATGAACATAGAGCTTCATTTCTGCATTGGAAGCCTGATTCTTCCTTGCTTGTAGTTGAAGGCTATGTCACCTGAAGGAGGAGCTTGAAGATACTTAATTGGATATTTTCTGTATAATTATATTTGAGGATTAATTTAGATTTATTTTTATTTATTTTATGCTAATTGGAATAGTCTTAAACTCAAAGTAAAAGTGTCACTCGACTAGAGCATGTTTCTAGCTGAGTAAGTATGTTGTGGGGGAATTTTTGGTAATTTTTTGTTAGGACATTAGCTCTAATTTTGGGGGACCATTTAAGCTCCCCTAAGGGTTGTTTTCAATGAGTTTTGAATTAAAGAAAAACCTCATAGCCCTTGGCGTCTCCTTGCTCTTTTGCAAGAGCCCGCAGCCCCAATCAGTTTATGTTATATAGATTTCTTGTTCATTTGTGAGAGTATGAACAAGTAAGTTCCCTATTTTAATCCCCTCCTTACCTAAGAGGTGAATCCCTAGCAACGTTGTACAAACTCAGAAAATATCAAGTTGGAGTCACCTTTTCGTTGAAGGTAACCATTGAAGTTGAAGGTTGTGAATGACATCTCTTCGGACCAGCTTCTAACCATTCAGTCATAAATTCCGCTCTGGACCATATCTTTCTCTGTAAATTGGAGAACTTATTACTTACTTTTGAATTGGTTTTGTGTCTGAAAATCAGAAGTAAAGGCTTCTAATTGATTGAGTTCTAGTTCGGCCAAATGGACAAACAAAATCTATGAAAACTGCACAAATCTGTGAGTTGCATCCTCTGGTGTTTGGCAGTCATATCTTCTGCTCCGGATCATATCTTTCTATGAAAATTAAATGCCTTCTTCTTCATTATGAAAGTGGCTTTGTGTAAAAAAATTAGAAGTAAAAGCCTCTAATTGATCGAGTTTGATTTACGCCAAGTTGACAAACAAAATCTGTGAAACTGTACAAATCTGTGAGTTGCATCTTTTGGTGCTTGGTGTCTCATCACATGTGTCTGTGGAAGCAAGAGTTTCTGCAGTGTAAACGGGAGTGAAGGTTTTTATTATGGTATGTGGATGAACATGTCCACAGAAGCGATGGTTTCTACAGTGGAAGCAAAAGTATCTGCAGCGGGAGCGAAGGCTGCCGCAACGGAAACAGGAATGAAGATTTTCGCAGAAGTGAAGGTTTCCACTGTGGAGACGTGTGCATCCGCGACGGAAAGGCACACTTTTACGGAAGTGTTCATTTTCATGGAATGGGACCGTGGCACGACACTCTAAGAGTGCACTTCCAAACCCAAATTCATGGTCGACCGAATTTTCAACAGTTTAAGGAAATCCAAACATATTCTAAAAGTTTGATATTTTTGGAAATTGTTCTGCTCGTTCCCCTGGTTGGTTCTTATCCTAGTTATGTGTTCTAATGAATTTTTAGAAGGTTTAGAAAAGTGTATTGATTGGTATGCACATACTTTGATAGATCCATTGGATTAGCGAGATAATTTGACTGATTGAATTGTTATTTGATTGAGCTTTGCTTGGCTGTTGCAAGGACAATTGTGGTAGAGATTTATTTTATGTCTAGCATTGCATTGTTTTTTTATAAATTATTTTGTAATGTGTTTTCATATAAAAGTCACATGACCATTTTGTTGGCTTGTCTATTTTTCATATTATTTATTATATTTCCATTGGGCATGTTTAAAATTGAGCATGAATATTTAATTTCCTTGATCAATTTGATCGTTTGAATCAAATTTAATCGACCCATGTGGGGGTCATGTTTTCCTTTACGCACATTCGATCGTTGGAGGATATATTTTTTGTTATTATTAACTAGAGTAATGAAACAACTATCTGTGTTGTGTCCCAAAACTCTAAATTTGATCAAAGTTGTTTGTGGTTGCTTCGTTGAGTATCGCTTTTATTGTTACTAACGATGCTCTGATATACTTAGAATCTGTAAGTGACTCCAGTTTCACTAAATTTATAGTAGTGAGTTATTTTATATTACGTATCACATTATAGTGGGTTATTTTAAAAATGTACCCTACTGCGTTTTGTTCGATACAACGTAACTTGTTTTGACTTAACATGCTCATATTCATTCTTCTTTCTTTTATTGTTGAATAAGGTTTATCCTTCTCAGTTTACTCACTCATCCTAATGATATTTTACTTCATGATTTAGTTTGGAAGGTTTCCACTTGTCGAAGCATAAGTGAGTTCGGTGATTTATTTTCTCTTTTTAGTTATTGTTATATTTTAGAAACTTTGTTGTGAGATTTAATATTTACTTTAGTTATTTTTATTTCTTTGTAATACTTCTTTTTGAACTTATACTATTATTTTATCTTTAATGTTACTATTGAACTATTAGTTGAGCCTTTTTGGTTTGGATCCTGACTATTTCTGTAACGACCCGGATTTCATAAACCAATTAAATCATTCCGAATAAATAGAGTTATCAGAGTGCAATAAAATCCGAATCGTTAATAAATTATTCTTTCATTTTTCATTCTTAAAAGAAATTATTCATAAAAATTTGCGGAAGCATACTTAAAGAGAAAACAACTTTTACTGGAAGCAGTATTCAAAACATAGCATTCAAAACATAATTGAAGTTCAAATCCAAGATTACGAGATTACATAGCCCAATTGTTCAATTAAAAACACGACTTCTTTTCTTTTATTCATCATTTCCATACCATACCATACCATACTATACATACTACTACTCCGCTGGCACCATTGTCAGACCAACCACAGGCTCCACCGGAATGTCCTCTTCCTTAACTGCTGGCATAACTCCCTCATTACCTACACCACAAGTAAGGACGTGAGCTTACGCTCAGTAAGGGTAGGGGAAAACAATTATGCATTTCACTCTTTTAATTCTCGTTGGAAGGGGCCACCCATCCAACTCTTTCATTACGTTCGTTTTTCTTTATTCGTTCATTAAACTCGTACATCGAGCTCGGAGATTGAGGGTTTTCCTTTGAGATGGCCTAGCTGTACGGAAACTAACCACCTGTGGGCTACTAGTCCCTTTCCCGTCATGGTGGGGGTGTATCCTAGTAGTTAGACTAGATCCGAACTACCCATCTACCCCAACTCCCTAGTTCCGGCATATACCCGCCTTTAGGGTTTGTTCTTGTTCTTTCTATCCCGGCATATACCCACCTTTAGGGTTCTTTCTTTTCTGGCATATACCCTCCTTTAGGGTTCTTTCTTTTCACAGTCTTTTTCCTCACTTATGCATGTGAGTACCACCCGAGGGGTTACTCCCTACTTGGTTTCTATTAATCATGGACTCCATCTAACCTTTTTCCTTAACCACATTTCCTTAACCCTATTACACAATCTAACCTAACATTTCACAAGAACAAACAAGGAGCATATCTAGTGAAGAAATTATGAGCATATATAAATAAACTAAGAACACAACGCAACAATTCATGCTTCTATATATTCCTTCACTTTCAACTAACGAATATAATGAGGCGTAAAAAAATAACAACGATCAGTTTAACGAAACATACTTTTTAGTCAGCTAGAACTTTATTTACATATGAATTTGTAGCTGGGAATTCTATCCATTTTTAATCAATGAAAACAACACAATTGAACTTGTTTTGATTGCACCATCATGCTTGTAAATCAACACCTCTAAGCATGCTAACAACCAGCACCAGCAGAAATATCAAACATAACAAACCTATAGGCAACATTCTTTCAGATACAATTTACTACATCATGTATATTTACAGACAATCCTTACTGCTTAATTGCAACATCATGGAACTTATTTCTGTACTACCCTATTATTCAACAACATTTGTTTTGTTCTAAATCTAACAGCTATGCAGGCTTAATTAGCTGATCCTCAATAATGAAAATAACGAAAATAATAACAAGCAACAAAGTGTACTAGCTGTAGGTGACAACGTACTTTTTAAATTAACCAAACCTATGAATCTATCATCATGCTTTTCACACCAAAATAGGCTATTGAATACAACAATGAAACCTAATCTATCATCATGCTTTTCGTACCATTTCATGTTATCAATCACAGAAATGAAGACATAACAACATAAGAAATATACCTACAACTAATCATGTTGTTTTGTTCATATGACATAATAGTAGGGAAACAAGACTAACATGCCTAGTCGTACATCTCAATCATGGAAAATCAGGAAAACTATTATTCAGCAAACCAGAAAAACAACTAGCCTAACACTTTACATTCAAAACAAACTTCATTTTATCCATAACAGGGCTTCACTTTCATTAAATTCATCATTCTCTTCTTTCCCTCATATTCATCAAACATACCTTGAACGTTATTAAATCATTTCATACTAAACATTATCAAATCATGGTTTTCGCTAAGACATGGGCAGAAAATCATAAACTAGAAGTTGCACAAATTGGAAAACAAAATCAAGGAAACACTACTTGTGGGTAGGGCTTAGATGGTCAAGACACACCCAATCCTTACCTTTGAAGTTCTAAAGTCTTCCTTACAAGCAGCACAACGCTCACTCCACACCCTTAGCAGCAGAAACACAGCAGCAGAACCAAAAATAATGGATGTAAGAGAGACATCCATTCATTAAGTAGAAGGAAACTCACCTAACGACAAGGGGGAGACAACGCATGCTCATAGGGTGGCTCATTTGCGGGCTTAACAGCAGCTAGGAGGACTTTTGGGCGAGAATTAAATCACTAAATGTCGAAGGAAGTCGACTTTTCTGACTTTTTATTTTTCAGATCTGGTGCATTGCGGACGCCGTACCGTCGTCCGCAGCGTCCGCAGTTTCCAAAATTACAGTGCAAATGGCGTCCTAAACAGGTGTCCTCTGCATCCGAAATGCCTTCGCGGACGCCATTTGGTCGTCCGCCTCGTCCGATCAAGTCGTCCGCATGAAATCTAAAATTGGACAGATTCAATGCGGACGCGAAACCCTCGTCCTCATCGTCCGCATGTATCGTCCGGATGATCCCTGTTCATACAGATTCAATGTGGACTCTAATTTATGCATCTGCGGCATCCGCATTTCCCCTGCCGTCGTCCGAAACCACATAATTCCATCATTTTTCACATTTTCTCTTAAATCTTTCCCCAATTAAACGTCTACGAGGTTATACCTCACAACTTAACATTCATAATACGATGTAACTTAGGAACATCCACACTTTTATTTTTAAAACAAAAACGATTACATCGTTAATCGAGAAAATTGGAATCGGGTTATTACAATTTCATTTAATTTGAGTTTTCTGTTGCTTTTATATGTAACTAAGTTTGGAAAGTGTTGGACAACTTGATTCATTTTGCGCCAGATTGTTTCCCATTTTGCCTCCAATTTCTTTTGTGGTGTGACACTTTTACCAAAAGATTTTACTAAATAAATTTAGGTGATTAGTTTCGTATTTTGTTTTTAAGTTTATTATTAGATTTCTAACAATATATAAATAATAATGGAAGAACCAACTTAGTCCCCATAGGAACTGCCTACCGAAGCAGGAGCAGACTAATAACAATCTTTGAATGAACATAACTATGAACAAAATCTAGCAAAGCCTTTAAAGTTTCTAGGAAACACTGGCGTTTAGACACACTTCCAGTTTAAAGTTGGAAAGGGGAGGCAACGGCCAGCCATTTGGAAGGCGGGCATTAGGTTCACGGAGCTCATAAAAAAGGGAATGAGCACAAGCTTCTAGCTGCAACGAAACAATGGGATAGTGAAGGTTAGTCAGAAACACATAATATTCAAATAATAACTTTTAAGTTAAGAACAATATGTTCAACTCTAGATAAGCATCTTAAGAACTTAAAACTCAGAGGGAAGCAATTCAACTAACTGCAGTACAACGACGATTTGGAGAATCCTGAAGAAGATGCGAAGCAAGATCGATTGCTTCAGGAGGCATTCTCTTGCGGAAAACCTGGATGTTGAAATTTTTCGACATTAAACATTCGACATAAACAAAACTTGGGCATGCATACTTTGTGCCACGGATGTGCTTTAATCTGAGGAAACCAAAAATCCGTGTAACTTGGGTTCATGCATCTAATTTCTTCAAGAGTTGGAGTGCCAAGAACCTGAATTGATACAAAAAAACATGATCATAGTTGAATCATCTAAAGTCGTTTCATTTATTCACATCAGGAGGGCTTCCTTCACCTTGATTATCTCTAGAAGTTGGCCTGCTGCATTTTCTCTAGGAAATAGTGGCTATGAAGAAATAAGAACAATCAACAAAAATGGAATCAAGGAGATTAGCTTTTTTCCATGAAAATTGTCAGCAAAGTTAGACATGCCAAAGAAAACATAAACTACTGACTCAGCCCAGAAGCAACTCAGCAAGAACGCAACCAGCTGACCAAATGTCGATGGATGTTGAATATTCTACAGCGCCAAATATGAGCTCGGGAGCTCGATAGTAATGGGAGAAAATGTAAGATATGTTCGCTTCACCTTTAACCTAGAGATAGAAATCAAACAGAACGGCAAAAAAAAAAAAAGTAATCAAGAGATACCGAGAGAGAAAATTACTTGGATGCGGGAGGCATATTAACTTTCGTCACGCAGTGATAATTAAACATCTTTCTTAACTCTTATGCTCATTTTTACTGTCTACATAATGAACAATCAAAACATTTTTGTCGAATTTGAATAAACGAACCAGAACTTTGGCACTTCTAAAGTCACCAAGCTTCAGCTGATGGTTGAGAGGATCATCCTGCAGATTTTAAATGAAAAAGATACTCACAATCTTAGCACAGAACAAGACGAAAAGCAAAAGGAAAACATACCAAAAGGTTTCAAGGCTTCACATCCCTATGGCAAACTCTAGGAACGGTATGGATATATTCTAGCCCCCTAAAGATATGAAAGAAAGGATGCTCCGTTGATCAAGTAAGAAAGATATTTTTATTTATGAAAATTAACAAAACAACTAATAAACTATAACATCAATGACAAGTTGACCACTAAATTATGAAATTAACGATAAGTCAACCATTAAACATTTTTTTCTAACAAATAAAACATTCAACTTTGAGAAATGAACGGCGCAAACATTGTCATTAACTTGTTGAAAGAATCGTTAAAAACGAGAAGACTTTAAAAAATGGAAGATTTTCACTTAAACTGTTCGAAATCAATTTTGGTATCAAAATGATAGATTTTAAGTTAACTGTTTGTTGGCAAATAAACGTACTCCAAGCTAAACATGTTTCTGATCTACTAAGGAAACTTGTTAAAAAAATGATTTTAGAAATGTTAACCTATTCAAAATCGATTTTGATATCAAAATTAAAGATGTCTAGTTAACTATTTGTTGACAAATCAATATACTCTAAGCTAGACATATTTCTAATCCATTGAGGGAACTCACTAGAAAATTCATTATCTGCTACACTGAAGAACGACAGAATTAAGCAAATAGAGTAGAAAGAGTATTTTCTACAACGAAAAGAGCTCGTTTTCACTGTGGAAAGAATAGCTTCCAAATCGAAAAGTTCTTTTTCATGCAGAAGCAATTCTTTCCACTGCAAAAACTAGTATTTCATTGCAAAAAGTGAGTCACACTTTTTGCTGCGAAAACTGGTTTTCCACTGTGAAAAGTGAATCTTATTCTAAGAAATCACTTTTCATAGCAAAAAAAAAACATTTTGTAATGGAATGAATACTTTCCACAGAGGAAACTAGCCTTCCTCTATAGAAAGTAAGTCCTTGACCTTTCCGCTGTGGAAACAAATGGAAATTTTTAACAGAAAACGTGATTGTGATTCTAGCTCCATTTATTTTCCATAATTCAGTATTTTATTTGTTAGCAAAAATTATTTAGTGGTTGACTTGTCATTGATTCTATAGTTTAGTGGTTGTTTTGTTAATTTTCCTTTTATTTATTTTATTTTTTGTAACAATGCAATTATAGGTAGTTTCCAAAAAAATACTCTACAATCACCATCATTTAAGATTTAACGTTGGCATCCCTTAACTCTCTCCATTCTACCACCTTGGAGATTCCTCGCTTAGGGTGAGGGGTATTGGGGTAGAACTTTTTGTTATGGTCGGAATTCCCGTTGAAATTTCAGTATGTAAAATCTTCTCTGCGTTGAGATATGAAATTTTTGGAGAAAACCGAAGCTTTGTTGAACCATTTGAATTTAGGTTTAACGTTCTGTCATTTGAATTGAAGTGTTGCTGTGAATTGGGACTTGATAATTTTGGAGTATTGGATGTTGTCTAGAGGTAAACTTTGATTTTCATCTTGTTTTCAATTGTAAATTGGATGTTAGTTTTATTGGAAAATTTAGAATTTCCTTAAGAAAGTTTAAAAATCATTTTCAAATTTAAAGGTTTGAATTTATTCATGGAATTGATGTAAATTAACTTTGGAATAATTCTAGAATGGTTAAAATTGGAAATTTTGATGGAAATTCAGAGTTTTTCAAGGTACCCAGACTCTTTTTTGTTATAGTGGACGACCAGGAATGGAAAATCGGTTGTCTGAAGAATAAGAGAGAGGACGACGCTCGAAGAGTGGTCGTCCATACTTAAGAAATTAGTCAATTGGGGAAATTTTCTAGATGACGTTTAGACTGGATTTTAAAAAAATATTGAAAATTTTTAGTAATTGTTCTGTAAGTTCATCCAGTTGGATTATGTATACTATGATAGGTCTAAGGGATTAATGAAAAATTGAGAACGATTGGATTCTCTTTTGCTTGGGCTTTGACTTGGCTATTATTAGGCTCGTTTGAGGTAGAAATTTATTTTATGTCCAACATTGCATTTTTTTTTCTAAAAACTTATTTTAAGATGTGGTCTCACATAAAATGATGTGTCCATTTTGATGGCTCGTCGATTTTCCATATTATTTATTTATATTTTCACTAGATACGTTTAAATTAAGCATGCATATTTAATTTCATTGATTGGCTTGATCGTGTGAATCAAGTTTTATCGGCCCATGCATGGGGCATATTTTCCCTTACACACATTTGATCGTTGGGGGATGTGTTTGCTCGTTATTGTTAACTAGAGTAATGAGACAACTATATGTGCTGTGTCCCTGGATGCAAAACTCAAAACCTAATCAAGATCATTCATGGTTGTTGCGATCGTAGAGTATCACCGTTATTGTTACTGCAGATGACATGATATACTCGGAGTCCATGAGTTACTCCATTTTTATTAGAATTTTCAGTAGTGGGTTATTTTATGATATGTACCATACTATAGTGGGTTGTTTTGAAAACTTACCCTATTGTGTTTTGTTCGATACTGCATAACTTGTTTTAACCTAGCATACTCACATATTCTCTTTGTTATATTGTTGAATAGAAACTTCATCCTTAATGAATTAGTCGACTCACCCCATACTTTTGTCTAGAAGCGGGCTGAACAGAATCGTTGGGTCAGGCGACCTGATCCTCGTAAAGAACCAAGTTACCCAGCCCAAGGTGTAAATATTTATGCAAAAGACTTAACGAGAATAATATCAAGCTCAAGCTTAATAACATGGGTTTTGGCCCACAAAGTGATCAACTAGAGACATGATAGTATAATAAAGAAAAGTATTGTGCAGGAATTAAATCGAACAACACCAAAACTAAAAATCCTAACATACCAAGAATGAAGGGATTGGATCGACAAACCTCCACCAATCCACGGGGAGATCGAGGCATCCAACAAGGAACACTAGCTTCGCCCAGTTGCCCACGTACAAAACCAATATATCGAATCTACATCCTAACCTGAGGAAAAATATAATCTAAGGGGAGAGTGACTAACTCAGTAGGGAAATCTATACTAAATGCAATGCATGCTAAAACCGTTTTCTCAATCCTTTGAAAAACCCTTTTTATGCTTCTTATTTACTGTACATGGATTTTAAATATTTGAAACATCTTTATCACTTTATAAATTCGGTCCATAGCCCTCGATGTGGCTTTAATTAAAACTCGCTGTATACATAGACAACTATAATCGCAAAATATGTCAACATCGTTTTTCGTATGAAACTGTCATCAGTGAAAAGGGATGATCACTTAATGACCCACCCATCACTCATCATCGAAAGGCAGTATGATCTCTCGGATGTGCCAATGGGTCGTAGCCACCGCCAATACGATCCGAAGATCTAGCGCATTACCAGAGTTGCCAGAAAACCAGTCAACCACAACATAACTCATGTAACTGCCCAGCACAAGTCACAGAAAGGTGGCTATCTGCTGATAGCAACACCTCATGAGGCAGGAAAGAATAACAATGATAGCGATTCAAAGATCCAGCACGTCGTCCTAGTTGTCGGCGAACCAGCTCTGAGTCAACACAACTCACATAATCATAATAACGGATGAGGTTGCCCTAGGATTGACCCCTACTCACTAGGTCCTTGGTGTCCCTAATTGACAAGGGTTGCCGATGAGCAAGCTCAATCATCCAGGCAACCACCCAAATGGAACGGTACTGTGATAGACTAATCTTCGTGACTGACAACACTGCCAACCCGTGTGACAACACCTTGGCCAGGTTTAGGGGCTTTCGACATAAGGAGGCGTGATCACCCTTCCATTCTATTTCCGACTCTCAGGGCTCTCAACCTGAGGACACGTCACCAATGCCCCATCCTCTTTTCTTTTACTTCCAGGACTTGCAACATGAGGACATGTCATGAATGCCTCATCGTATTTCACAGATAACGATCAATCTTCATGTAGTACAAGATTGCACAAGGATAGCCTCGTGATGCTTAGTGCTAGAGTGCCTAAAGCATCAAGAGGATTCATCCTGCCGATGTACATACTAAACCTTCTCGCAGTAGAAGATTTTGAGAATAACCTTGTGATACTTTAGTGCTAGAGTGCCTAAAACATCAAGAGGATTCATTCTCCCAATGTACATAACCAATGTCAAACCTTCTTGCAGTCAAAGGTTGACGGGATAGCCTCATGATGCTTTAGCGCGAGAGTGCCTAAAGCATCAAGAGAATTCATCCCCCAAACACAGGCACATAAAACACATCATCAATATATAGTCAAATATCAGCAGTAAACCATGTACGAAAGGTAAACATGAGAAAACATACTACTAATAAAAACTGACGTGCTGTCGAATAGTTCCTGTCGGGTTTTCAAGTATGGTAGTCCACAAAATAGTAATTTTGAAAACCATGATACAATGCAATGCAGAAAGTATAAAAATCCTTACCTCTATGGCGACCATGACATACTTACCGACAATCCCGCTTCACGTCTTGTCGTAAGCGAAAGGTCAAAACATCTGACACCACTAGAACCTACAACAAGGTTGGTGTCAACATCCCATCAATCATGCGAGGGACAATAGCAAGTCTTAAACTATACTAGAATTCAAGAAAATTTCTAGGGTTAACCCCGAATCCCAACTCAGAACCCAAACTAGAATTAGAACCTATATTTTGGATTAAGCTTAACGTCTATCAGTAAAAGTACAACTAAAACATATATCAAAATCACTATCCTCTGGTTGTCAACCTTTAACACAATTCAAATAATAGATGCATAGAAGGAACAAAAGATAACAGTCCCAACATCACTTTGTAGCTAGCATATGGATCCTATACTTACCCAAAAGGAGTTATGAATAAGTTCTAGTCAAGGTTGACAAATTCATTTTTCTAGCAGACCTTATTCTATCGACATGGAGAAAGACAGTGAAATACTAATATCATATTAGGAAGATCATTTTTAGCTACTGTAAAAAAAGTGAACTAACTATGTTCAATACCAGCGAGTGACCTTTAGGGTATTCAAAGCCATCCAAATTCTAAATGACATGGAATAATACTTCAAAATTGATAAGGTAAGGAGAAAAAGAAAAAAAAATTGAAAATCAAACCTTCATAAGAAAAGTCAAGTTTTTCCAAATAGAGCAATGCAAATTAAGATGTCAATCTTAGAGTGAGCGTGACCAATGTCGTGTTTAATAGCTTAAATCTATTACAATAACCTGTTTTTGACAAGATTATGGTATTTAAAATCTATTTTCGAGATATATCACTGAAAAACAAAGGAAATCATTTCCAACTAGATGTCAGGTATTTATAAAATGCATGTTGTTTTATATGTTTCAATTCTCATGAGGGTTTGACATCTATTGATTATGTCATAATTCAAAGTTTTTGTCAGTGTGGATTTTGTAAATTACATTAAATCATTGTTTGATCAAGTCGTTTGATCACATTTTTCAAAGAAAACAATCTTGATGAAAAGAGTGTGACGTCATATTTTTTTCATTATTTATGATACTTTAAAATTATACCAGAGTGTTTTTAATTTGAATATTTAGTGATGTACGACTTTTCCTTAGTTATTTTATCATCCAGCCTTGTGTTAGTTACTATGGAATTGACTTGAGTTGATTAAAGGTTGAGGCATTAATTATTTAAAGAGAAATTAACAAATCAACTACTGTATTTTGTAATTAATGATAAGTTAATCATTAATGTATTTTTACTAACAATTTAATCACTTAACTATGAAAAATCATCGCCGTGAATATCACCGTTAATTTTCTGAGAACTCGCAATGGAAAAGAGCTAATGCCCAAGAAAAAAACTACAAAAACTCATGATTTTATAAAAGACTTTTAGTGGAAAATAGTTGATATTCATGGAGAATTGATTTAGAAAATTTTAGATTTTGTAAAAGAATAGATTTAGAAAATTTCGGATTTTATAATTTAGAAGATTTTGTAAAAAAATGTTAATGTTTTAGATTTCAGATGATTTAGAATTGTTTTACTGTTCATGAGAGAATCACAGTTTGTCTCTGTTGTCTGTGTTTTTCTACTAAGAAGACAATGAATTTTTTTTTTTTTTGCAAACTTTCCTTAGCGGAAAGTTATCTTTCTGCAAAATAAAGACGATATTGCTCTGTGAAAAGATGACATTTCTCTGCGGAATTTTGACTTTCTTGAGTTATATTTCAAGGACTCAAGTTACGCAACAGAATGACAACGTTCCGCAAAGGAATGACACTGCTATTTATCGAAACATGTAACAGGGGAGTTTACTCCATCAATTTTCCATAGTTAAATTTTTAAGTTGTTAGCAAAAATTGTTCAATAGTTGACTTGCCATTGATATCAAAGTACAATGGTTGATTTATTAATTTTCCTTAGCTAAAACAAGATAATTTAATGTCTTTCGTTGTGAACTGTTAAAGAAATTAGCATTAGATGATTAGATCCCCATAATTATGGATGAGGGTTGAATCATTGTTTGCCTATCATTTGAACCCTAGTTGAGTCTTGATATCCTTATTTCATGTATGTTCTCAACCCCTACTCATTCTTGTCGTCAAAGATCCTCGTTCAATCTCTTTGCATCAAGTTGTCATAACCCAAAATGGAATTGTGATGGAAATAGGAAACGATTTGACTCAAAAAAAAGACTTGAACCTTCCAACTCTCGATAGAAACTAATACATTTACAATGGAAGTCTTAGAAAGTCAAATGACGTAAAGTGTCAGGCCCAAAACAGATGGGTTAACAACCAGATTCAACAATAACTTCACAGATAGTATAAAAATATAATTTAAATGAGTTGTCCCAAAGTAAACACTACAACACAAAATAATCCAACCAAAATAAAATTTACTAAAATAAAAAAAAATGTCTCACCAACATAAAACTCTCAAAGAAATACAAATAAAGTCTAAAATAACACAGAATTCAATCATGTGGTGATTGATCTAAGTCCCTTTGACTATAATCTGAAATGAAGAGTAAATTAGGTTGAGTTGACTAAACACAATAGAAATTCTAAGTGTTATATATAGTATAAAAAATGTAAGATTGCATGCATCAAGAAAATCAATGTATAAAAACCAAGAATAAAAATGTAGTGCACCAAAAGGGTGGATGTTGTAGTCCCACATCGATTTGGAAGAAGTGAAGTGTGTGAGATTTAACTAGGAGCTCATCCATACCAAGAGGACACGTTTTGGGCTAGTGGTATGGGACGCTGGCCCAAGAACAAATCTGTGTGAGCTGAAATTCACCCAAAGCAGACAATAACTGCTTAGATTGAATGGTTACCCACTTAATATCAATATGATATTAGAGCCAAGTCAAGTTTGGTGTGGCCGACGATGACGTTGGGCCCCAAAAAGGGTGGGTGATTGTAATGCCCCAAAAGGGTAGGTGTTGCAATTTCACATTGACTTGGGGGAAGTGAAGTGCATAAGATATAAGTGAGAGCCCATCCATACCAAGTGGATGCATTTTGGGCTAATGGTATGGGACGCTGGCCCAAGAACAATCAGTGCAGGCCAAAGTTCACCCAAAGCGGACTATATCTACTTGGGCTAAATGGTTACTAAACAGTAACCCAAAATGCAAAACAGAACATTTCATCCATAGAGTAATGTCTCTAAACAATGGCTATCGATAGAAACCAAAATAAGGGATGGAAACTAAATTAGCATAACATTATATCTCAACAATATCTCTCGGGCAAAAACCAACCAATGGACATGACCAAAATCAGCAAGACAACATTTTATTTTTCACAGTGTCTATCGGGCAGGAACAAAATGAAGAACATAACCAAATTAATAGATTATTAAAATAAATCAACAGAGCATGAACCTTGTCAATGGCTATTAATATAGTAGGAGGAAAAACAAAGAGCAAACATCCCCTAGCACCTCACATTGTAGGTATGGATATTATAGAGGAAATGACATATGCGAAGTCGTTGATGGAGCTTGCTCATGTTGAAGACTTGGAGGTTGTTGGGTAATTTCACGATTTATTTCACTATTTTATGGAATGAATATTTTATACGAAATTTGTAAAGGACTATTAAGACTTGAGTTTTTGCAAGAGATGTATTTTAATTGATAAAGTCTTTTGCTGCAAAGATTTTATAAGTAAATAGTTTGGTGGTTGGTTTTAAAGGTATTATTTATTAAAAAAGAAGTTAAGCAACATTGTTTTAGTGTGATGGTTTCAAAGAAAAATATATATATCACGAGAATTTACTACAAAATAAGTTTTACAAAAAGGGACGTTACAAAAAATGTTATCCAAAAATGAGTTCCAAAGAACTATCACTAGGGTTAAGTAACAAAATAGTCATCTATAATGTCATAAATAATACATAAAAATAATAATGTCACTATTATATCAATGTAAATCATCAGTGATGAATAAAATTACTCATAGATTTTGAATATATTATGTCATAGGCATAGAAAGAAAGATAATACTAGGTGATCACAATGTGAAATAACAACCCTTATTAGGTTTAGGGATTTGCACATAGAGACATGACACATTTATTTATTTCATTAATCTATTTATGAAACAAATAAACACATCCTTCAATAGTCGAATGCACGTATCAAAACAGTGACCCTCACTCGAATCGATCAATCTCATTGCACACGACATGTATCATTATCAATGAAATAAATTTGCATGCACAAACTAAACATGACAATCAAAATATAAATGTATAATAAAAACCAACATGTTGTAATCAGACCATGTAATATAAATGAGATATATTTTCAAATAGGTTTTAAAAAATCATGATATGCATAATTAAACATAATAAATAAAATCACTACCTGTAATATCTGGCCCAAAGAGTCCAATAATATATAATCAAGGATTTCTTTCCCTGTTATCGCTGGAAATCAGGGATTTCTTTCCTAATTTCCCCCTTTCCCTCTCCTTAAACGTCAGTTCTCTAGCTCATATCTCCATCGCGGTGAGTTCCTTCTCCAGATCAATACAATGTTTGACAATTTTGGACAGAATTGTAGGGCACTGTAACTAGGTCATTGACAATTTCGGTAAGTCTTTGTTTCTACCTCTATGTAGATTCTATACATTGATTTAAATTCTGAAGCTCTGATCGAGATTATTGAAGGAGAAAATTGTCTGCTTTGAAGGAAAGAAGGTTGAACTTCTCGATCAATTAGGGGAATTCATGTAGTCAAAAGCTGTGAACTTGAAGGTATAAAAGTCAAAATGTTCCATTGATTTTTGTTTCTGCTTGCTGGTGTTGGTTTGAAGATTTAGATATGGATTTTACCTGTTGATTTCTTTTCTGAGTTAGATTCTAGAATTGTTGAAATTTCTTGCATTGTTGATGCATCTCTTTAGACAACATCAAAGTTGGAAAACCAAATCACTGAGGTACATCGTTAAGCTCTTGCGGCTTCGACCAATGGGGCTAGTGGTTGAGACTGGGAGTCTCATCCAAAAACGATGTCACACAAATCCGTTGATGGAGATGACGATGAGTTCTGACCCTTTCGTCTAGAAGCTTGTCGTCCTCATCCGCAAGCCCCGGCCAAATGCGTAGAACAAGATGCGGAGGTTTGAAGGGGGTAATTTAGGCTGGTGAACCTCGGGTTCGGTTTGGTCTATAGTTTGTAGACCAAACAAATGGCTTACGGGCTTGGTCTATTTTAGTTTACATTTTGGTGTGCGGCTACAAAATATAGACCAGATCATTAAACCATGGTCCAAGACCAAGTTGGGCTTGTTCATGGCGTTTATTGGGTCTGTTTTTGGGCCAGATGTGAGTATTCCCTTACCCAATTCATTTAGATTAAATTTATAAATAATAATTAGAAATAATTAAGTATAAAAATTTCGCACAAAAATTTATACTTTAATTTTTTAATAGGTATTCAACCAAATTAAAAATTCTTGACTTTGGATTTTAGGCTAATTGGATGTTTGGGCTTTGGTTAGTGTCAGCCAACTTCGAGGTAGGGATTATTTATGCACTGTATTTGCATACTTTTTATAAAATAATTATTTTGAGTCTAGCCTCATATTAAAACGACGCATCTATTTTTATGATAGTCGAATTTTTATATTATATTATATTTTTACTATTCACGTTTCAATGAAGCATGCCTATAAATATTTTTGGATCAACTTGGTCGTGCAAAGCAAGTTTGATCGACCTGATTTAGGGTATGTTTTATTTTCACATTCTACCATGCAGAATGTGTTTGTTTGTTGTTGAAATGGGTAGTAGGGGATTTGTTAAATGTCCTTGGGTTCGAATATCTAAAGTTAAAATAGGTAATAAAACAATTGTATATGTCATATCCTTGGGTTGCGAATCACTAAACCTAATCAAGGTGTTATTTGGTTTTTGCGATCGCCTAACATCGCTTTTATTCTGTTACATGTTTATGACATGATGTGCCCGGAGTCCGTGAGTGACTCTATTTTTACTGTGATTTTGATTAGTGCAACAAAGGCTTATTTTGATTACATACCACGTATTCGTGGGTCATTTTAAAAACGTGCCATTTTGTACAATCTTTATTTAAAAATGTGATTTTTAAATTTATACATACTTAATAACAATTCTTTTAATTTAAAATTTGTAAATCAAGTTTAGTCAACTCACCACAATGACAACTTTCAAGAGTTTATGAGCCAGACTTCTAGTTGTTGAGTCAGAATTAGTTCTGGAAGAGTTATTTAATTTCTATTATTCTAATAATTTCCTTTGAGAGACACTTTATGAGGTATACTCATTCATTTAGAAAACTCAAATCCCTAAATTCCTATTTTATTTTCTGCACAGTTTTCTTTTATTTGGATTATATTACTTTACTATCTTATTTCACTTTTGGACCTGTTAAGCCAATTGTATATTGGGCACTGGCTTTTAATAAATAAATTTTAGTCTTCCACTGCTAAATAATAAATTCAAGTGAAATGGGTCGGATGATTCGATCCTTTTGGACTGGGTCGTTCCCCGTTCTATCTCGAGTCTTTTACGGGTCGTGACACTACCTCAATTGATGTATCATACCACACTAGTGAATCCAAATCCAATATCTCATGAGTTTAAACAACCAATCAAACCTCGGAAACCTTTGAAGATAGAAATGTACAGGTTGCCAATTCTTAAGTCTTTGATAGAATTATGAGTTTTTCATATTCACTGTTTATCCTCAGTTCATTGGTAGACCTCATGTCGAAATTGTCTATCCCTGTGATTCGACCAAGTTTCAAACTCCAAAGAGTTTTCCTCTCTAATGGCCACCGTCTCTCTTTTTCACAAAATGGGATTTAGGTTAAGGGTAGAAAGGAACAAGTTTTTAGATTGAATTTGGCCCATAGAAAAGAAAAACCACGCCTAAGGAGAAAAAGCTCACTTTATCGAAACTGAAAAACCACGCCTAAGGAGAATTTTTAATTGAGATAAAGGGCCATATTTAATTGAAGATTTGGCTGTCACCACAAGGTTATTTCAAACATCGAGTGTGACAGTCAATTGAGACGGACATGTCTAAAGCGATCTACTTAGTCCATAGTTGTTGAAATTGGGCCAATGAAAATGTTTTGGAGAGAAGAAAGCTAATGACCAACTCTTAAAGTCCACAAGTAAATTTTCCAATTAAAAAAATATAAGAACACAGTTACAAAATTATAACACAAAAAGGTGAAAGGATCCAGAGAGATCTTGTCTACTGACTCTTATGACCAAAACAAAACACCCATTTTTCTCTTATATTATTACAGAAAACATGAATATATTTAGCGTAGCTTCGTGAAAACCAGCTCAGAATCCAAACCAATTAGTTAACCACCCTGCAATTTCTTCTAATCTCACCAGCAGTTCCAGTAAGGGGACTGATATTGCTCATTCTCACCATAGCAGCAGCAAAATCTCTGAAGAACAAAATCCCACCATTACGCCCACTATAAGCAGCAACTAGAGCATCCTGAGAGCCGCCATTGAAGAGCTCTTGATCCGAATGAAGAAGTCCTCGTCTGGCCACTAAATTTTCGTAGTACTTTTTGTCGAAGAAACCTTGGGTCTGGAAATCGAGTGGGGCCAGATTGGTATTGCCGCCTGATGGAGGGCACGTTGTCTTTCGGATGTTGGCAAATGCAGGGTCGATGTTGGTTTCGTTGTAGATGCGGTTTCTGAATAAGGAGCACTGGGAGAAGCCGATTGTGTGAGCACCGGAGAGGGCGGTCATGTCTCTGTCGCTCAGACCTTTAGCGGAGAATTGGGATATCAGTCCAGTGAGGTTGGCGAAGGGAGAGGGGATGTCGCTGTTCGCCTGGCTTTGGCTGGCTGTTCTTGCGTCCCTTCTGCCCAGCGCCACTGGCCATGAAGGTCCTCCTACCTGCAAAATACCCCATGAGTCAAACCCGTTTTGCATATCTTTTTTTATCTAATTAAATCAGAGAACTATTCCGAATCATTTACTACGCTCACTTAAATTATTGACTTTTATGCATGCATGGTCTTCGTTCGAACGTCGTTACTAACGTAAGAAGAATTACTCACAAGGGTGATTCCGTCTCGTGCCGCAAGCGCTAGTATGTCGGCGCAAGAAACAGTGGCGTTGCATGCTGCTTCCACCTGAGCTTTAATGGCGTCAATCACTTCAAACCCTCTGGCGGAATTTCTGTTCGGTAGTGCGTTCTTTTCGCCAGTAAAGGTGGGAGTATCGTCCAGTAACAAAGACCCATCACACCCCTGCAGCTCTCGAGATTAAATCCCAAAATCAAATCACACAAATAAAAGAGGTATGAACATTTTTCACGGATCAACATTTCACTGTCAGCTATCCATTTACGATGGCTTTGCAAAACTCTTTTAAGGATTAGCCATTTTTTCATCTTTAAGAAATATCTTGCAGCAGTAGTAATAGTAAAATATAAATGGATTAAGCTTGTAGTACATTTACGAAGCAATCGTGGAAGAGCAAACGAATGATGGAAGCAGCCATTCTTCTCTCCTTGAAAACAGCATCTTTCATCCCAAGGCGAACGATGTTTTGAAGATTAGGGCAAGTTTTGGCATAGAAGTCGAACGAAAGTTGCGCATCAGCAGAAAATGCGAGAAAGATGACCGAAAACCCAAACAAAAAGTGGCCGATGGATGCCATGATTTTTACAACTTAAAACGTAAAACTCTCTCAGAAAAAGCTTTCTTCAAGCTTCGTTTTGGGTTTAGTGTGTTTCGAGTAGAAAGAGAGTTGCTGGATTTATAGAGAAAAAACTAGTAGAGAAAGACAGAGATCGGACGTGTCTGAATGTACAAAGTTCAAAATTTGCTGCTACGCGGTAAACATGGAGAAGGCCAGCATAGGAAAGTACCCATTTGACATTAACAATTAGTCATCTACCACATCCAAGTTGACTTTGTAGACGTTGTTGACTATTGTTCATGAACGTGTTTTGGAAAAATATGCTAACCACTGCACTTAATAGCATCCGATTAAGCTTTTAGATTAAATAATAATTTTTGGTTTGAATTTCTGACCCATTCTCACTCTTAAACCACGGCCATGATCATTATAATCTTTGAAAATAATTAATCAGCCTAGTACCGAGAGATCCAACCAAAATAAACTTAAATCATTAATATTAATTCTTCTTTTGCTTCGCTGTCAGAGAAATCCAAGGAGCACCATTGTAAGAACAAATTTGGAGATGTCGATAATTATATTTATGAATAAATGATACGCTGTTTTTTTAGCTTTAACTTAGGATATTTGACTTGCATGAATCAAGTAGCACTACTTAGACCATATTAGAGAATCATTGACGTTTTCCCTTTAAATAATAGGATGGAACCCACCTTTGACATGCTTATATGTTTGTGTAGTTTATTCAAAACATTATATCCAAAAAAGGATTTATTTTTAGTAATAATGGTACTGATAACTATAACAATACAAATGCAAAAAATAAAAGTTTTATTATTATGGAACGTAAAGAGAAGTTCTTTGATGATTTCCCAGTCAATTTGAGAATATTATATGTAATATAGTTTACAGTCAACACTCAAACGAAGATTGAAGCTGTCTAGTTGTCCAATTTGCTAATCCTCACCTAATCATTTCGGTCTCCACCGATGAAAACAGTTTGCCATATCATCAACGGTTGACTAAAAATAGTTTTTTTTTTAATTTTAAATTTATACTCTAATATTACATTTTGATGATAAAACAAATATTTTAAATTACAGGTGATTTAGGTGATAAATTTGTTACACCGAGAAATAAATCATATTATAAAGTATAAATTTAATTTTAGCCTTCTATGTTGTTTTGTTTTGGTTCAAGCAAGAGAGAGGGGTAATCTATCCATCAAGATCACTCCTTTCAACTTTTGATTAACAAAATAATGCAAGGAATATTTTCCACCATGCCACATGTAAATGATTAAAATCAACTATTGCATTTTGCAAAAACTTGATTGTTGTTTCAAATCTATGCCATACTTATTGATTTCATAATGCTTTTGGGTATGTGAAGGTTTAACGTACCTCAATGTTCTCAGTGCAATATTGTCCGCTTTGGGCTGAAGTCCGCACAAATTTTTTTTTGGGTTTTGCCCAAAACACTTTGTACTAAGTATGAAGGAAAATCCTGCTTATAAACCATGCATTTTTCACTCTCCTAAGCGATGTGAGATTGTACACCCTCACTAATATGGTTCAGACCCACATTTGGACCATGTTGACCTTCATAGGGCAGAATGCCACAATCTACCCCACTAGAGACCCAATGTCATCGTCGGCCACACTTTCAGTTGAGATTTGACTATGATACTATTTTTAATGTCTTACAGTGCTCCCATTACAATATTGTCCCATTTGGACCGAAGCTTGCACGATTTTTTTCTTGAAGTTAGCTTAAAACGCGTTGTACTAAACCATGCATTTTTCACTATTCCAAACGATATGAGATTGTGCACCCCAACTCACACCTGAATCATTCTGACCTTCACAGAGTGGTCTGCCATAGTAGACGTGTGTAAATAAGTATACATGTATAGAAGTCTTAAAAATCATCTTAAAAAAGAAAAGAAATAGGATAGTTGATGAAGAAAATGAAAATCTCAATCTAAAAGAGGTGGTTACGAAATATAATTGAAAAGTTGGAGTACTAGTTTTGTTGGAGGATGAAAGAACCAAAAGAAACAGATTCATGGGGAAACGATTCCTTGCGCTAACATATCCGCACAAAATGTTTACATCCACTACCCTAAACTGTAAAACAGATTATTTTTCTGAATACTTTAATTTATCTCCATCTGTTTTTTGCAGAAAAAAAAAAGGCCATTCTTCAAAACTTATCTTCCGCAATCCAGACAGTTAGACATTAAGTTAGAACGGCGAATTTGGATGATTATTTGTGAAAAATAGATAGTCAAAGTCAACCCCGCTGGTGCTCGGAGAGCTTGCCACGTGGCGATGCGACCCAAAATCTCTCTCTTCTGTTGGACTGTAGTGAATGTTAAAGTGGGAAATCTTATTTATAAAAATTAATTATTTGGGTGAATATATGCCTGTAATTATTGATAAAAATATAATACTTAAAGAATTATTTCGGTAGATTACAGCTAGGCTTTGAAATGATGATGCCGCACAAAAGCCCTTCCCCAGTTCCACCTCCTTCTATTCCTCTCTCTCTGCGTTGTATATTATATACGTGTGTCGGTGTGTGTTATATGCTTTTTTCTATATATATATATATATATAGGACAAGTATTGTTTCCCAAGAAAAGGTTATCCGTAATATCTGATAAAAAAACAAGAAAAAAAAAATTAATTGGGGGAAGCCAGCGGACCTTTAGAAGTTTCCTAATCCTCTCCTCCTAAGCAAGTTCTATTTCCTTGCCTAATTACATTCCGGTTCTGTTTTTTTTTTTTTTTTTTTTTTTTGCATTTGGCAAATGAAGAATTTTGAAAAAAAATAATCACCTTTACAGCAAAAGAACTTTGTCGCGGTGAGTTGATTTTCCTTCAATTCTATATTGTAAATTTCTGCTTGGAATTTTGTTCTGAATCAATATTTGCTTGAACGAAATTGAGTTTTGGTTTAGTACAATTTTGAAGTACAAGGAGTCGGTTGTTATGGTATTGGTTGGAGCAGTAAAAAAAATCAGAAATCTGTAATTAGAGGTATACAAAATTGAATTTGTATTTTACCTGTTGATTCGTTTCTGAATTAGATTATGGAATTGTTGATTTCCTTTGCATCATTGATGAATCTGTTTGGCTGACCAACGAGCAATTGATTTTGCACATATTTTCGTCGCCAATGGAACGTTGAGAAAGTGACTCAGGAAAGGCTGAGCTGCGGTGGGTGAAGCTCTCAACTTTAACCAGTTCAACTACTAGTCGAGACGTGGAGCCTCGACCTGAGATGGAGATGCCCGCAATGATGGAGACAACGTCTCTTTCATGTTTCGACTAAGGGGGGTAGAGCCCGTGGTTGCTTCAGGGGTTGCAAACTCAGGCTCTAACTGGGTTGCAATCCTTCCCTGCTTAGGCAGCTATTGGGCCTGAATAAACAGTAGCCAAAATCTGATTTTGGGCCACGATCCAATTCCTTGTGGGCCACGATTCAGGACCTGTTTTTTGGTCTATTCAAGGCCTATTTTTTGTTAGAATTTTGAGTAATTTTATCCAATTAATTTTATATAATAGTTGGAGATTTTAATGTATAAAATTTAACCTAAAAATTTAACTACTTAATTTTTTTAATAGGTACCCAAAATTAAATTAAAAATCATGGGCCCTAAATTTGACTATTTAGATTATTAGGATTTGGTTAGTGTAAGCCCACTTCGAGGTAGAGATTTATTTTTATGCACTACATTGTATAATTTTTTATAAAATAAATATTTTGAGACGTGTCTTATATAAAAATGATATGTCCATTTTATGGTCGTCAGATTTTTATATTATATTAAAATTTTCACTGTATACATTTTATTTAAACATGTATATAACTAAATCAACTTGGTCGTGTGAACTGAGTTCGATTGACCCGATTTGAGGTTTGTTTTATTTCACGCACATTCGATCGTGAAAGAATGTGTTTGTTTGTTTTTAACTAGAGTAATGAGACAACAGTATGTGTTATATCCCTGGACGCAAAATCATAAACCTGATCAAGGTATTTTATGTGGCTTTCGTGATTGTCGAGAATCTCATTTATTTTATGATATGTCTATGACATGATATGCCCGGAGTCCGTAAGTGACTCAATTTTCACCGGAATTTTTATCCAGTACAACAAGGGTCTATTTTAATTATGTATCACATATTAGTGGATTATTTTACACACGTGCTCTTTTTGTACAATTTTTTCTAAAATAAATTTATAAAATATAAGTTTTAAATTCATGCACGTTTAAATATTATTTCAAAAAAATTATTGTAAATTTAAAAATCTGATTCTTATTGAGTTTAAGCTACTCACCCCAATGACACATTTCAGAATTTTATCAACCAGACTTCTAGTTGCCAAACTAGAAACAAATTCGACGGATTTACTTTATTTTTATTATTTTAAATAATTTTACCTTGAGAGATTTTAGTGAGGTAAATTTTGTGATAGATAATTGTAATTTCTATTTTATTTTTCACATAATTTTTTATTTAAATTATATTAATATGTTATCTAATATCACTTCTTGGACCTATTAAGCCCACATTTTTTTCGGCCCTGGTTTGTAATAAATATTTTAAGTTTTCTACTGCTAATTAATAAAATTAAAGTGAAAAGGGTCGGGCGATTCAGATTTTTAAATTGGGTCTTTTTTCGTTTTGTCTCAAGTTTCTTGGGGGTGGGTCATGACATTATCCTTCGCATAAAATAGTTATTTATTTTTAATTATTAAAGGCTTTAGTTAAGTTATTATAGGAAGGTTTTAATCACGCACTCGAATTTTATATTTAAAAGATGTTTTTTTGGAGTCCCATTCAAGCTTTGAAGATATCCAAGTCCGATTTGAGAAGAAAGAATTCGTGAGGAAAGTGAAAAACCCTAGTTTTGAAGATGTTGGAAAGATTCGAGAAGACAGTTCTCTCCATTGTCTCCTTGCTTAGCTCATATATTTTTTTTTCTAAGATTGCTAATGGAAATCAAAACCAGATTAGGGAAATAACCAATAATTCATTTCCAAGAATACTTACTAACAATTGAATAAATATCACACGGAAAAGTCTAATGTATAATATCGCAATTCAGCTGCAAGGAGAAAAATCAAAACTTCATCCCAATTTATATATCAAACCTGTTAAGGTCTTAAGAAATCTAATGGAAAACCAAGGAAAAAAGGTTCAAATGTGCTATTAATTCTTATATTTTAAGCTTCCTTTCAATTTGGTACTCAGTGGTTTGTAAATCTTTTTAGTTGGATTTTCATTTTATTTATTTTTGTCACTAAATTTAATGAAAAAATATCTCATAGCCTTTTTTTTATTTCACATCATTGTGTCATGTGAACTACAAATTGAAGTAAAATTATTTTGTCCAAATTTTTTCAAACTTGACAAAAATTAACTAGGTTTGTCCCCTTTTAGTCACTTTCAAAAGAAGATTTGAGACAAGACGTAGAACGACCCGATCCAAAATAGAACGAATCGTCCAACCTTTATCTTAAACTCATAATTAGTAGTAGAAACTTTAGAATTTAGTTTATATACTAGACCCAAAATAAAGATCCAATAGTGACATTAGAATAGTATAAAATGACAAGGTCTAAAACTATGGAGAAATAAAATTAAAATAAAAATAATTCTAAGTACTAATCTCACGAAAAAAAAAAAAACTAAATCTCTTGAGAAAAGAAAAAAAAATAAGGTTGTTCAATGAATCCTTCAAATCTACTTTTGTGGGGGCAAATGAGACTTACTTTGGCTATCTCTTGAAAGAGAGAATCAAATTGTAGTGTGTAGACTAAACTTAATAGGTATTAACTTTTATGTTCAACATATAATTTATAAAAATATAAAACACTATATATGAAAGAGTTATAATCAAACATGTGACAAAAATAAATAACAGCGATACTCAAGCCAGCGCAATAGCCAAATGACCCTGATCACGTTTAGGGTTTTGCACTCAGAGACGACACATACAGTTGTCTAATTACTCTAGTTAACAACAACAATGCAAAAATGTAAATGTAATTATAATTGAACTAAAAATTAGATTAAATATGCATACATGGATTTTAAACATGTTCAGTGAAAAAGTTATATATAATATGAAATCTGACGAGGCAAATAGGAACATGTCATTTAATACAAGAATATGACTAAAAATATTATTTTACAAAACAATGTATGCTAGACAAAAACTAACCTCTACCTCAAATTTTGGCCTACCTATACAAAGTCTAACAGTAACGATCCAATTAATCAAACAACAGACAAGCCCAAATAATTCCCTAAGTCTTGAACTTATCCATAATATTTTTATCAAAATCAGAATTCCACTCACAAGTCAAAATTTTGGATTTCTAGGCTAAACAAAGATGACCCAAGATTGATAAGATCAGAACTCCAATATTGTTCAAAATGGCCCCTGAAACAACCCAAGAACGATAAGGTCAAAACTAAATTCGACAAAAAAATAGGGTCTAGGCCACGACTCAGGATAATCTGAGCTGCGACCCAGCGACTCTACTATTCACTGGCCGACTAGAGTTCTGCCAAAACTCTAGTTTGTTTCCTCGACCAAAACATTTGCTCGACTTCCGAGCTTGCTTCCCAACATCCAAAAATTTCTAGTACAAGTCATTACATGATTTTTATTCCCAAATTCATTACCATTCATAACAACCAAATTATCGACAGAGAATTTCCCAAAAAAAAAACTGAATTTTCCTTATTGGAAAAGTTGTGTAACGCCCATTTTTATAAAGCTTAATTTTGTAGTAAATTCTTGTAAATAAAATCACCATCATAATTAAAATTGACTTAAATACCATTTGGAATAAAACCATACTTATAAATCTTTGCAGAGAAAAACTTTCTTCAAATTAAAACATAATTCCCAGAAGAAAAAAACCCAACTTTAGAAGTCTTTTACAATAATTAGAAAAAGTCCACTACTTAAACAAAGAACTAAAGTACCAAACAAATTGAAATCACTTTATCTATCATATAAAATCCCTTAAAATTCTTTTCATTTAAAACCCTTAACTCATGGTCAAATAGATTCAATAGCCTCCAAGTCTTCATCATGGCAGACTTCCTCAACTTGTGTGTCCTCCATATCATTTTCTTTCATTTCTTCCTTTCCTACAATGTTAATAAGTTTAAGACTTAGCAAGTAATGCAGTGACCATAAACATAACATGTTGTGACTTTGGTTTTTCTTTCTTTTTCATTTTCTTTCTTTTCTTTCACTTTGAGTAGGCTCAGCAGTGGAACACACTACTTTTCTCCGCCATTTTTAGGAGAGTCTTCAGTCCTAGTGAAGACAGACTCCACCCTTTTTTGAAGTCCTCCATTAGTTGTTGTGCAATTTAATGCACAATGACCTAGTGAACCTTATGCCAGTTAGCCCTGGGTTGCTCCGAAAGTAAGATAACGAGCTAATGTCCCAGTAAGAAATGAGATATACAGTATGATCATGCCTTTCGTTAATTTTTTTGGAATGGGTTCCGCCCCAAACCAATTTTTTCTTTACGTATGTTATATAACTCGTACATTGAGCGGGAGATTGATGGAATCTTTAAGGAGAAGATAGTCTTAGTCAACCTCTAACCACCTATGATAGACAATCTCGCAGTCCCGACAAGGAAAATGTAACGTTCTTTTCTTCTCGTAACCCGTGAGAGGGTAGTAAATATATATGTCTATCTGACCAGATCCACACTACCCTTCCATTCCCCAACTCCCCATTCTTCTTCTTTAATTCTTTTTCCTCACTCAATGTATATGAGTACCAACCCCAAATGTGACACTTCCTATTTGTTTCTATTATCATGATGCATGTTGATACAGTATAACATAACGAAATGTAAATAACGAATATCAATGAGTAACAGTAATTAAAAGCGAATAAAAGAACAAATATAGCAACGAATTGAAATAGAGAATGACAGACTTGAATTTGCAGAACATAACAGTAAAAGAAATGGCAATAATCTAAGCATGCTTGGTAATTTAAGAAAAACAAGAATATTCTAAGCATGCTTGGCAATTTAAAGGAAGCGATAATAAGATAGACATACTTAGTAATTTAAAGAAAGCAATAACGATATAGACGTGCTTGGCTATTCAAAGGAAACAACAACGATATGCTATCATCATAAACATGATTAGAGATTAGATTAATAACATGCAAATAGTATAGGCATAATAAGTAAAACATTATAGTAGAAATGTAAACAAACAATAAAAGAAAAGACACTGCTAATGGTGTAAGGCCTTAGGCCTCCACTAGCCAAGACTCTATCTCAAATCTTACTTTGAGGTGTTATCGCGTATTCGTACTTAATCTTTATCCTCTTTTACTTTTTAATACCTTCATAATTAAAAACATTTACAACTTATTAATTTCATGGTCTTTTTCGTATTCTAATTTATATACAACTCTAGGAACCCCTTTTTACACCCCCAAAACGGAATATGTTTATCCAATTAGTGACTCACATGAATAGCTAGATATGATTAACAAAACGATGTCATTCAACATTGTCAATCAAGCTATAACCAAACAACAACTTATCTCATAGGACAATGACATGTTATCACAGTACATCCAAACGTACAGAGTATATGCTTTATATCTTATCAAGACAATAACCAACAGATTATCACATCTAACATAAGCATGTATTCCTCAATTAAACATTTCAGACTATTAATCCGAGCAATATAGTATCAAACCAGATTTCAATCCAACGCACATAACATTTCTACTTTAACAAATCAAATAGTATTCCACAACTTAGCGACAAATTCCAACAGAATACACTTTACTACGAAATATCAATTGTAGGGCTTAATCTTAAAGCAACATGGATATACTAGAACTCAAATACAACGTAGAATCAATCCTCAACAGAAGATCTATAACAACTGAACATCTCAAAATTAACTAAAGCATTCCAAAACACTACTCAATATCAACGTTGGACTTAACATCCGAAACAGAACCAACTAACTGACACATCCAAGAGGGAAACCTTAACAACAGAGAAGAATCTTACCAGCAGACAGGGCAGACCCAAAGCTATCCAGGAGCTCCACCCCAACACACGTAGAACACTCTGTCCCCTTCACTGAAATTCAACCCTTCTCCTCACTTCTTTTTTTCTCCAGAAGACCCTCTCCCTCTCTGTCTCAATTTTCTCTCTCCGCATAGCTCACCCGTGAGCCCTCATCTACCAGCCTCCCTTTACCTTCCTAAATCACTAGAGCACTCCCTACCATGCCTCTGCCATGGCCATACCATGCCCTCACCATGCTTTTACGCATGTCCCTATTGTCATTCGATGCAGCGCACGGACCAGCAAGGACGAACCAACTCGGACTGAACTGAAAGCTGAACTAGCCATCCACGCACACCGCCAGCTCCAACCATCAACCCAAGGCTAGAAATCGCAGTTCCCAGTCGCCAATCCTCCTCTGTCGAGCACCACACTGGCGTCAATCCACCTCGTCATTGCCATTCCATCGCCGCCAAGCATTGCTAGTCACCCGAAGTTGCACCGACGACCATAGGCTTCGAGCCGAATCCTCACACGATGCCGCACCTCCGGAGCCCGTAGCTCTTCACCATTCGCAGGACGACGCACGACCCGGCCATCCCGAGCTCGAGTCCGAGCCGAGCTCCATCGTCTCACCCTCCGTCATTCGTCACTCTTGATTCGCTCACGGTCTCCATCTCTCTACCTTCTCCTTCTTTCTCTCTCTGGTCGTCGCTCACCAAAATGGCCACAGGCCATTTTGATTTCTCCCCAAACCAGTTCTGGGAGAACCGGTTTATTCCTCCCCCCATTCTCTTTTAATTCCATTTTTCATATTTTAATTTTCTTTTAATTCTAATCCCATTATTTTATTCTTTCATATTTAATCCCAATAAATTCCTTAATTTATAATCTTACGAATACGTCCTTAGTAATATTCTGATAATTATCCAATAAATCTGAATATTCCCAATTACTTTCCAATTATCCTTATTAAATTTTGATATAAAAAGTGAGGATATTACAATAATGCAACATAAACATAACCACTTCATCAACTGTATAGATCTTCAATATGCCATCACAATGTAGTATAAACATATCCTCAACATATACAATAATTGAAGAAAAACAGAAACAACAAATCTCAAAGGATAGAACATCACCCATCAACTAAAAACTAAACCTCAACACATGAATATTAGCAAACATAATAACATCGTCCAACACAATAACAAATCCTTAACTTGCTTATCATCATAAAAAGGATTCATCTACTACCCACAACAAAATTCTCAAACTTCATCCTTTGGTAAACATAAAAAGTACAACCACAGTGTAAAAACAGATCCTCAGGTGAACTTCTCATCATAAACAGTCAATTATAAAGATCAGTCCTCATCACCAACTGTATAGATCATCAATAGTCTTAACATTGTAAAAAAAAAACTCTCTACATGAAACAACATCATTTATTAGACATGACAGAACATCACAACCACGGTTCCATTAAACATATAAATTATAACCTAATTAGAATAGCAACATACCTTCGAGAGTCACATGTACAAGCATTAAGAAAAATAGAACCAACATCAACTACTAACTATTAACCAAATATCATTTTCCTATTGTTATAAAACTACAACTCAACATCCTTTATTGTATAGCACAAAACAAAACATCAAATCCTCGAGAGCCATCAACAAATAGTAAACCAACACACAATCCTTGAGTCTCATCAATAAAACCATAAGCATAAAAGTAGACACAGCAAACAGCTACATATCCTCGAGTATCATTTTGTAAAGATAGTAACAAAACAAAAATCAAACCTCCTAGCACCTTGCATTGTAGGCTGAGAGGCCAAAAACAAACATAATTACTTACCTCAAGCTTTCAAAGCGGAAGAAGTTGTCCAACCATGGCAGAACACATCCCTCCCATAGCTCGTCACCTCTGAAGACTCGATCTCCTACTGAGAGCTTCAGACCAACTCACCCTCAACGACACTCATAAATAAACCTGTGGCTCAACAAACAGTGCACCCTTTTATACCCACGGTTTAGGGTAGGGAGCTGGTCGTTTGAGTTCCAGACAACACCGTAAAATGGTCTCGCGAGAGCGTTGCTCACCCCAGATGGTAATGTTGCCGGAAAGGGGCAGTTTTCCTTTGTAAATTCCTTGTCTAAATGACCGTGTTTAACTTGATTTGCGGTAGTTTTTTCTTTCGCAGACAGGTACACTTCCATAGCTGTCACATTTTCACCATGACCCGTGACCTAAACGACATCATTTCTCTTTAGTTCGCATATGCGTTCTGCTCAGCGAACGCCTATGCCTCCACTACATCAAGGTTTAATGCACGTGTTTTATCTGTAACAACGATGTTTAACTTACTTAAACACTTCCGCAAGGCATCCTCGTGATCCTATGGTCCACATTTAATCATACTTCTCCATCTGATGGTCAATGCTTCATCCTCTCCTCCCAACCCAACGGCCAAGGTCTCGTCCGCTTCTTTCACCTTCTCCGCGGATCTCTCGCGATATTCATCCAAACGCCAAGGCTACATCAAAGTTTCCTCCTTTTTAATCCAACGACCATCGTCCCTCCCACACAGTATCTTCCATTTCTGTGGGAGCATCTGTAATACCTCAAATTTTTGTAGTACTAAGCATGAGGAGAAGTGAGGACAATTAGAACTTTGGTAATGCTAATAGTATTAGTTCGGAGGATTTGTGAGAGAGTAATACATTAAGTGATAATATATTTGGAGCTTTGGAGATTTATAGGATAGGTGGTGTTATGGTTTATAGAAAAAGGTAGTAAATTAAGAGGTTAAATAATGTATATTAAGAGATATAGTGGAGTAGTGGTTCATATTTAATTAAAGGATATATATATTGAATTGTAGAAGAAATGGGTTCATGGTTGATTGAAGTATGGAGGGTGGTCAATCACAAGTATTGCAAAATATTGTAGAGTATTGCCATATTTGGAGCGGTCGATCAATTAAAGAGAGCTAATCAACTGGTTCGACAGCAAAATATTACAGAGAGCAGCAAATATTGAAGTAGTCGATCATGTGATGTAGTTGGTGATCAACCGTCTTTGAAGGAAAATGAGTTTTGTGGTCAATCACGTGTAGTGGACGATAGACATGTATTCACAAATTTTACACAAACACTTTCTAGACTTTTGGTGGTCGATCACCCGAAGGGTTTGATCGGCCGAAAAACGAAAAAGTTGCTAGTAAATGGATAATTGATGTCTGGGAGATTGAAGAGATGCCTAGGAATTGGATGGTCGCAACTGGTTATCTTCTTGTGAGCATTCATTAATCTATTTTAAGGGGGTATTCGCAGAATGAAAACACTTTTAGCTAGTGTTTTCTCTCTGGGAAATTTTTGCATTCTCTGGTTTTTGGAAGAACTTGCTACTACTTTGCAGTGAGCGTGAGGAACTTGAGAGAAGGATTTGCTATTATAGAATGGGTATGCGAGTGGAGCTTCAATGAGAGAACTTTGCAAAGATATAAGGTAAGAAGTTTTGTATGTGTTTTGTTCCAAAGGAACTGCGTCAAGAGGTAGGAATTGTGTGGTTACTATAGCTGTTGTTTCATTTCGGGAGATGTTTGCAGTAGACAGATTCTTGGTTCATTATTAAAAGTAGGTTGATTGTCCCTTTGATGCTTGCGAGGATAAATATTGTTGGTCAATTGTTCATGTGAAAGACATTCTGTGGTTGATATAAGGTTGTTGATATACGACTCCCTATACAGCAGACAATGTGTTATTGTTTATGATTCTGTTAAACTATAGAGCCTATATTATACTACTAGGACATGAGGATGAGTTGCTGTTTGGAGTAAATATCAAATTGGATAGGTTGTTGATATCTGTTAAGTATAGGTTGCTTGTGTAATACCCCAGATTTTCATAATGTTAAGCCTTAGATATAAGTGCTATTATTTGAAGAATTTTGGGATGATTTTAATATAGGAGAAAATACCCCGTGTTTTGATGTCATTATGGATAAGGAGGCTGATGACATTAGTTTATAGGGTCGTAGGAAAGGAAGAGTTCCCATGGTTGTGGAAGAAAAGAAATTGACCAAATTACTAAGTTGTTATATGGAATAAATTGGAGTAGTGGTTTATGTTTGGTTAAGGGATATATATATATATATATATATATCTCTCTGTGTGTGTGTGTGTATATATATGTGTGTGTGTGTTGAAGAAATAGCAGAGAGGTCGATCAAGAAAGAGGAGGCGGTTGATCACCGACGAAGCAAAACATTCAAAGTGTAGCCATAGTTGAAATCGATTGACCACGTGTTCGCCCGCAAAAATGGCAGTTGAGTGGAATGCTGGGTGGTCGATCACCTGAAGAGGGTTTGATTGACCAGATTCAAAGAAAATTAGAAAAGTTAGATTTTCGGTCGATCATGGGAAGAAGGTGATCGACTGATTTTCACAAATTTTAAGCAGAAATGCTTTCTATTCTTTTGGCTGTCAATCACTTGATCGTCTGTAAAATTGAAAAGTCACCCAAAAATGGATAGCCGACATCGGGAAATTCAAAAGGATGCTTGGATAATGAACCATCGTGACTCATCGTGTCTCTCTATAACATTATAAGCATGTTGAGAAGGAATTGACAGGAGGAAAAGGAGAGGAATCACCTGGAGTTCTCTGTGTTGTTTTTGCATTTTGGTTTTTTAGAAACTATGAGGTTTTCCGTGTGTAAGGCATAGGTCTGAAAAAGAAAGAGAGGAAAGTGGAGAACTTCTGGGAGAGTAGGAGGCATCCTGAGGGGTGAGGACTGCAAGAGAAAGAAAGAGAGAAGTTTCAGTGAATCATGTGTCCTTGGTTTTCTGGAGATACTGCTGTGAAGAAGAGGAAGCTACTTTGCGAGTGGAGCTTCAATGGAAGAACTTTGCAAAGAAATAAGGTAAAAAATTTTATATGTGTTTTGCCCGAAAGGGCCTACATCACAAGAATTAGGGGGAGTTGCTTGATTGTTTATTGTTTTGATATTCTTGTTGTTGTTGGTTTAAGAACATGTTATTAAGGTTATATTATTCTACTCATTGCTAAAGCTTGTTGAAGATGCATTCTGTTCTGTTGAGTTTAGTGTCTTGTTAGTTGAGGATAGGATGTTGTTAGTGTTATTAAGAAATTGTAAGAGAAGGAATTGGATGCTACTGTTAGATAGTGGAAGTGTTCCCTACCGTAATTGAAAGATGAACATTATTCTATTATTGATAAATGATTAAGCTGTGAAATATTCTGTTAGTTAGTTCTCGTGGGTTTCTCTTTGTTTCCTCTAGATAATATTCGCAGTATTGTTGACAACAAACTATTAGCTTAGAAGATTCCCCAGATGCTTGATAGACTACTGCCCTTATTTGTTACGTCTAGGAGTATTGTTCTGTGTTTTCCCTGCATGTTTGGTGGCGATAGATGATAATATTTGGTTGAGATGCTATTGTTAATATCAATCCTTAATGTTGAAATGCTGTTGTAATAATGTTGTTGTGTTGTGAGGCTATTCTATGCTAATGGAAGTGTGAGGATAAGTTGTGGTCTAGAGAAAATATCAATCTGAATAGGTTGTTGATATGTGATAAATTCTGGAAGTCATGCCCTACAGTTGTTTAGCGCGGAATAAAAACATTTAACTGTCTTATTCATCAACCCATACTAGTGAGGGTGCACAATCCCACATCACTTGGGAGAGTGAAAAAGGAATGATTTATAAGTAGAGTTCTCATCCTTACCTACTATAATGTGTTTAAGGCTAACCACAAGAAAAAAATTGTGCGGGCTTTGGCCAAAAGTAGAAAATATTGTAATGTGAGGATGATGACTCCACAAATGGCATCAGAGTAAGAGTTCAACTGGTGTGGCCAACGAAGATATCGAACCCCAAATGGAGAGAGATTGTGGTAGTTTGCCCTGTGAACGCAATGAATACCCTTGATGACCCATCATTTTGCATACTTATAAATGATTTATAAGTGATGAGTAAAAATAAGAATTAAAGAATTATTCATAATTAAGTTTGGGAATAAACTTTTTTTCTGAATAGTTTGGATATATTGACATAATTGAATATGTAGATGTGCATAGAATTGGATGAAATTTTAATATGATAAACTAGACATCTTGAAAAAGAGAAGGACATTGAAATTACATAAATTGGATTTATATAGCTAAAGTTATATTGTTTTAAAGTCAGACTAGGTGTATGTGATGCAAATGTACGAATTACGTTAAATATTTAATTCGGACAAACCGAGTGAGAATTTGAGGATGTTTTCTAAGGATTAATGTTTTCTAAGACATGTATCTATGATGTCATGCAATAAAATGAGGCCACTAATAGGGTCATGCCACATGTTATGTAATACCCCAAAATTTTCATTGTGGAATTAAGTAGAGATAATTGTTAATTTATTAGATACTGTTGACTAATTGATTAAATTGGATCAATAATTAAAAAATATTAGAAATGAGAATTTGAAATTTGATCTCTTAATTAAATTAAAGAGTGGAATTAAATAAAGAATTAATTAGATTAAAGAATTAAAGAAAGAAAAAAAAATAAAAATAAAAATAAAAATAAAAACAAAAAGAAAAATAAGGAAATTTGTGTTGGCTGGAAGAGGAACCGAAGAGAGAGGGTGAGGCCGTAGGGAATGAGCGATCGGCGACGACGAGCGGGAGACGGAGACCGGGCGACGTCCGGCGAATGGGAGACGCTGTCCGACGACGTGGCGACCTCCTGGCAGCTTCTGTGGGCGCGAGACGGCGGAGCTTGGGCACGGGTTCACTCGGCCGTTCAGATCGCGATTCGGTGATCTCCCACGGGGTGGATTCCAGCGACGGGTCCGACTACGATTCAGGCGTCAGTTCGAGGTTAGCTAGTCAATTTCTTCCTCTGTTTTCCGTTGATCGAAGGATGGCAGGGCATGGCGATTTGGGCAATTTGGCGTTTCCGGCAGGGGAGCGTTTGCGGCTCACAGTTCGGGTTGAACCATGCCCACCTTCCAGCTGTGTTGCACTGCCGACAAGGAGATGCAAAGCTGGCATCGTACGCGGAGTGCAGTAAATAATGTGGGACACTCTGTGAAGCAGAAGAATTGAAGAGGAGACATGATGAATTGAAGAGGGGCTGTCGGTGGCTGGCTTCAGGTGAGGAATTATGAAACTGTTGGGAGATGAAAAACAAAAGGAAAGGAGGGAGAGAGCTAAGTCGAGTGCCTAGGTGAGTGTTCTGATTTTGGCAGTGCTAGCAGAGAGCTGTGAAGAATGAACGTTGGAGCTCCTCGGTTCTTCAAGGTGAGGAGGATTTCTCATCTGTTTTCTGAATTCTGGATTATTCTGGTTTTGATTGTGGTCTGGATGTTGTTTTTGAACGATAAGTAGTTCTTCAGATGGATTGTCCAAATGAGTTGCTAGATAGAATTGTTAATTTGTTGGTTTTTTTTTAAGATGTTAAGTCCAACATTGATACTGTTTTAGTAGTTTTGAGATAATCAGTCAGTTAATGGATGTTGATCTACTGAAGGATTAATAGTATATTGATTATGGACGAGAATATCTTGCAAATCATTGGATAACACCGAAGAATTCTTTATTAGTTGAGATAACTTTTGAGTTGTTTCTGCAACGTTGTGACTATAGCTCTTTATTAGCCATTTCCGAAAGCATGAAAATATGAGATTAGTTCTGCTATGGATGTGCACTCTGTCATGGGATAATGTTTGTTGCCATATTATATGGATCGAAAGGAATAATAAGAATGCTTTGTTGGTTGTTGAATTTTATTAATGGTGTTATTAGATTGGGTTATGTTCCGAATAAGTTTATGGAATATCATCTTTGTTGTTAGATCTGGATCTATCCTTGCTTTAATTCAGACCCCCTGTTGGATGAATTGTGGAATGATTTTATGCAGAAATTGTAATGTTGGTTGTGGGGTTATGAAACATATGCTCTGGACTATTGATTAAGTTATTGCTTGATGCTAGTTGTTGGATAAAACTTATTAATGTGTTTAATTAGTGAGATGACCTTTGTTGTTCTATTATGGATTAAAAATGTTGCTGCTTCTAGTAATTGTTGTGCTCTATTAGTATTTTGAAAGCATGAATAGGTTAATGAAATGAAAGCATGAACAGGTTAATGAAGAGTATGGTAATGAAGAATATGTTGGTTTAAATCAGAATTAAGTAAAAACATGAATGAATTGTGGAAATATGAAGTGTTAAATTAATGTTGGATTAATTCATACATGTTGGTTTTGGTTTCGGTTCACTAATTGGAATAAAGATATCATGGGAATTTGGTAAAATAGTTTATGACTCGATTCAGATATTGTTATTAGGTTTTGATTTACTGGCCAATAATTTATGGATGAAATCTTGTTGGTTTTCGCAATATGTTAAGCTTAGTTTTCAGACGTTATCGATTGATATTAATTAATTAAGCCAAGTTATAATTAACGAAACAGTTTCGTTTAAGAAACTCTAGTAAGCGACGTATAAGGATTTAAGATAGAAAAAGACGACGATATTAATAAATTAATTAATTGATTTGATTAATAATTAAATGTTATTATATTTTAAAGGTACTAAAAGAGAAGAAAGAAAACGATTAAGCGATGATCACATTAAAGCTTCAAGGTAAGGATTTGGGTTGTCTTGGCCAGAGGAGGCCCTACACCCAAGTAAAGTGTGTGTGTGTGTTGTTTTGTGGTTTGATTTCGGTAATGTTTATAGTTACCCTTGGTTTTACTAAATGATATAACTCTCACATTTTCCATTAGTTGCTGAAAGTGCTTGTTAAGCTTGAATGAAGCAAAGGAATGATAGTTGAATTGAATGAGAAATAAGAACGGGTCCTATACAAAATTCTAGTGGCATTAAAGAGAAAGAAGAAGTTAAGATATTATAAAAGACTATGTTTCTTTACAGATTGGCGAAAAAGTTACTGATTTCTAAATGTTATACCTTTTCATGTCGTAAGTATACTTAGAGTTTCGTTCTTTTCAATTATGAAAAAGTATATGCAAACTTGATTAGTTATAGTTTACTGCCATTTTCTATTAAGGTATTAAGAAGCATATAAAAACATGTTTTATGTTAGTTATCGTTGTTTTACTTACTGTCTATAGCAGGATAATTGTTTTAGAAGCATGCTAGAGGTCATAGATTCGCTGTTAGTTGATTGTTAAAAAGAAAGTGTGGTTTGATTTGATAATTGGTCCTAATCTGATATGGTTTATATGTTGAATGTTGTCCATTAAAAGATCATGTTAGTAGGTAGTTTCTGTTGATTAAATTAAGATGAGGGCAAGAATGAAATGTGAACTACGACGATGTGGATGGTAATGAAGGAAAAATGTTTAGTTAACTAAACAAACGAAGGAAAAGGTTTAGTAAACTAAACAAACGAATGAAAAAGGTTTAAGGAGTTAAGATGTTTTGTTTTCATTAAATATGAGTTGTGAACTAGTAGATGAATATTATTTCTTAATTATGGATAAGAACATTCTAGTTTAGCACAATTAGTTAATTATAATTGCCGTACATTACTTTACTGCTTTATTGTATTCACTCGCTATTACATTTCGATAGCAAAATTGTTTCTCGTATTTTCAGCAATTTTTATGATTATTTACATGTACCAGTTCACTTATAGTATGTTTATCTCAATGTGTAATTCAGTTTATGTTATTCAGTGTGTTTCATGATAATAGAAACCAAGTAGGGGGTAACCTTTAGGATGGTACCCACATGCATGAGTGAGGAAAAAGAAAGAACCCTAAAGGCAGGTATATGTCGGAACAGAAAGAAAGAACCCTAAAGGCGGGTATATGCCGGGATAGAAAGAACCCTAAAGGCAGGTATATGCCAGAAAAAGAACAAACCCTAAAGGCGGGTATATGCCGAAACTAGGGAGTTGAGGTAGATGGGTAGTCCTGATCTAGCCTAGCTGCTAGGATACACCCTTACCAAGTCGGGAAAGGGACTAGTATGCACGCAGGAGGTTAGAATCCATACAGCTATGCCATCTCAAAGGAAAACCTTCAATCTCCAACTTGATGTACGAGTTAAGAACGAACGAAAAAAACGAACGTAATGAAAGAAGTTGGTTTGGGTGGCCCCCATTCCAAAAGGAACTAAAGAGAGAAATGCATAATTGTTTTCCCCATCTCCTTAGTGGGTGTAAGCTCACATCCTTACTTGTGGTGTAGGTACAATGACAAACAGATAGTAAACGAATAAGAAGAAGATGAGAAACGCATAATGAGACAGAGATGGATGATTTCGCACGCACAAGATTCGGGCTGGCAAGGCAAAAGACAAATGAAAGTAAACGGTTATGAATCAACAAAGTTAAAGAAAGGTAAACGGTATTGAATCAATGAAGTAATGGTTCAGTTTTATTTGAAAAACGAAATGATTGAATGGTTTAGTATTGTTTAGTATTTCTTTTGAAAGAATTCTCATGTTTCCGCTATGATTTAAAAAGGGATATTTTATAACGTTTTCTCAAGAATTTAAATAGATGATTTTTAACACTTCCGCATAATTAATAAGTTGGTTTTCAGATGAGTTTTAAGAAAGAGTTAGTAGCGATTCGGATTTACGCACTCTGATTTGTTTTAAAAAGAAAATTTTAAATTTTTATGCATTTTCAGGATTTACGAAAATCCGAGTCGTTACATGTTAAGCTGAAACAAGTAGCTTAAATTGTAATTAAGGGAAAATTTATGGGAAAAATTATCTTTTGACTTCAATGATTATGGCGAGCATGGTAATTCTCTAAATTTACTCTTCCTTGGCAGAAGAGAGAGTTAAACCATGGAGAGAAGAGAGAAAGAAGAAAAAGGGTTTGAGGGAGAAAGTGAGCATTTGGAGGTGGAAGAGTTGGTTTCGAGTTGGAAATTTAAGGGAAAAGTGTAAATCATGCGAAAAGGATTGCAAATAATTCAAAATTTAAAGAGAGAGTGAAGTTTGGAAGCTTGAAACAAGTTTAAAGTGCTTAAAAAATAGGTAAGTAATTCTAATACTTAAAGAGATATTGTTTTATGAAATTTGCATGTTATAGGTGGTGGTTAATATTAGGATTGTTGAAATCTTGATACTAGTTGTTTTAGTATATTTACATCATGTGTTGGTATGGATTTAATTGAGTTTGGTTTGAGGGAGATAAAGAAATGTTGAAGGATTTCGACATTCTATCTCTAGAGCGGTCAACTACGGTCGAAGGGCATTCGACCGAACTCCAAAATTTACAAGGGAATAGTCGAGCGAAGGCAGACAACTGATTTTAAGAATCAAATTTGTATAAATTGAGGTCGACCAGAACATTTTAAGATGCAGCATAAAGGGGTACTGTAGATAAGGGCGAGTAACTGGAGTGGACAACCGCATAAATAACATAGGAGAAAATATATTGAGATTAGATGACTGGCCTTTAGGGGCGAAAGTTAAAAAAAAAAATGACAGAGTCTCGAGTTTTAAAACTATAGTCATGAGTGGTCGACTAGCGGTCCTGAGCGGACGACTGAAGTACATGATTTTGCTCTTGAAATAGGTTGGAGCGAACGACAACAACTGAGGGGTAGATGACAGGAAGTTTACAATTTAGAATATTTTCCTTAGGTTTTTAACCAATTTCTAAATCTTTTTGGGTGATTATTGAGATATAGATAGAACATGTCTAGTTAAATGTATGACACCAAAACATGCATTATTTATGTGTGCTTAATAACATGATTTGCATGGTTCATATTACATGCATTATTAGTTTGTATTATATACATTCAATGTATGCATAGTGAGAGGATGTCAAATCATGCATAATAAACATATTTATAAGTACAAAAATATTATCTAGGTGGTAATATTGGTCACAGGGGAATCCAATATACTGCACCAAACTATGTATTGCGTGACGGATGTAAAGTGAGAAAATAGTTGGGGAGTGACTATGAATCCCCATTGGGTTGAGAAGTCCTAGCCTTTGGAGGTTTATTTGTTTATGGACATGCCTACTAGACATAATGACCAGTATGGTGAAGTTTCATGATAGTCTGCGACTTTACATACGATGGTATTTGATCTTGTATATTGACTTTCAGGAATATGTAAATATGGCACCTGTTAAACAACTTCGTTGTTTAAGCTAAATTAACATTGCATTGACTTATATCAGCATTGCATTATAGTGAGTAGACAGATGTTGTGTGATATTCATATTGCATATCATTATGGTTTATTAAATGGTCTAGGTATAGACCTAGGTGGTGGGAGTTGGTGCTATATTTGTGAATTGTATATGTAACAACTCGATCCTATATTTCTTTACGCGTTAAGTAGTGGCTTGTAAATTGGTGGGAATTATTCGGGTGTGAGTCAAGTTAAAATGCGTAGGAAGTGGGATTTTGGACAAATTCAGACGACACCTCGGACGAGGTGGATGTTGTACGTTTGAATCTATTAGAATTCTGGATGAAGCGAACGACACCTCGGATGAGATAGACGTTGTGTGTTTGAATCTGTCTGAATTCTGGACGAATTCGGATGACGCGGACGACACCTCAGACAAAGTGGACATTGTATGTTTGAATCTGTTCGAATTCTGGACGAATTCAGACGACGTGGACGACATTTCGGACGGCAATTCTGTGTCCAAATTATGAATTCAAACGATTCAAATAGAATTCGGACGCATCATGTCATCCGAAATCTCCTTGTACAGTGACAAAACTAATTTAAAATCAAATGGAGAGCGACGTCAACCAATAAAAACTCGATCTCTAGACACGAAATCATACAAAATGGCCGACCAACCGGGATTTGTTCCCTGCTCCTCCTGCCACTCGTACGAGTTGTTCCCAAAGGTGAGCCCTATTTCATATCTCCTTGTTCTTTGTTGTTCTTCCTTGGAGGGTGCTGGTGGGGTGCTGTTTGGAGTGTATTGAGAGAGCTGCTGTCTGAGTGAAGACTTGACTACGAGGGTAAGGAATGAGTTGTCTTTGCTTGAGGAAGCCCTACACCAAGTAGATGTGTGTGTGTTGATTGTTGGTTTACTTAGTTGTTGTGAATAAATTCTTTGAAGTCCTTAGACGTTGCTACTTATGAAAATTTTTCCTTCCTGACTACTGCAACTCCGTTGTTACGCATTGTATATCCTGTTACTAACTCCATCTCATTATTTGTTTTACCTTGCTGAGATGTTGTCTATTTTACTTTGATACGGTTGCTAACTGAAGATAAGTAATATGATGAAACTGCAAATAAAGAGTATGAATGTGATGAGCTTGGTTGAACTCTGTGGTACATCTACTATGTTGTTTATTTTGTGCATAAAAAATGCATTTACATCATGTATTTACTCCCTAATTGTTCCTATGAATAGCTTACTTTTGCTGCCATAAGTTGCTGTTTTATGTTCTGGATAGAGTGTGTTGTTCGTCGCTTAGGTCTTGTACAAGTCTGTTGCACGTATTTATTCGCCGTAGTCGAAAGTATGATCTAGAGTTATTTCTCATGCGTACATAGCTGCTCAGTGAGTAATTGAAAGAATGTTTTGTAGTTCTATTTTTGTTGATACATGTTGTTATGGATCTGCTATATGAAAGCATGTTTTCACTGCTTGTTCTGATTTTAATTACTACTGTTGTAGTCGTTGAATATGTGTGTTCCGCTGTCTGTTCCATTATTACTGCTACTACTTATAGTTTTAAATAAGCATGCTCTCATTTACCCGATTTCGTTGATTCTTACTGCCTTTGATATCGCCTAGGAAGCATGTTTATTTTTGTAGAATTAAGGTGTTGCTGCTATCTTTGAATTAGAAACATGTTCGCTGTTCTTTTCGATTTATTACTCATTGTTGCCATTCATCGTTCCAAAGCATGATTTGTTGTTCCATTCTGATGTTACTCGCCGTTTCTTTTAATTATTCCAGCATGATTCGCAAGCATGATTCGACATCCTATTCTGTAGTCGTTTCTATTGTTTATTTTGAATGTAGGAGTATGTTTTCGTTGTCTTCCTTGGGATTTGTTATTGTTGTTTACTCCCTCTTTAAGAAGTATGCTTTCGCTATTTCATTTCGTCATTAAAATCGATGATCGTACGCTGCTCAACTTTGTTTGGAAGTATAACTCCATCAATAGAATGATTTCGTTCGTTTCGTTCAATAGCATGATTTCGTTCAACAGCATGATTTCGTTTAATAGCATAATTTCATTTAGTAGTATAGTTTCGTTTAATAGCATAAATTCGTTCAATAGCATGACTTTGTTAATAGTCTGTTATTCACTTTATTTAGTATTGATGATGAAGCATGCCATTGAATTCCAACGCTTCTTATGCATAGTTAAGTTGTGTGAGTTTGGATAATTATGCTTAGTTAATCTTAATTTAGTCATTGACATGATATCATAGCATTCTATTCCTTGTTCCCCTTATGTGTTATGTTATGCCATTGGAGATTCTTTAAAGTATTGTTGTTTGATATCCCTATATATATGCTAGGTAAAGTAGACGTGTCCTCATACATTTACGATAATAGGAATGACTAGGGGGTACCACTTGGGATGGTACCCATACACCTTGAGTGAGGAAAATAAAGAAGTTAAAGAAGAATGAAGAGAGTTGAGAATTATGCTAGGAGCTCTAGAGGAGGTAATGAAGTAATTACGCTAGGAGCTCTAGAGGAGGTCATTCCGGTGGAGTCTGCGGTAGGTCCGGATAAGACACCAGCAGAGTAGTAGTGCGGCTTCAATAAAGTAAAGGAAGAAGGAATTTTTGTAAGGGCTAACGTCGAATTATTTTCTCTTTAGGAATGTAAATTTTCCCTTATTGCCCTCACTTGAATATTATTCGAAACATTATGTAAGCGTATTTGGAAACTCAAAACCTTGGTTTCTTAAATCATGTTTTAAGTTCGTTTTTCCGCTAAAATGTTAGTCATAGCTTCTTGCTTTTCATAAATTGGATTTCTTGTTTAGCTACATTTCCGCAACTTTTATGAACAAACTTTTATATCGCTTCTGCAAAACGTAAGGAATAATTCTTCACTATTTAATGGTAAAATGAGCTTTTGGCAACGACCGGATTTTTGCACTCTGATAACCCTTATTTTTGAAAAGATTTGCCTCTTTAAAAATAAAATTTGACTCTGAAACTTGTTGCTTAGTAATTAATAATGAAACTTAAAAACGGTTAAGAATCCAGGTCGTTACACTATAAGATTGTAATTCTTGAGTATTAGATTTTCTTGCTGAGCTTTATAGCTCACTCCATTGTGAATTCTTCTTTTCAGAGTCCAAGTGTAACCAAAAGAACAAGGCCAAGACAGATCAAAGACAAAAGGCTAAACACTTAGGGTAGAAATAGAACTCCATTTATTGGACCTATTGTGTATGTGAGTTTTTATTTTCCGTTGTGCATAGTTTGGTGTGAGGATTACCTATAGTGGCCCTAGTGTTTGTAATAAAGTAAAAAATACTTTGTTTTGTAAATATAACTTCCATGGTTATATATTAGATAAAATGTGGTTGTTACATAAGTAAATCACATACTTATTTGTAGTGGTGAATACTAAATAAAAAAATTAATTGGATTGAAATATGGTCATTTACGTTGTAATTACTAGTAATATTATCCTTTATAAGGATACCTCAGTGATGTAATCTAATATCATCATATTTGAATCCAAGTATAAATGTGTACATGTCATTCTCCTGGTGGAGAATTCTTATCACAATCCTGTAATCGAGGGAGTTCAAGGTCAGGGTCGTTTCACCAGCCCATACCAATGGAGTTGTACAATTCTATATCGCTTGGAATAGTGAAAAATGAATAGTTTATAAGTAGAATTTTCCTCTCTCCTTAATATAATGCATTTTGGGATAACCCCAAGAATAAAATTATGTGGCTTTGTCCCAAAATAGACAATAGTGTACTAGGAAGTCTGGGGACTCCACAAATGGTATCAGAGTCAAAGGATAACTAAAAGTATGACTGACGAGAACGTCAGGCCCCCAAGGGGGGAAGATTGTGGCTGTTAAATCCAGCCCAGTATATATACATATATAAAAACATGTGAAATTTTCATTCTTCTCTAGTGAATCGACAGTGTGAAGAAGGTAGGTTCTTTGACGTGTGGGCAACCCCGTTCATCCCCAAGGTAAGTTTCAATCTCCCTTGTGTGTTGTTCTATTTTTTTCGAGGGATAGAGTTTAACAGACAAATTTAGTTTTCTTATGGTTTTAATGTTGGGTTTTGACATTTTGAAACTGTTCCCCGTGAGGTTTGTTAACTGTGTAGTGAATTGTAAAACCTGTGATTTTTTATTTCTTTTTATAATTTTTAAATTTCCACTTATAAATTTTTTGCATTAACCAAGTCAAGTTTTCTTGTGTTTGACCAAGTGTAATATCCCAGATTTTCATAGTACTAAGCGTAAGGTCTAAGTGGTGATTATAAAGGATTTATGGGGTGATTGTGGTATAGAAATGGGATTTAGGATATATTGGATTTGGTGTTAGTTTTGAAGGGTAACTTGTTATGGGAAATGTTAATTATATGAAGAATTATTGTTTGTTGTTGGCGGTTGATCTGTAACGACTCAGTTTTTCGTAAATCTTTTAAAATGTGTGAAAATTTGAACTTTTGTAAAACCGTTGAAATCTTTTTTAAAACAATTCAGAATGTGATGCTAAACCAGACCGCTACTAACCTTTCGTTAAACTCGTTATGAATATCAATTTAATGAAATGCAGAAGCGTATGAAATCATTTATTTTAAAATGTTGCGAAAGCGTAAGTAATTTAATGAAAGAACTTAATAAAAGGAACAAAACAATTAAATATAATTTCAATTACAACCATTTTCTATTTTCATTTAAGCCTGGCCAGCTCCAATCTCACTCATACAAATCATTCATCCCTACTTATTATCTGTTCATCATTATCGTCATTTTCTCCTAAGTTTGTGCATTAGCTTCACATATAAGTATCTACACCTACACCACAAATAACTGTAAGCCCAAAGGCTTAGTAAGGAAAAGGGTTTAACACAATTATGCTTATAACTCTCTTTAGTTCTTTTGGAATGGGGGCCACCCAAACCAATCATTTTCATTAAGTCGTTGGTTCTTTAGTTCTTTACTCATACTTTGAGCTAGCGATTGGAGGTTGTCCTTTGAGATGGCCTAGTTTGATCGGCTTCTAACATCCTGTGTGCATACTAGTCCCTTTCCCAACTATGTGAGGGAGTGTCCTAGCTGTCAGGCTAGATCCGAACTACCCATCTACCCCAACTACCTTTTCTTTTCCCTTCAAGCGTATCCTGCCTTCAGGGTTTCTTTTATTGATAGACGTATCCCACCCATCCTGAAGGTTCTTTCTTAGCATTTTTCCTCACTCATGCATGTATGGGTATCACTACCAAGGTGGAACCCCCTACTTGGTTTCTATTAACATGATGCATGACGACACATCCTCTAACTAGCATGATGCATGATGACATAACATTTAGTATAACAATTTAATAACTTTGCAGAAATTGAAAGCACATATAAGGACAAGTAATAATCAATGGAACACTCAATAAAGTACAACATATGAAGAAAGCAATTATAGAACTAATAAGGGAAATATAACGGATCAACAAGTGACATGCATATAAAAGTAAAGCATAATTTAATTAGTATGCTAAAGAATTTGCTATTACTTACAACTAGTTAATGAACATGCTCAACTAATTGGTTAGGTGTGTTCAGAATTCTACACATATATATATATCTTAGTCAATTTCCATACTCAAGGTTATAGTTAGTTGTTCTAAGGCGATTTACATGCTCAAGGGGTAATTACAATTATTACTATAATTAGATATTCTAGTTAGATTACATGCTCAAGGAAAATACAATTAATCCTTAATTAATTTACGTGCTCAAATCTAGTTAATTACGCTAGTCAGAGTAACATGCCCAAAGAAAATTTCGATATTCTAACTAATTATTCTAATTAATTAACATGCTCATTCTAATCAATTGCTCTAGTTAATTTACATGCTGCTAATTTATTTAAACATGCCAATTAGTGATAAGTTAGCTAATTAACATGCTTGTTTAGTTAATTATTCTAAATAGTGGATTGCTCCACATAATTGACATGCATAAATGAATAATCAAGTTAAGTAAATATGCTCAAATCTAGTTAGTAAATTAAACATGCTTAAGAGATTATTCATGCTAGCAAATTGAACATGTTAATTCACTAAACATGCTAGTTAGTTAATTATAAACATACTAATTAAACATACTAGTTAATTAGTTCAACATGCTTGAATCTAGTTGATTATTCTAGTTAGGTTAATTAAACATTGCATAACCTAGTCAATTAACATGCTAACACTATGTTCGTTAATTAATTAAACATGCTAATTAAACTTACTAATTACATGCTAATTACATGACATATCTAATTAATTGACATGCGAATATTATTTTAGTTAGTTAATTAACCATGTTAATTTGTTGTGGTGTTTTATGGAGGATTAAACACTGAATTAAGACCAAAGAAAAATTTGACACCTACCTTCTCTCTCATTCCTCTCTCTAGCTATATAAGGGGTGTGAGTTTGAGGTAAACTGCACTAGTAAACTATTGAAGAATGTGAAGGCTAGCTCTGCATTTGTGAAGCAATGTTAAAATTTCAAAGTTTCGAATAAGATATTGCTCAGGTAAGTAATGACTGTGTGTTCCTGGCTTAATAGCCTACATCATAAGATACTAGGAGCTAATTGGTTTAAATTGTTTATTGAATAACAGTGGTTTATTTTGTTTATAACTGTCCGATTAAATTGAAGAATTGTTGGTATACTATAAATTGTGTCATAGTTAATTTATATGCTAATAAGAAAGTACGATTAATAGTTATCTTAATCGATTAACATGCTCATTTAGTTACTTAACATGCTCGACTAGTTACTTAACATGCTTGAGTAATAAGTAAAATTTGGATTCTAATTGATTTCAATTACACATGTTTAAAGTTAAGTTGAGTTAACGTGCTAGTCAATTTAACATACTAGTCTAGTTAAATATCCTAGTGAAGTTAATTAGTTAACGATGATTAATTATACAACTAGTTAATTAATTAAACATGCATCAAGGCCAATTAATCACTCAAGTCTAGTTAATTTACTCTAATTAGATTAACATGCTCAAAGTAGGGTCACAATTATAGTTAATCGAACATCCTTATATAGAGAAATTTAACTAACAACAATTAAGAGAATAAGCAACAAGAATAAAATCGACGTAAGAAAAAGGAAATTAGTTCATTCACGCTTATCTCATTCTCATATCTCTTTAGTTTATCATCCTCCATTTCACCACAAACTACTCTATACTTCACAATAATTTTTCATCAACCAACTAGTATCTACAAAGTAACCAAATCACAGCACTAACAAAATAACAGAGCTAACACTAAGGAAATATCACAGAGCAATAAAAACAAGGGCACATAATATCGCAATGAAGGAACATAACTAAAAATCCAAGAAATACTACAGAGTATCAATAAGGGAAATAACAACAGAAACCCATCCAAGTAAACCAATACTACTCATGCACCCCTACTTGTAGTGTAGGGCCTCCACAGGCAAAGACACCCCTATTTCCTTACCACTATCGAAGAACACAACAGGGACTACGAGGAATCGAAGCCTTCATGGGTCCTCAGCTCACGCAGCTCACTCACTAGCTCACCTCACATCACTCACGTTCGCACTAAGCACACAATTTCACCCACTCGGGAGCTCACTCTCACTCGCACGTCTCTCTCTCTCCCTCACTGGAACTCTCCCCTCCCGTTGGTTTCTCACGCAGAAAATGCAAGGCTAGAGAAGCAAATGCTAGGGGAAGGAGATATTACCTGGAGAGGAGGGGACAAGAGGTACTCCTAAGAGGGGGAGGGATACGGCTGGGGCAGGGGGGACCGATTATTGTCGGGGAGTCGCATTCTAATTGGTTGAGGATCAATTTCTTTTTGATTTTAAGTCCTTTGTTGTCGCAAATCTGGGCTGCTTTGGATGAGTGTGGGCACAGTGGTCTCGTCTGCATTTGTCCGCAAGAGTAAAACTCCTAAGGCTAAACCGTGGTCTTGGACGAGAACTGGCGTCCTTGTCCAAGTCGTACCATTTGCAGACGATGTTCGGACACATTATGGCGTCGGCACACGTCCGCATATGTCCATAAATTGGACAGAGGCAAATCGGACAAGGCCTCACCTCGTCTGCACTCGTCTGCGAGCATCCAAAAGTGTCCAAATTTGGATAGATTCGACTCAGACAAGGCCACCCGCGTCCGCATGAACTTGGCTACATCGGCAGCCTTGTCTGCAACGACAACAGAGGCAGGGGCGACCTTTGGGACGCAAAGACAGCGTCCCTGAGGCGTCCCAAAGTACTGGGATGGCATTTTATACATTTGTGGATGAGGAACAGCATCCGCAGAGTCATCCGCAATCGTCCGCAAGTGCACAATCCAGCACTTTTTCACATTTTCCTATTTAACTTCTAGCCTATAGTATTTTTCCCATAATTACACGTTGTAAGCAACACGTATAATTACGCAATGTAATGTCCCGATTACCCCATCCTTTAATCACATCGCGTATATGGGGAAAACGTAACAGAAATACCTTTTAGACCTAACGCTCCGAAACGTCTTCGATAATACCCGATAAGTATCCAACTTAAAAAGTTGGGGTGTTACACAATCATTAAGGAAAGAGTGGTTGATCAACGTTTGAGTGAAATAATACAATGACTAGCCCAAACGACTCGTAGCTCTGCTCGTCAGCAACCCTCGTCAATTTGGAACCTATAGATATTTTAGTTGAGAAGCAATCAATTGTGACCACCTTATCCATTTTATTTGATCGTATGGGTTGTATGGATGCAGAGCTTTAGCTTGCTGGCAACTTGGGCGATGAGCTAGATCTCTGGATTGCTATCATTGTTATTTCCTTTGCCTCATGAGGTGTTGGTATCAACGAATAGCCTCCTATTCTCTTATGAGTGTCGGAGTGGTCCTTGAGTGACCATCTTTTTTCACTGATGACGTTTTCATATAGGAAAATGATATTGACATATATTTGTGATATATCTGTCTATGTATATAGTAGGTTTTGATGAAACCACATTAAGGGCCATGAGTAGGTTTAATAAAAATGATAGGAGGTTTTAAATTATTTAAATCCAGGTACGGTAAATGAGTAGCATGAAAAATGGTTTTCAAAATGAGGAGAAAAACAATTTTTCGCATGCATTGCATTTAGTATACCCTACGGAGTTTCTCACTCACCCCTTACACCCTATTTTTTTCCCAGGTTAATGTATAGTATCTACGTGGGTATGTTTGGGGTTGTCGTGGGCGTTATTAGTGTCCCTCTGCTGGTGTTTCGACCTTCCCATAGATTGGTGGAGGTTTGTCGATCTAAAGTCTTTCGTTTCTAGTACGTTTGGGATTTGTTTTGTGTTGTTTGGTTTCTTTCCTACACATTCCTTTTTTTATTTATTATTATACTATCCTGCCTCATGTTGATCACTCTGTGGATCCCAACCAATGTGATTTAGGTTTGAGCTTAATTTGATGGTAAGACTTTCGCTTTGCCCTAGCTTTGGGCTGGGTGATCGGGTTCTCGCTGAGGGTTGGGTCGCTTGATCTGGCGATTCTGTTAAGCTCACCTCCGGGTGGTGACATACATCGCTGGTATGAATTAAGATTTTTTTCAAAATTTCTTCCGGAGTTCAGTGAATTACTGAATTGTTTGGTTTGGTACTGAATTTTGAGTGTAATAATAGATGTTATTGAATTGTGTTGATGGATTTCAATGTAAGGAGGCGGACGGAGGTCGGAAGGAGAATTTCGATCCTCTTCCTTCTGGCTTGGATTATCCCAAGCCAGGATTTGGCATAATTTGGTTCACATACCAGATTTGTCTTAGCTGCAGCCCCCAAAAAAAAATTGGGCTTCGACCCAGAATTTAATTAGGTTTCAGCCCACAGTGTTTTGGCAGAAACCCAGACACTATTTTGGGCCAAAATTTTACTTTACTTAAAATTTTTGACCCAATCATTTTGGGGTCGTTTCGAGGGCTGTATTGAACTATGCTGGGCTCCGACCCTCTCATTCTTGGATTGTTATTGTTTAGTCTAGAAATCCAAATCTTAGTCTTAGAGTTCAAATTCTGATTTTGGTAAAAATATTATAAATAGATTTCGAGGCTTAAGGGAATAAATTGGATTTATCTGCAATTGGATTCTTTGGGCCTTTTTCATTTGGGCTTTGGTATTCGTAAACTCAAATTTCAAGTAGGGTTATTTCATGTTCAACGTATATTAATTCTGAAAATAATATTTTTGACACATTTCTGTTTTAAATGACGTTGAACTACTTAGCATATCAAAATTTATAAAATGTACAACATTCTTTTTAACTAAACATGTTTAATTTATTGTTCATCTCAGTTATATTTATGTTTACATTTACTCATTGTTATTGTTAACTAGAATAATGAAACATTTATATGTGTGGCTGTTGCTATCTTCTAAGTATCGTCATTATTTCATTTTGTTATTTGCTTTATTGTTCATCTTTACTTCTTTCACATATTGACTTGTTTAAAATAAATAATTGGAAAATACGCATATTTTCTATAATATAAATGTTGAATATAAAATTCAATCTCTACTGAGTTTAGTTAACTCCCTCCAAATTGACTTCGTCTTTCATGAAATATTTAGAGTGATTCCTAGTTGCCACCATATGAATAGATTTTGGAGATTTTCTCTTGCAAATTATTTTTTTTTCTACAGAGACTTATAACATTTTTAGTGAGGTTGGTACATTAGTTTTTATTTTATATTATTTTCTCTTAATTTATACCTTTTTATTTTACGCTATTTGAATGTAACGTTGGACCTATTTTTCGGACTGGTTTGTAAGATAATTACTTTTTTCTGCTGCTAATTTTGGATTAAAATGTAGGTTAGACAATTTGATCTATTTTTGGGACGGGTTGTTCCCCCTTTCTGTCTCAGGTCTCTTTGGGATATGACATAAATTTTGGTATCAAAACCAGATTTCCATCTTGAAAGTGTCATTCGATAAAATGGATAATCTGAAATAATATAGAAAAATCATAAATACTATGTTTAAGGTTGAATTCTAACTTACATTGTAAATTATTTTCAGATTACTAAAAATGTCTCCTATAATAGTTCTTAGAAATCGTATGTTTGTGGCTCCTACTAGGCACACTGCTGAGTCATAACTAATTGACCCTATTATAGCCTTGAGAGATGTGTTACAAAATTTTTTAAGAGATAGCAATAGTTAAGACCTGGAAATACGCCACATGAATTTCTTTATGCACCTTAGGCGTTTAAACCCACCATTGTTCGCAGGTAGTGCTGATCCTTAAGATGTGGAGAATTGGTTAAGAATTATGCATAAAAAAATCAATTGCTATTGAAGTTCCTACTAAATATTGGGTTCGATTTGCAACATTTTTTTTTGAGAAAGTGACTGAGATTTGGTGGAAATCACTAAGATTATATTCGGTAGAAATGATGACTTGAAATCAATTTGAAACCATCTTCAGAGATAATTATTGCAATGCAGAACATCGGCAAAACATGATTATTACTTACCATTACTTGGAACATGAGAGTTTGACTGTATTGGAATATTATGCAAAGTTTATGGAATTTTCTCAATATATCAGATACATGGACTGAGTGGATAAACTGGTAAAATTTAGGATGGGATTTAGACCTAAGATTCGACATCAATTATCTGCATTTGAATTTAGCTTCTTATAAGAGGTTGTTTTTGTTGTTCAGCGTGTTGGGGTCGATCTAGAGGAGCATTTTGGTGTTTATAGTTAAATGGAGTAAAGAACATCCAATGAGAGGAAAAATGACCCGAACAGATTAGAGAAATGGTTCAAATGGAGGTGGACATATTCAAAGTGAAGTTAGTAGTCAGTTTAGTGGGACACCTTATGTTGTTGGACATTTAGATCCTTATATATGTCATACTTATGGGCAGCCTAAACATCTGAGTAAGAACTGCCCAATGAATCAGAAACCCGACTCAAGCAAATTTTACACCTGCACAGATGACATCATTTAGACCTGGATTTAGGATTGGCCAAAAATTTTCTAGACAAGGGCAACATAATTATTTTGGAACCCCGACTTTTAATTCCCCTTAGCAAATTATGTACAGACCGTTGTATCAACATTAATATCAACCTGTTGGAAATGACTTTATGAGGCTTCTTGGTTATCAGCAGAGTTTTGCTTCTAGTCCCATGCCTGCGGGATCTTCTAGTCAGGTTGCTGGATCAGTTCCAAGTTCATGTAGAGGTAATTATGGTGGAAACAAGAAAGGAAATGAGAAAATGACTAGTTAGACATGCAGTTACAAGGTTTGAGGTTCTTAATCAAACTGGTCAAGCGTTATTGAAGGTACATTTTCTTTCTTTAATGTTGCAATGCATGTGTTGTTTAATATCAGAGCTACACACTCTTTTATATTTGTAATGTTTGTTCATGCTGTGAGTTTAGAAGTTGAACAATTAGGAACTCCTTTGATTTTAAGTACCCCTATGGATAAAAATTACAAAATGAATTCCTTTATTCGATCTGCTACCCTCATTATGTGTGGGCACGAAATATTAATTGATATGATTATAATATCTATGGATTGATTTGACATAATCCTAGGCATGAATTGATTGAACTATTATAAAGTGAAAATTGACTATTACTTATAAAAAAAACACTTATGTTAGAAAATAGAAAAGTTTTGGTGCATCTATGTGGAAATCATGTAAATCCAGTTGATTCTATTCTTTGAGCATGTCTTGATGGTCAGAGAAAATCGAAAATCTACAAGAGTGTCTTTGCTATAAGTAGTGATCTTGTTACGGTTAGGCAGGATTTTGAGATATTGATAGTTTTTTATTATCTTGATATTTTTCCTGATGATCTGCCTGGATTACCACCTGATCGTGAGATTGACTTTACTATTGTTTTAGTTCTCAGTACTACTTTGATTTCTTTTGCTCCATACCACATGGTTCTTGTTGAACTAAACGAGCTTAAGACATAGTTAAATGATTTACTGCACAAAAGTTTTATCCATAATAGTACTTCACCTGGTTTAGATATGTAAAATTTGAGATTTTTAAAATGCCACATGTAAATTTTTCGCTAATTTTTTGTCAAATGTAGAAGAATTGACTTGTTTTATCGCTTAGCAACCATGTGTGTATTTTTTTTTCATAAAATGGTCAAATTGGATTTTACTAAGCAAAATATTTACTTAAGAAACAAAATTGGTGAATTGCTTTGAGTCAGAAATCGTTGTCAGTTGATGTTAGGCAGGAGTCTGAATTTGGAATAAGATATTTAATTAAATCAAGATATATACAAGTGTTAACTGAATGAATAAAGAAATGTAATTAAAATAAAATGAAAGAGTGGAATGATGATTTAAAAAAAACAAAAAGTAAAGGCTTCCCTGTTTCCTTTCAACTGAGTGGGGATTCGAAGGGAGCTGCGGTCTGTTCGAGCAGGAGCCGGCGGAAGGGGAGCGGGCGAGTGGGGCAAACCCTTGGCCGACGGTGGCTGCGAACGCTCGGGAGTTGTCGACCGCGGGAGGTTGTGCGGTCCAACCTAGGGTTTTCCGAGCTTCGTGCGGCGGTGAACTCGCCGGGGAGCTGCGTCCTTCCTCCTCCGATTACGGTATTATTACCGTGTAATTTTAGGTTTCTCGGCCAGATTATCTATGTTTCGGTTTTGATGAAAATGCCTATAGTTTGCCTCTGTTTGCAATTGATGAATTTGGTCCCTGTTCGATGTTATGCCTCTGTTTGATTTTTTGATGGGTTCCGTTTGTGTGGCTGTTTGGTGTTAGCTGTAGATTCATAATTTTAAAATGCCTCTGTCTGATTCATAATATCAGACAGCTACTAATCGTTCGTTAAACTTGTTATCAAAATTCAATTTATAAAATACGGAGGCGTTATAAAATTATTTGTTTGAAAACATAGCGGAAGCTAGAAAAACTTAATGAAAGAAACTGAACTTCAAATACAATTTAACAAAACTTAATTTAGTTATAACCGTCCCTTATTTTACTCGTTAAGCCTAGCCAGCCACGAACTCCTTCGCGCGTGTAAATCTCTCATCCCTACTTTATTATCTGTTCATCGTTATCGTCGTTTTCGCATACAATTAACTATACCTACACTACAAGTAAATTGTAAGTCCAAAGGCTTAATAAAAAAAATGGTTTAATGCAATGTGATATGTCTCTCTTTAGTTCTTTTTGAAATAGGAGCCACCCAAACCAATCATTTCATTACGTCATTTATTTCGTTTTATTATTTTACTTTACTTCATTCGTTCATTACTCGTACATCGAGCGGGAGATTGAAAGACCTATATGGAATGGTATAGTTGACTGGATCTAACTATTTTACTTGCAATCTAGAACTCCCGTACCTAACAAAGGAGGGGTTTCGGCTAGATTGCAGACTAGACCCGACTACCCATCCGCCCCCAATTCCTCATTTCCTTCACTTTCTTAACTTTTCACCTTACATAATGCATGTGTGAGTACCACCACCAAGATGGCATCCCCTATTGATTTCTATTAATATGATGCATGACCATATATTCTCATCCTAACATGATACATGATGCATTATAACGTAGCATAACAATAATTGAAATTGCGCATCTAATAGAAAGTAAATGACAATAATTGAATTGCAAAAATTTAAAGAGCATAACGAAGAACAATAATGATATGGAATCAAAAACAACGAAACATATAAGGAAATTGAACAACGAACGTTAAGGAATTCAATAGCAAATCATGAAGGAATAACATACATTAAACACACATAACAGAATGACATACAAGGAGTTAAATCAACAGATGGCATGCTTGAATATATAGATAAGAACACAACACAAAGAAATAGAAGTCGGAACACACTATTAATTAACATGATAGTTATCATAATTAATTCCCTAGTCAATTTACAGGCTTTAGAAGATTACGCTTATTATTCTAACTAGTTATCCTAGATAAGTTTACATGCTCAAGGAAGAGTCTCAATTATCATCCTAGATGATTAAGCATGCTTTTATGCTAGTTAGTTAATCAAACATGCATCAGGGAACACAACTTAACCTAGTTAATAGTTAGGCATGACATGACTAAGTTACTTAACATGCTAGTATTATTCTAATTATTTACATGTTCAAGTTTAATAAACAATGACATGCTAAGGACAAGTAATCATAAGCAGTTATAAGCAATACCAAGAAGACAATAACAAAGTAATGTAGAAATATCCATTCACATAATCAATGAAACCCTTAATTCGTTTACGTTTTCTTCATTCCTCTTTCATCATTTCCATTCTTTTCTAACAGAGTAAAGTATCTATTATTTTCAAATAAAGCATAGCATGGTAAAGGAAATTGCAGCGAGAGACAATATAATTATATTATAGGAAATTGCGGAAAAGAGAAATGCACATAATATTAACAAGGGAGATCAACATATTATTATTAACCTAGTTCATTACATGCTCAAGAAATGATATTGATTAAACATGCATTTATTATAATTCATGAAACAGACGTTCAATGGTTTAATTGATTAAGCATGCATAGCTAATTAATTAAACGTGTTTGACTAGTCATGACCAAGTCTAGTTAATTCACTCTAGTTAATTACATACTACTATTTTTAAACATGCCAATTAACGATAAGTTAACTAATTAACATGCTTGTCTGGTTGATTATTCCAAGTAGTTGATTGCTTTACCTAATTGACATACATCAAGAAATAATCAAGTTAAGTAAACGTGCTTAAGTCTAATTAGTTAATTAAACCTGCTAGTTAGTTAATTATAAACATACTAATTAAGCATACTAGTTAATTAGTTCAACATGCTAGAGTCTAGTTGATTATTCTAGTTAGGTTAATTAACATGCTTTAAGTTATTTAATATGCTTGAGTAATGATTAACATGCTCAAGTTAATTAATTACTTTAGTTAAGTTAACATGCTCTCTGGATGATTAAACATGCTTAGTTAATATGTTCTAGTCTTAATTAAATATGCTTAAGAGAACTATGTTTGCGAGTCTAGTTAATTAACGTGCTCAACAAGATACGATCATTATTCTAGTTAAGTGGACATGCTCGATCTAGAGGGTGTTATCCTAGCTATCTATACAAGTTATCAATACATGCTCGGATTAAACATGCTTAAGCGAGTGTATAATTATGACCCTAGTAATTACTCTAGTTAATTACATACTCAAATCTAGTTTATTAAACATGCAAGGGTTATATTTGGTAAGAACTGATCATGCTCAAAGTCTAGTTAAGTTAACGTGCTAGTTAATTTAACATGCTAGTTTAGTCAATTAATCATGTGAAATGGATTAATTACAATTAAGCATGCTTAGATGATTAAACAGAGTTCTTAGTTCTGATTATTAAACATGCGAACATTAGTATAATTGCTTAACAACTCGGTTAATGGTTTAGTTAACACCTTGATGTCAAACAAGGAAACGGCAGAATGATATGTATGTTACCCAGAGAAATTGACTAAACAGCCAGTAGGGAATACGCAACAAGAATAAAATAACACGAGTAGAAATTATAGTTCATTCAGGCCATTCTCACGCACTTCTCTCCTCAGTTTATTGTTTTCTACTTCACAGCAAATCATTCTACCCTTCACAATCCCAGCAAGTTTATCAACCAAGCATATTTACGGAGTATAAATCACAGGGCAATTCCATGAAGGAGATATTTTCATAATAGAACTAACAGTGGAGGCAATGTCTACAGAATATCTACGCAATATCAACAAGGGTAATAACAAATAGCTAAGGAATCAACAAGGGAACAACAATAATAACTCATCCAAGGAACTATAACGAACATATAGGAACCAATAATCAAAGAAACACTAGAGATGGAAACGGAAACAGAAACGTAGACAAAAATGAAAACAGAAACGAACTTTTAGGAATGAATTTCTGGGAAGGGATACATAAACGGATATTGATACGAAAACGGAAATAGAAACAAAAACGGAGACGGGCATGGATACGGGAACGGGAACGGAGACAGAAACGGGAACGAAAACAGGAACGGGAACAGAGACAGAAATGGGAATGGAGACAGAGACAAAAACTAAACCCGATCAGAAACGAGTATAGATACAAAAAGAGAAGCAAAATGGAACGCATCTGACTCAGCTAAATAACGGTGTAGTTCATAACTGGGGAATGCTTGAATGGACGGATTTGATGGTGAAGAGTACGTTCGAGTATGCCAAAGTCGTGGGGTGAGAGTGAAAAGTATAAGTGTTAGGTCCTAAGTCACGGAGTGAGGAGAATCTGAAGGGTAGAGACGTATAAGAAAAATGAGTTGTGAGTTTTTTGGCGGTAGGAAGATTGTGGAGACTCTTCCTGGGTGCTGGATCACTTGGGAATCTGGGAAAAATTTGATGTGGAACATCAAATTTATGAGAAAAATATTGCAGATTTAGGAGTTGAGCGGCAACAATGAAGTATTTATTGGATTGAAGTAATGTTTGAATGTAAGAGGGTTGTCATTTCGCTCTTGATGTTGAAGAATGGTTGTAATTAAGGCATTTCTTTCTTTGGAATGGATGTAATCAGAGTTGCGCAATGAAAGTGTGGTGAGTGAAAACGAGGGTTTGATCAACTTTTTGGTACAAGTGACGCAGTTGGATGAAGTCAAGTTGATAATTAAGGTGAGAAGGGAGTAGATAGTCTCGATAAAACGAAGTGTTAGGACCGCTAGGGGGAACTACGTAATCAAACGGGGTAGTTAAGAAGAGATTTGATGCATAGGTGGGTGTTAGTGAGTGTATTACGTAGCGCAAATTTTGAGGACGAAATTTATTTAAAGGGGGGAGTATGTAACACCCCGACTTTTTAAGTGGAACAATTATCGGGGTGTTACCAAGAACATACTCGTTAGAGTATATATTATAAAAATTAACGTAATCAAAATAAAATAAATATTAATTAAATTATAATATATTGATTAATGGGGATTAATATTTATAAGTAGGGATGTATTTTTGATTAACTGAACCGGTTCAGTTAAGGGACCGGTTTAGCTATTTTCATTTCGTCTAGCCTTCGGCCATTTGACGAAATGAGAAAAAGGAGGGGGGGGGGGGGGGGGTATTAAGATTTAATTTGAATTATTTGAGATTTATGAAATAAATTAGAATTAAAATAGGTGTTGATTTAATTAATTAAATTATTGTGTTGGGGTAAATTATTTAGAGAGAGTAATTAGTGAAGTATTAGGATTATAGAGTGACTTGTTAGAGGTTAAGAGGATTAATTAAAAGGAGAAATTGTGGGAATGGGGCGAAGACAAATGGCCTCTTTTCATTCGACAAGAGAGACTAGAATGAGAGGGAGAGAGACCATAGAGAGAGGCGACGAGGGAGAAATGAAATCGGGAGCGCAGGGGAAGACGCGGTCGTCGTCGGCGAGCTGTCGCGACGACGGCGAGCTCAGGCTTGAGTGCGGCGATGTCCAACATTCGTCGGGTTGCGGGCAATTTTGCAGCTAGAGCTCGAGATCGGAGCCTCTGCCGTGACGTTTCTGGCGACGAATCGGAGGTATATGGGTCAAGTTTTCTCCCCCTTTGTGCTTTGTTGGTTGGACGTTGCAGGGAGTGATCGTCGGCAGTGTTTTTGAGATGGCTAGTGACGATTCGCGATGGGCAGGGGAGCTTGGGGCGTCGGTTGGCGGTTCGAGCTGGATCGACCAAAGGCCTATGGTCCAACTGCGGTTCGGTCCACACGTTGTCCACCTTCTAGCTGGGTGGTTCTGCTGACACTCAATGGGGAGCAAATTTAATGGGGTTGGTTGATAAATTGAAGAGGTTGTCGAGAGGAAGAAAATAAATGGAAGGAGAAGGGAGTTGCATGGGGAGCTGGAAGCCGAGAGAGGTGTGGATGCAAGGCTCGGGAGTGCTAAAGGATGGAGACTGAGCTGAAGAGCTCTCTAGAGTAGACTGCTGGCCAAGGGTGGAAGAGAGCTGGAGGCCGAGTGAGACTGCAAGGACTCAGGTATGCTTTGTCCTAATGGTGAGGTTTCTTCTTTGAGATTTTTGTCATTTGGATGCTGTTTGGATAATGAGTGCTGTTTGATTTGATTTAGTGTCTGGAATTTATGTTCTGTGATAGTCTGATAATGTTAGTTGATGGATATATACTGCTGAATGGATGATTTTTGTTGGATGGGGTAACCTGTTGTGTTCGATTAACTTTGCAGTTGGTTGACAAGCTAATGTCTCTATTATTGGTTATCACGTTGGTTTGACATGATAAATTGTTCTATTTTGTTAAACTGTTTTGTTAAACTTAGTGATGATTCCTGGACGTTTGGATATTCTTTTAATTGGGGGTGGTGTTATGAGAGGTCCATCTGCTATTAAATTTGGTACCACATGTTAATTGTTGATGAGCAGGTTATGAATATTTTGTTTATTGTGGAATTAATTGTATAGGTTAAATGAATTTGTCTGTTGCTCGGATGGTTAAGGAATATTGTCGACGGATATAGAAGTGTTCTGTTAATTGCGTGATATTATGGAAAGTTCATTGCCATGATAAGATTAGAAAATATCGTTATTGGGTGAGCTAAGATACAAATTGTTGGAATATGGATCATGAGACACTATCAAATGATAAATGTTTCTAATTATAAAGGTATCAGAAAGAGAATAAGGATAGCGATTGAGGGCAATACGCGATAAAGAATTGACGTAAGGAAATAAGGGTGTCTTAGCCAAAGGAGGCCCTACACCACAAGTAGAGTGCGCGCGTTTTATGTTCGTTTCTTAAAATGCTTACTGTTAAATTCTTTGGATGAATTTCTGTTGTGAACTCCTTCGTTGATTTCATTGCTGTAGACATTCCTGTGTTAATAGTGTAGAATCCTTACCATTAATTGTTCTCTTTACTTGTATTAATTTTCCTTGACGACAGGATAGATTACCTTTATTTGTTAGTTGTTTATTTACTGCAAATGTTTAGCTTTGTGATGAGTCAATGTCTGAATGTGATGAAAATGGAGAATAGAATGATGAATGTGTGTAGAAGTGTACCCTCATATGCTGTGTTCTTTATCCAGTAATTGATGTTTATTTTCATTCTATGGTTCCATGCATACATTATTCTGTAATTCAATTCCATAGTCTAAATAGGTGCAATTAATTAGAATATCGATTGTATGAGCATGTTTAAATAATTAGCTTAACTAATTAATTAGTATTAAGTAATTATTCCTTGAGCATGTTACTCGTGATTTGCTAGTTTAACTGTTTAATTAGTGGTTAAATAACGAAACCGAGCATGATAACCAAATTGTTAATCTAAGCATGTAAATAATTTGATTAGGATTTAGCATGTTAATTAGACCTAAGAATGTTAATCAACAGCATGTAATTAACCCGAGCATGTTATACATTAAGTTTAATTATTTAATAGTTGTTAATCACTTCTTAAGCATGTTAAATAAATATTAGCATGTATGATTAGTAGATAGGATAAAAGCAAATTAACTAGGATAACAGCTAAAATAATTATCTTATCTTCTTGAGCATGCAAATTAATTTAGACAACTAACTAAAATGATAATTCTACTTTTGCATGGAATGAACTAGGTTAATATTAATAGGTTATTCTTCTTATTAATAATTGTGTATGTCTCTTTACCGTAATTTTCTTTAATATAATAATTATATTATATTTTGCTACAATTTCTTTTATTACTTTACTTTATTAAAGAATGATAGAAAAGATTAAAGAAAGAGGATCTAAGCATGAAAGAACTAAGGGTTCATTGGCTAAGTAAATGAAGGCTTTTATTATGGTCTTATTATGGTTCTGATAGTGTTGTTTATAATCTTGCTTACAAGTATTTGTCCTTGGTATGTTATTTCCTACGAAACCTAAGCATAATTAGAAAACTGGGCTAAAAGCATGTATTTAACTTGTGAGCACGTTTAATTAGCATGTTTAACTCAATTACAACATTAATGTGGAGCATGTTAATTATAATTAGTTAGTATGTTAATTAACTATGATTAAATAGTGAATATGTTAAATTACTAATTAATTAGAATGAATCTGAGCATGTAAATGAACTAGAATAAATAACTAGAATGTTAATCTTGTCTCCCTTGAGCATGTAAATTGGTTAGCATAATTAACTAGACCGAGCATGAAATCAAGATTGGATGAAAGCATGTAACCTACCTTGGATAAGAAATTAGAATAATCACCTAGAACAATGAATGTAGGAAGCATGTAAAATAACTAGGAAATAAATTTGGATATTATAGTATGTTTTGAATTATCCTTTTCGTGCTCCGCTGTTTACAAGTCAATATTATAATTGTTCTCTGTTGTGTGCTTTTAATTACCGTTGTTTATTATATGCACTTTCCATTTCAATTTGCTTTCAATTGCAATTACTTTTATTTCCATGTGCACTTCAATTTTTGCTAAAGTTACATTATAAAACATCATGCATCATGTTAAGTTGAGAATGTATGGGCATACATCATGATGACAGAAACTAATAGGGAGTGCCACCTTGGTGGGGGTACTCACGCATGCATGAGTGAGGATAAATGATGAAAATGGTAAAAACGTTAAGATAATAAAGTTTTTTGTGGTAGACTCAGCTTAGCGAGGCATAGAAACAAAAGAAAACGATGAAAAGGGAAATGGGGGGCAGATGGGTAGTGGGTCTAATCTACAACTAGCCGTAGCCCCTCCCTCTTAGGCTACGGGAGTTTTAGTTGCAAGTAAAAGATTAGATCCGATCACTATTCCATCACAAAGGAAATCCTCCAATCTCCAGCTTGATATACAAGTATGAACGAATGTAAAGTAATAAAAGAGTAAATGACTTAATGAAAGGATTGGTTTGGGTGGCCCCCATTCCGAAAGGACTAAAGAAAGGCATTTCATGTTACATTAAACCTTTTTTCCTTACTAAGCCTTTGGGCTTACAGTTACTTGTGGTGTAGGTGTAGGTACGTGTACGTGAAAAGAAATGCACAGACTTAAGAGTAAATGCGAAAGACAACAATCAGATAATAAAATAGGGATGAACGATTTGCACACGCGAGACTCATGATTGGCCAGGCAAAGAGAGAAATGAGTAAACGTTTGTAATTAAATAAAGTTTTATTAAATTGTATTCAATTGTTAGTTTCTTCATTAAAAGCATTTACGCTTCCAAAATGTATTAAAATAAATAATTTCATACGCTTCCACATTTCATTAAATTGGTTTTCATAATGAGTTTAATGAAAGGTCAGTAGCGATCCGGCTTAGCGTCGCGCTCTGATTTCGTTTTATAAAAAAATCATTTGAAAATTTCAAATTTTCACGCATTTCAGGAAATTACAAAAATCCGGTTCGTTACAAGAGAGGTCGGCTGGAACAAGCAAGGATGGATCCAGCAGGGGGGTGACTTTGCACGGGTTTGGAGAGGATTTGTTGTCGGGGGTCGTGTTTTCCATTGGCTAAGCATCATTTTCCTTTGATATAAAAGCATTTATGTCGCAGATCTGGGTTGATTCGGACGGGTGCGAACGTGATGGCCTTGTCCGCAAGGCTAAAATCTCACAGGCTAAATCGTGGCTTCAGACGAGAATTGGCGTCCTCGTCCTGTCCGTACCGTCCACAGACGATATTCGGACGCGTTATGGCATCCGTACGTAATGTCTGCCGATGTCTGAAGGTGTCCTAAAATCGGACAGACGCAAATCGAACGAGGTCCTCCCACGTCCGCAGTCATTCACAGTCGTCCAAAACTATCCAAGATTTGGACAGATTCGATGCGGACGCAGCTTTCCTCATCCCATCGTTCGGACTTGTCTACAACTTCACAACATAGTGAAGTCAGGACGAGAAATCTCGTCCTGAGTCATCCCAACCCATTCTTTGTGTGTGCAATGCATTTGCGGACGATACATCTCATTTGTAATGTCGTCTGCAGGCGTCCACAACGCTCTGGACAGCATTTCTGCATATTTTCTCACTTAACTTCTATTCCATAATATTTTTTCCATAAATACATGTCATAAACTAACATGTATAATTATGCAACGTAATATCTTCATCACCCTATCGTTTAATTACATTACGAAGACGGGAAAAATGTAACGGAAATACCCCTAGACTTAATGCTCCCTAACGTCCTCGGTAATACCTCGATAATTGCCCAACTTAAAAGGTTGGGGTGTTACATGAGGTTGAGGATTCTATTAGGATTCTTCGATTGAGTTTTCGAATTGGGACTCGTGGTTGGTTGACCCTAGAACTGTCTTGGATTTTAGTCTTCTTTAAGAATTGTATGTTATCCCTTGTGTGTTTGTTGAGATGTTGACACTGACCTTGTAGGTTGTGGAGGTGTCGATTGATTCGACTTTTTGCTTACGACAGCGTGTGGAGTTGGTTTTTTGGTAAGCGTGTCATGGTCGCCATCGAGGTAGAGATCTTTATACTTTCTACACCATATAGCATCATGGTTTTCAAAAGCTGCTATTTTGTGGGATACCACACCTGAAAACTCAACGGTGACTGTTCGACAGCACGTAAGTTTTTACGTATACGTATGTTTTCTCACATTTACATTTTGAACATGGTTTATTCTTCATATTCTGTCATATTGATGATGTGATATCTGTGCATGTGTTCGAAGGATGAATCCCCTTGATGTTTTAGGCACTCTAGCGCTAAAGTATCACGAGGCTATCCGGTGACATCTTCTACTACGAGAAGATGGGTTACATGATACGTACATTAGGAGGATGAATCTTCTTGATGTTTTAGGCACTCTAACGCTAAAGCATCACGACGCTATCCCATGAAATCTTTTATTGCGAGAAGATTGGTTATGTATATTGGGAGGATGAACCCTCTTGATGCTTTAGACACTTTAGCGTTAAAGCATCACGAGGCTATCCCCATGCAATCTTCTGTTGCGTGAAGATTGGTCGTTTACGTGCGAAATGTCGATGGAGCATTCATGACATGTCTTCAGGTTTCAAGCCCTGGAAGTGGAAAAAGAGGATGGGGCATTGGTGACTTGTCCTCAGGTTGCAAGTCTTGAAAGTTGATAGTAGAGATGGGAAGGTGATGACGCTTCCTTGGGTTCGAGTCCCAAAACTTGGCCAGCGTATTTGTCACACAGAGTTGGCAGTGTCTTTAGTCGCAAAGATTAGTCTATCTAAATACCGTTCCAAACTGACAGGAGGCGTGATGGCTTGAGCTTGCTCGTCGGCAACCCTCGTCAATTTGGAACATAGAGGTATTTAATGAAAAGCGATCTATCATGAGGAATCTCATCCGTTACTGCGATTTTATGAGTTATGTCGTCGTTAAGCTATTCACCGGCAACTCGAGTGACGTGTTAGATCTTTGAATTGCTGTCAATGGTATTATTTCATGCCTCATGAGGTGTTACTTTTGGCGGATAGCCACCTTTCTATGACATGTGTTAAGTGGGTTTTTGCGTGATCATCCATTTCATTGAGAACAGATTGAAGGTTGTTAAACGCTGAGATTGGCCTATCTTAGTATCATTTGATTGATGGGTGGCGTGACAGCTTGACTTGCTTGTCGGCAACCCTCGTCAATTTGGAACACAAGAGAAGCAGTCTATCGCGAGCAACCTTATCCGTTACTCTGATTATATGGATCGTATCGGCGCTGGTTAGGGCTGTCGGCACATCCGAGTGATTATACCCCTTGTGACGGATGGGTCCTTATGTGACCATCCTTTTTCACTGGTGACGTTTTCATACAAAAAATGATGTTGGTATATTTTTGCGGTTATAGTTGTCTATGTATACATCAAATTTTTGAACAAAGCCACATCGAGGGTCATGGGCTGGTTTATTAAAATGATAAAAAGGTTTTAAATGTTTAAAATTCATGTACTGTAAATGAAAAACATAAAATGGTTTTCAAAAGATGAGGAAAACACTTTTAGCATGCATTGCATTAAGTATAGATTTTACTGAGTTAGTCAGTCACCCCTTAGACTATATTTTTTTTCCAAATTAGGGTGTGGGCTTGGTGCATAGGATTTTCACGTGTGACAGTAGGGCGATGCCGGTGTTTCCTTATGGGTGTCTTGATCTCTCCGTGGATGAGTGGAGGTTCATCGGTTCTATCTCTCTGTTCCTAGTATGTTGGGGTTTTAGTTTTGATGTTGTTTAATTTAATTCCTGCATAGTACTTTCTTTTATTTACATTATCATGTCTCTAGTTGATCACTCTGTGAATCTCAACTCATGTGATTTGGGTTTGGGCTTGATATTATTCACGTTAAGACTTTTGCAAAATAATTTACGTCTTGGGTTAGGTAGGTAACTGAGTTCTCTCCGATAATTGGGTCGCCTGACCTAGTGGTTCTGTCTGGCCTGCCTCTGGGTCGTGACAAGATGTCCTCTCTTCAAGCATCATCCTAACTGTCCACTTTTGCGGAAGCCTTCGCTTTGGCAGATGCATGAGTTTTTGCTGAAGCCCTTGCTTCCGCGAACGCGTGCTTTTTGTGTGCTGCTGTAGAAGCCTTTATTTCCATGGACACGTGTCTTCTACATGCTTTGGCAGAAACCTTCACTTCTGCGGATACATGTGTTTCCACAGAATTCTTTATTTCTGCAGACACGTGTCTTTCACATGCTTCTTAGGAAGGATGCATTTCCACGTAAGCCTTTACTTTTGTAGAGACATGCTTGCGAAACAGAACTGTCTCGACACCTTGAAAAACTCCAACTTTTCACAAAAAATTCCAAATTTTATACTCGAAAATAATTTTCAATCTTACGAAACTCTAAATTCTCCAAAAAAACCAATATCCAATTACCAACGAAAACAAGATGAAAATTAAAATTTACCTTTAGAAAATGTTCAATCCTCTAATTTATCAAGTTTTAATATAGCAGGAACCAATTGATTTTACATAACACAAAACCTAAATCAAATCGATCATTGAAACTTTGATTTTTCTCCAACAATCTATGGCAAAGAAGAAGTTGCACTTATGGATCATCAGCAAGATCTTACGCCCTCGTTGGCTGTTCCCACACTGCAAATGTCCTCTCCAAAACTCTAATTGGTGTAGGAATCTGGTCAATGACACATCTTTGAATGAGTGGTTGAATTATTTTTTGATAATCGCTACTAATTGGTACATTAAATAGATTAATAACTAAATTTTAAAATATTACTCAATCAAATTTTTGTGACAATTGTTACAAACATTCCATTTTACGTTAAACATCTATAGTATATATATATATATATATAATGTTTTCTATATAATAATAAGATGTCTTAACTAAATTTTTAATTCCTACAATAATTTCTAATATAATTTAAAAATGAATCAATTGTGCGATAAAATAATTGCCAACGTAAGATGTACTGTTGGTATTTTTTGAATTCAATAAAGTATTTAAGTTGGAATGACTTTTTGGATATCTATTAATAAAATGAAGAATTTCCTTAATGCAATGTCTACTTTCCATTGTATATTTACCGAAAGATAACTGAGGTCGCAGTCCACTCCAGGATGTCAAAGTTGCAATCCCATTATGTACTTGACGAAAAAGAAAAGAGGGAACACTTGGCGTTGAGTGGCAAGCGCCAATCGTCACATTGCCACTAGCTCAAATAAAGCATTGGCGCTTGCCACTCAACGATTGGCGCTAAATTGAAGGATTGGGTTTGGGGCCCCAGCAATTGAAAGCTACAAACCAAACTCACACCAACGTCTTCACAGCTGTGTCCATCAATCATGTTTCAATTCAGTCCCCTCTCCCAACATTCAAAAACCCACCTCTCAATTATCGCATTTACTATTGAAAATGAAACATTTTTATTTAAAAACATCTCATCTGAATGTTAAATATACAGTATTTCACTACTCTATTCATATTATTGTCATCAAAACATTAAGAATAAACAAATATAGAAAGACTCAGATCACATGCTACGTTGTTACTTCATGTCTCGACTAAAACAATTTGTTAGATATTCATAGATAATTAGAAAAAAAAAAAAGTTAAATACTAAATTTATGTAATTTTTTTTTTGATTTAAAAAAAATTATGGATAAATAAACTAGTAGTATTTTAGCTTATGTGAATTTATAGAAAAAACAAAGATTAAATAAAATTTACAATGTGAACCCACTGACCAGAGACGACAGATAGCCTATGAAAGGACATTGATCTTCAATGGGCGAATGTGTAGCTAAACTAATCGAGAATTATTAACGGCGGTTATTTTTGTGTGACAAAGAATAACTATTTTTCATGAAGAAGACGAATGATTAAGAGAATAATTTTTTTTTCCAAAATTTGTAATTTTCTTAAAAATTACAAAAACCTTGTTTGATGCAGCATACTCGGATAGAATTAATTTTTCAACAAATTGCAAAACTCGGAATCTATAATTTCTCTTCCAATCAAGCTATGATACCACTTATTAGAAATAAACAATAACCATGAAAAGAAAATAGAATGTAACACACCAGATTTACGATTTATGTAGAAAAACTCTTTCGAAAAAAAATTAAAGGTAGATAACAAATCTACTATAAAAATAGAAATATAATTACAAACTTTATGACTCTAATTTAGATAAATATAGAATTATCAACCAATCACCCAGCACTGTAACCCAATTAATTATATGTCTTAAACATTGATAGATTCTAACGTTAGTAATAATATAAAAGAAAATTAACACTGTAGACCCTATAGTTTGATATCAATGACAAGTCAAATCTTGAAAAATTTCACTAACAATTAAAACTTTAAACTATGGAAATTCTCGCCGGCGACCTCACAGTCACGTTTTCTGTCCAAATCTGTCAACGTTAACGCCTCTATTTCGTTGAATGGAAGGACTGTCAAACAGAGACGAATGATGTCAATTACCAGGGGCGAGGGATGGTCCTCCTGCCAGTTATCGGGCGTCGGAACGATTATCGAGCGATGGCGGACGATTGTCAATGGTCGTTGGATTAAGGAAAGACGTCCCCTGCTTGAAATTGACGATCAAGATTGAATCTATCAATTTCCAAAGGCGATGATGGACGACATTCCATGGCCGTTGGATCGAGTGAGAGACATCCCTTATCAAGATTGACAGCAATGATTGAATTTTTCATTTTTCAAAGGCGATGGCGGACGACATTCCATGGCCGTTGGATTGAGCGAGGGATGTCTCTCATAGAAATTGACGGCTATGATTGAATCTGTCATTTTCCAAAGGTGATGGCAGACGACAATCCATAGCCGTTAAATCGAGCGAGGGACGTCCCTGGATCGGAATGGACGCTCAAGATAGAATCCAAATTCTTTTCAGTTGAATGGTTACGTGCAAGGCACACGCGTTTTTAAAACGTGCAAATTCCTTCAATTAAGACAGCGTCCCTCTTCCATAATGGACGTCCCTCAACCTATTTCGGACGTCTCTCGTCGAGAAACGGATGTCCCTCGACCAAGACTATGTCGTTCTGCCCGCAATAGACATCTCTCGTCTTAAGACGTCGTCGTTCATTATGAAATGGACGTCCGTCTTAATATGGGGGACGTCCGTTTTCGTTCAGAGAATGTCATTCGGTCGAAAATGGACGTCCCTCATATTAAGATGGACATCCCTTGTATTCAATCTTGGCTGATAAAGGACTTCTCTCGCTCGATCCAACAGCCATAGAATGTCGTCTGCTATCGCCTTTGAAAATGGACAAATTCAATCCTGATCGTCAATTTTGAGCGGGAGACGTCTTTCCTTGATCCAACGGCCATTGATAATCATCTGCCATCGCCCGATAATCGTTTCGACTCCTGATAACTAGTAGGAGTGTCATCCACTGCCTGATAATTGACGGCATTCTTCTCTGTTTGACAATCCTTCTCTTTGACAAAACAAAAGCATTAATGTTAATGGACTTGGATGGAAAACATGATTGCAAAGTCGCAGATGAGAATTTTTTATAGTTTAAAATTTTAGTTGTTATTAAAATTTATTTAATGTTTGATTTATCATTCAATTCAAACGTGGTGTTAATTTTCCTAATATAAAATTAGAACGAATGTTTAAAATAATTAATTTAAAACCTGGTTTTGTTTAAACGCTAGAGTGCTACCCACTATAAAACAACAAAGGCTACCATATTTTTTACACTAGAGGCGTCAAAGAACGCAGATCCTTCAAAACAGAATCTTTGCTCCGATGGCAGCTTCTCAAACAGAGCTGACATGGGAAAACCTCATTGGCTCTAACCAATGGAACGATCTTCTTCAACCTCTTGATCTCCGTCTCCGGGAGCTGATCATTCGCTGTGGAGACTTCTGCCAAGCCACCTATGACGCCTTCAACAACGACAAAAACTCCAAGTACTGCGGTTCTAGCCACTACGGGAAGGCCTCTTTCTTCGACAAGGTGATGCTGCAGAATGCCTCAGATTACGAGGTCGTGTCCTTCCTCTACGCTACCGCTCGCGTCAGCGTGCCTGAAGCGCTTCTCCTCCACTCTCAATCTCGAGAGTCTTGGGATCGAGAGTCTAACTGGATCGGATACATCGCTGTCACCACCGATCGAGTAACCGAAGCCTTAGGCCGCCGTGAAGTTTACGTAGCGTGGCGAGGGACCACGCGAAACTACGAGTGGATTAATGTACTCGGAGCGGAGTTAGAGTCTGCTAAGCCATTGCTGCCTCTGGTCAAAACCAATGGACTTAACCGAAACGGTAAAGAAGAAAGCGGTAGTAGCACTGAAGACGAAGATGACGAAAAAGATCCCAAAGTAATGAGAGGTTGGCTGACAATCTACATTTCTGAGGATCCGAATTCGCCATTCACAAAATTAAGCGCTCGAACACAACTTCTAGGAAAATTAAAAGGACTCAAAGAGAAATACAAGGATGAGAAGATGAGTATCATCCTAACAGGACATAGTTTAGGAGCTTGTTTATCAGTTCTAAGCGCTTTCGACTTAGCCGAGAATGGCTTCTCCGACGTACCCATATCGGCGTTTGTTTTTGGGTGTCCTCAGGTAGGGAACCGAACCTTCAGGGAGAGATTAGAAATGCACAAGAACGTGAATATTCTACATACGAGGAACAAGATAGATATAATCCCACGCTACCCGGGAGTTCTCTTGGGCTACGTGGATACAGGGACGGAGCTGGAGATCGACACGCGGAAGTCGCCAAGCCTGAAGGATTCGAAAAACCCAAGCGATTGGCATAATTTGCAGGCCATGCTGCACGTAGTTGCAGGGTGGAATGGAGAAAAGGAGGAGTTTAAGTTGCAGGTGAAGAGGAGCTTAGCTCTAGTGAACAAGTCTTGTGAGTTTCTCAAGGACGAGTATCAAATTCCGGGATTATGGTGGGTGGAGAAGAACAAGGGAATGGTGCTGGATGAAAATGGCGACTGGTTCTTGGCCCCTCCGCCTGAGGAGGACATACCTGTTCCTGAAGAGTGACCGGAAAGCGAAGCCGGTCTGGAGATGGCGTAATTAAATATTCTTTATATTCTCTGCAAGATTAAATTTATCAAGGTCGTCGTCAATGTCGGTTGGCAAAACATGATTGGCTGCTATCTTATCTTTTTCTTTTGTGTCCTCCTTGGACGTGTTTCTCGTGTAATCTATATCTGCCTTCCCAAGATATTGTTTAGTGTCACTAGTCCTTGCAAAAAGTTAGCCTCGGCCTGCTGCTTTACAAAAACGAGTCTCAATCGTAGAGCAGGTCAGTTGACCAAGTCCAAGTACCGAAACCAGATCTAAAGTCCTGCTCAAGCTTGTGCACTGGGGATGGGGAAAGATCCGTTGCAATACTAAAAAGACAAATTGGAAAAATGACAAACCAACCCCAATCTTTAACTATTTTTGTTAATAAATTAAGTATTGAATTATAAAAAAAAATCACCACAAATATTATTATCTCAATTATCGATAAACGTATTAATTTTGTTTTGCGATGGAACGAAAATATATTGATTTTGTTCCACTACGGAATGACATTTTTAAAAATAACGATATAATAT
>CM039471.1:21560084-21597351 GCA_022433065.1 Begonia loranthoides
GGGTTAAGATGAATTTTCTTTCCATTGAATAGGAAAGAACAAGAATTGGATCGACCATGGATAGTGACATCCAAATCAAACAACCATGGACGACCGAGAATGACATGGCCAACATCCATAGGAATAACGTCGCACCAAATTTGCTCTTTGTATTCAAGGAACTGAATAGGAACCAAACAACGGTCCTTCACAGATATAGAAGAAGTATCCATCCAAGAGACATTGTAAGGTTGAGGATGAGGGACCGACTTTAACCCAAGACGAGAGACAGTAGTGACAGACACAGCATTGATACAGTTGCCACTATCCACTATGATTTTACAGCCCTTATTATTGATTTTAATATAAGTGTGAAATATTGAATGGCAACGCCAATCTTCAACATCTTTGGGCTGGGTAAGTGTACACCTTACAACACTTAGACGAGGCGAGATGGGACGATTTCTTGCAGGAAGAGTTAGGATACATCCTAAGAAATTATCATTATCCATATCTCCAAACTCTTCAGGATTAGGTTCATAGACTTGATCTTCAGTAGTCTCCTCAATTACATTTTCACTTTCTTCTATGACTAGGGTACGACTAGGGCAATTAGAGGAGATGTGGCCAAAACCTTTATAATTGTAACATTGCAAACGAGTAAAATTTCTTGAATGGCTCAAATTTTTTTCTTTATTTTCTTTGACAAATGGGGCACGAGATGGAGGAGGACCAAGGAGAGACTTAGAAATAGCAGGAGTCAAGACAAGAGGGGATTTATTATCACTTTGTTTTCCATATGAAGCTTTTGTCACTAATTCATAGTCTCGAACTAAAGCATAAGCATGGTCTAAGGTATTAACACCTCGAAGAATAAGCTCACGCCTAAAGTCATCTTTTAAACCTTGTCTAAATCTACTCAAAGTCATGGCTTCATCTTCAACAACTTGACTTCTCATTCTGAATTCTTCAAATTGATTGACATATTCAGTAACTGACCTGTTACCTTGGGAAAGAGCATTCCATTGATCTAACAAATTACCTCGATAGGATTGGGGTAAGTATTTCTCTTGTAATCGTCGCTTCATTTCCTCCCAACTTCCAACAGGTGGCACATGATGCTTCTCGAGGAGATCCTCCACACTTTCCCAGAACAATTGGGCATTACCAGTTAATTTTAAACTGGCAAAATTGAACTCTTCGATTTTCTGGCACTGCATACCAATTGAAAAAACGATCTATATCCTTAACCCATTGAGTAAAGATACGAAGATCCAAACAACCATCAAAAGTAGGGGCATCTAACCTGATACTTCTAAAGAGTTGTTCGTCTTGACGATTAGGAGATTGAGAACCTCGATGGTACTGATTTCGACCTCGTTCACGACCATAATTTCTATCTCTACGGTCACGTCTAAATTGTTGTCGAGCATCTAACGGATGATGGTTGGGTCTATTGTGAGACAATTCAGAATTGTCTGAATCTGAGGGATAAGGGATTTGTTCCATGTTGTTCAACCTATTTTCAAGATGTATGTTCGTTTCACGAGTAATGGCCAACTCAGTCTGAATGGCAGCTAATTGTTCTTGAAACTGTTGTTGGTTGACACCTAATTGTGCTAATTGTCGGGTAAGGATTTCAAATTGAGATGGATCCATCCTAACAGAACTAGTACTAGATGAGACCTGACGACCACTACGTAACCGCATGCAATGCAACACTCTTCAAATGAAGAACAATGTAGAGATCAATAAGCAAGTAAAATCAAGAAATGAATCATATCTACTAAAGCCAAAATTAAAGTGCATTTAAGTTTTTTTTTTTTTTTTTTATAACTTCTAACAGAGCAAGCAAATAGAGCTGATAATTTTAAAATTAATAAAGCGAACGGCCAAATACTATGTTAGAAAAATCAACCACCACAATTTGATCAACAGAATAGTGGTGAACAAAATATTTAGGAAAATGAAATAATCGGCAACGATTAAATCACATGATCGATCATCTCATATGGTATTAAGGTGAACCAAATTTAATCAAATATGATACGAGGATTGACGTGTGTATGATAATTGATTATAAATACGTCACAACTAATAAGAATAACGTTAATGCATCTCCTAACATAAACAGTGTAATACTATTAAAAGGCTTGGTTCTAGAAAACTCCCCTGTAAGTAGCATGTGTCTGCCAAAATTAGTGGTATACGACTGGACCTGGGTGTGACTGTCCTTCCAAGTAAAAATATCTTCTTTTTAAGGATAATTTGCAACTATTTTCTGTCTCCCACTACACTGCTTTCCAATAAGAACAAAGAAAGGCTGTTGTTCGAATGAGTGAAGACCTGTCCCACAGAGAAACTCAAACCCAGTCGCTGAAGAAGACTACAACGGCAAAAAAGCTGTGCGAGAGGTGCGGTTATGCGGCGGTTATGACCGGAACGAACGGCGACGAGTATGAAGAAGCAATAGAGTCGATCGGCCACCCATTGTTAGAGATTTGTTGGAGGTGCTGCCGGACCGGGGTGTTTCTGGCGAGAAGTGGAACAAAGTGGAAGGAGGAACGAGCGATGGTGAAGGACAGAGGCAACGCGGGAATGTGGAAAGTGCAACGGTCAGCGGTGACGGACGCAATATGGATAGGAGCAATACAGATCTGTAGGTGTGGCCATGGTTCTGATGGTGTTGCAATTAGTCTTCAAAGAAAGTTGTGATTGTGACGAGAAATCCAAGGTTGAATTGGTGACTGGTGACGGTTGATGGAGATGGCGACGAAGTTAAAGACGGTAATGGAATCCAGTGTTGGAGATCTGTCGAAGATGAAGAACAGAAGCGACACAGAAATCAATCAAAGGGAAGAAACTGCTTAACAAGACTGTTGTGGCCAAGACGCAAAAATTGAAAGGAAACAGGGTAACATTTTGGCAGCAATTGAAAATTAGATCACGAATTATTGTTTAAGAAAACAATAAGACCGAGCTCTGATACCAAACTGATGCAGGATTGAGTAAGAAAGAGGAAGAAATTAGAAGAAAAGACAGGGAAGAAGAAACCAGAGGAGAGGGAGGGAGAAGAAGAGGTTAGCCGAGAGGGAGAAGTGGGGAGTTACATGAGAAAACATGATTCCATATTCATCAACTACCAAAACCAATTACATCTTCAAGTTTAAATAGAAATAAAACATAACTAATGGACTCTATAGAAGATAAAACCCAATTACAAAACCTAATTAAAACAAATTACAAAATATAAATTAAAGAAATAACATAGTTAAAACAAATAGAAAGTGCTCCTATGATGTCCTCATCAACTAGACTAGTTGTTACTATTAGAGTTTTCTGATTTAAAGCATTGACTACTACATTAACTTTTCCTAGATGCTAATACAAAGTGTATTCGTAGTCTTCTAAAAATTTCATCAATTCCCTTCGTTTCTGATTTAATTTTTCTGGATAAACAAATATTTAAAACTCTTATAGTAAAAAAAATATCTCAAAAGTTTTGCCATTTAAATAATATCTCAAATGGTTGAGAGCAAAAACTATGGCTGTCAATTCCAAATGTTGTGTTAAATAATTGTGTTCATGAGTTTTTAATTACCTACTCCCATGAGCTACAACTTTATCATTTTACATCAGCACACATCTGAACCTTTGCAAAGATGCATCACAATAAATAGTGTAAAATATTCCTCTTTCTGGAATAAGTAGAATAGGTGGAGATATCAATTTTTGTTTAACAGTTGCAATGCTATTTCACATTATTCATTCAATTCAAAATTTTCTTCTTTTCTGGTTAACTTAGTTAATAGCGCTAACCCTTAAATTTTTTTCACAAATCTTCTATAATATCCAAGCAATTCTAGAAAAACTTCAAATCTCTAAAACTGACCGAGGTTATCACAACCCGAGGTAGGCTTAATAGAAACACTAGGTCGAATGACCTGACCCGAAAAGAGGACTTGATCGCTCCACCCAAGATTAAGTAGTCAACAAAAACCTTAGCATAAATTAAAGTCCAAAACCCAAAGAAATTGGTCAAGATTCATAGAGTGATCACAAGAAATACAAATAGCTTAATAATAAACAAAGAGAAACAAAGAGAAAAATACTGGGCAGGAAATGAAACTACTTCACTTCATATAATTAAATTCTATAACAAAGGAGAAACAAAACCATCACTACAAAATACAAATACCGACCACCTCAATCAAAACCTCAGAAGAAGAGGGTCGTTGGGATGAGTGATTAACTAAGTAGACAATTTATACTAAATGCAATATATGTAAAACTTCTTGTACATTTTCACATCAAAACCATGATGAATCAAAATGTCGTAATTGTGCATGAGTTTACAATCATTTTAAAACATTATTTACATCAAAATAAGCTCCACGAGCGACCAATGAGACAATCATCAAAATATTTCTAGATACCAGATTGTGTATAGTAAAATAAGCTTACATCATTTTTATAAATTTTAAACAAGGATTCATGAAAAGGAGGGCCACTCAAAAACCATTTCTACAATCACATAGGAAGGCGGCAATCTAAATATGGCAACACCTCATGAACTAAGAGAAAGAACTATGAGGGCGATCCAAAGATCAAGCCACGACACAAGGGTTGCTTGTGAACCAGTTAGGGACAACACAACCCAAAACCAATATTGTTGGTGATTAATTACACAAATTCAACTAATTTCAATCCAAGAAAACGAAATGCAGAAAAATACAGAAAATAGAGAAAAATAGGTTTATGTGGTTCGAGTAATGTATCCTACATCCACAGACCAAGACTAACGCACCTGCATTACCGATCAAGAATCACAAACGAAAATCGTCTAAGAAAAGTTACAGACTCCGAAATCAAAACGATGAAGAAGAAAAATCGTCTAACCCTAATCTCCTTTAACCCCTTTTCTCTCTTCCCTATATCCCTGCTTCTGTAAATCTAAGACTTCCCAATTAATTAGACTTGGTCAACTTAAACCCACTTATCTAAATACAAGTGCCTGCTGTACCTCACTAACCAGAGAAGCACAGCACAAGTTTTGAGTATGGCACGTGACTCACATGCACTCCACTAAACCACATTACAATTCTCCACCTTGGTTCAGACATATTAAAACGATGAAGAACACAACCTATAAATTCAAATAGAACATACACCAACCAAATTTAAACAAAAATTAAACTTGGTAACGGGCAGAATCTTTGTCAATGCATTTGCTGGATTTTCTTCAGTTGCAATCTTCTCTACGAGAATTTTTCCATCTTCAATATTTTCTCTGATGAAGAACAACTAAATATCAATGTGTTTAGTTCTCTCATGGAATACAAGATTCTTCATCAAGTAAATTGCAGATTGGCTGTCACAATAGATTGTAAGATTTGAGCTCTCAATCTCCAGCTCAGAACCCAATCCTTTAAGCCAAATCCTTTCCTTGAATGCTTCCGTTGCAGCAACAAATTCAGCTTATGTGGTAGACAGAGCAACACCTTTCTGCAAACTGGATTTCCAACTAACAAAACCACCAAACACAGTAAATATAAAACCAGAAGTAGAACGTCTAGAATCAATACAACTAGCATAATCATCATCCACAAATTCAGTAATAGCAGCAATGTTTAGTTTATTATTTCCAAAACATAAACAAAAATTCAAAGTGTTTGAAATATATCTCAGCAGCGATTTTAATGCATACTAGTGTGATTTACCTTGGTTAGCCATAAACCTGCTAACAACACTTACAGAATAGGCAAGGTTTGGACGTGTACACACCATTGAATACATGATGCAGCCCAGAATATTTGCATAAAGAATCTTCTTCATGTATTCCTCTTCTTCCCTAGTTTTTGTTTCTTGTTCCTTAGACAATCTAAATAATTAGCAAGAGGAGATAAAACCGGTTTAAGATTAGAAAAATGAAACCGTTACACATTTTAAGTAGTTCCCTTGAGTTAAACATAGTGTCTTTAATTCTTGATTTCTCAGTATATCAATACTTAATATTTTCTTTGCATTTTCAAGATCTTTCATATCAAATACCTTCCCCAATTCTTGCTTCAATTTCCAAATTTCAGATTTATCTTTCCTTGCTATTAGAATATCATCTACATATAACAAGAAAAACATTCTATTCTCTTTATAGTTTTTATAATAAACACAAATGTCAAATTTACTTCTTATAAACCCAATACTAGTAATGAATTCATCAAATTTTTTATTCCATTCTCTAGGTGATTGTTTCAATCCATATAATGACTTTTTTAACAAACAAACCTTATTTGGATCAGTTACCTCAAACCCTTCTGGTTGAGCCATTAGAATAGACTCCTGTAAATCTCCGTGAAGAAAAGCTGTCTTCACGTCTATCTATTCAAGCTCGAGATCCTGCAAAGCAACCTTTGACAACAAAACTCGAATAGATGTTAGTTTAACTACAGGTAAAAAAATTTAAGTGAAATCAATACCTTCACGTTGGGAAAAACCTTTTGCCACTAACCTGGCGTTGTACCGGGGTTTTTTAACCCCTGTTATTCCTTCCTTTAGCTTGAAAATCCAATTTGAACCAATCACTTTCTGCTGTCCAGAATTTTCAACTAACTCCCAAGTGTTATTTTTAATCACAGAATCCATCTTTTCTTTCATAACTGCCATCCACAGATCTTTGTCATCTCTGGATAAAACTTCAGAAAAGGAAAGAGGTTCTGCATTTTCCAAATCTGAAGCTACATGCAGAGCATAAGCTATGATATCTGCATGCCCCAATCTCTGAGTTGGTTTAATAACCCTTCTAGACCAGTCTTGAGTTAATTGATATTCCATAGTATCATCTTCAGTAGTAGATTCAATACTCACATCTTGCTGATTTTCTGAATGATGGATAGAGTCTTCAACATCCTCTTCAGATTCATTTCTTTCAAGCTCCATCTCAATCGAAGTATCCTCTTTTTATCCAGGAGACATATCCGCAATTGGTTTCAAAGGAAAATGTTGTTCATTGAATGTAACGTCACGACTAATGATAATTTTTCTTTGATTAGGCTCAATGGACCAAAGGCTATATCCTTTGACCCTTTTCGGATATCCCAAAAAAAAACATTTTATTGCTCTTGGTTTTAGTTTTCCTTGTTTTACGTGTGAATAGGTAGCACACTAAAAGATCCTTAACTTTCATAATCCCCAACATATCCATGCCACGCTTCAAATGGTGTCTTGAAATTCAAAGCAGCTAAGGGACAATAAACAGCTGTTTTTATAGCTTCTACCCAAAACGTCCTTGGAAGTCCAGCAGTTAGAAGCATACATCTAACCCTTTCCAAGATAGTCCTATTCATTTGCTCAGCAAGTCCATTTTGCTGAGGAGTGTAGCTAACGGTATGATGTTGCACAATCCCTTCTTCATGGTAGAATTTGTTAAACTTCTCATAACAGAATTCTATTCCATTGTCTGTTCTTAATTTCTTAATTTTCCTACCTGCTTGTTTTTCCACAATTATTTTCCAAGCCTTGAAGATTTGAAATACTTGATCCTTAGATTTCATACAAAAAACTCATGTTCTTCTTGAGAAATCATCTATAATTGTGACAAAATAGGTAGATCCTCCCTTTGAGGGAACCTTTTTTGGCCCCCAAACATCTAAGTGAACATAATCTAATATCCCCCGTGAACCTTGAGTAGAAGTAGCAAACTTTATTCTCTTGCTTTTTCCAAGGACACAATTCTCACAAAAAAGACAGCTTGGATATTTTAACTTTCCCAAAACTGTTCTTCTTTTGTAATTCCAGAAGACCATGTTCACTAACATGGCTGAGCCTCTTATGCCATAATTCGGCACTGTCAAATTTTCCTCCAGTGACAATACCAACATTACCAGCAACAGTATGTCTTTCAATCACATATAAACCGTTATGCAACTTTTCCTTCATCACTGTCAAAATTCCCTTGGATATTTTCATAATCTCTGCCTCAATTCTAACTGCACAACCAATGAAATCCAACATCCCTATTGACAAAAGATTTCTTTTCAACTGAGTCACATATCTAACATTCTGAACAAACCTTATGCAGTCATCATGCATTTTGAGCTGCACTGTCCCTTCCCCCTCAACTTGGCAGGATTTGTTATCACCCAATAAGACTTTTCCTCCCATTGTTTTGTGATAATTCATCGACCATTCCTTCCTTGGAGTCATATGGAAGGAACATCCAGAATCTAGAATGCATTGTTCTCCCAATTCTAACTCAGAAGCCACTAGAACATCGGAGAATTCATACCCTTCTGAAACTACCGAAGCATCCCCTTTTTCAGCATTCTTTTCTGCCAGCTTCCTTTTTCTTTCATAACAGTCTTTCTTGAAGTGTCATTCCTTATGACAGAAGAAACACTTCCTTGCTTTAGACTTAGACCTTCACTTGTCTCTTTGTCCTTTTTTGTACCTTTGTTGAGATCTTTCCCTGACCATTAAACCTTCACCTTCAGAGGAATCTTTTCCATCCAATTTCGTCTGAAGTTCCTTAGAGTTCAATGCAGCTTTAACCTCTGCCATTGTTAATATTTCTTTTCCATACAACATAGTGTCAACAAAGTGTTTATACAGCTTTGGTAAAGAACTCAGAATTATGATAGCTTGGTCTTCCTCAACAATTTTTACCCCTATATTGTTGAGGTCCATAATTATTTTGTTGAAGTTATCTAAGTGTCTCCTCATCTCCTAGATTCTTCCATTGCTAAGGTATATAATGTCCTTTTCAAATAAAGCCTATTTTCCAGTGAACATTTCATATATAAAGCCTCTAATTTTTTCCAAACTATAAGAATGACAATTCCTCAGTAACTTCTCTTAAGACTTCATCTCCAAGACTTAGCAAAATAGCACTGTGAGCCTTAAAATCCACGTCTTCAGCCTTTAATTTATCACTGTCCTTTAGAATCTGTACTGTCATTTCATCAATTGCTTGAGCAAGTCCCTGGTGCACAAGAAGGACCTTCATCTTGATGCGCCAGAGACTGAAATCGTTATCCCCCGTAAACTTGTCAACCTCAAATTTTGTCATTCAAAATTTCTTGAATTTTCGATTAATTTGAGAATCCTTTCACAAGTCACAGAGTCTTAAACAACGAATCAATACAATCTGAATAACCTTGTTTAAATCACAGAGTCTTAAACAACAAAACACACAATCTGAATTTCTTTCTTAACTCTTAGAATCTTAAGCAGTGAAACAGAATCTGAATTCAAAGAACAGACACAATTTGAAGGCCGTTTCTTAAATCACAAAATTAGAAGCAAAGAACAAACACAATCTGAAAGCTATTTCTAAAATCACAGAATCTGATGCGAGGAACAAACACAATTCAAAGGTTGTTTCTAAAATCACAGAGTCTGATGCAAGGATCAAACACAATTCAAAACGTTGTTTCTAAAATCACAGAATCTGATGCACATAACAACCCAATCTGAAGACTGTTTCTAAAATCACCTAATCTGATGTAAAGAAAAAACCCAATCTGAAGAATTTTTATAAAATCACATAATCTAATGTAAAGAAAAAACCCAATATGAAGGTTGCGTGTTCGATCCACGCTCACCGCACCAATTATTGGTGATTAATTACATAGATTCAACTAATTTCAATCCAAGAAAACAAAACGCAGAAAAATATAGAAAATAGAGAACAACAGATTTACGTGGTTCGGGTAATGTACCCTACATCCACGGACCAAGACTAATGTACCTGTATTACCGATCAAGAATCACAAACGGAAATCGTCCAAGTAAAGTTACAGACTCCGAAATCAGAACGACGAAAAAGAAAAATCGCCTAACCCTAATCTCCTCTTACCCCTTTTCTCTCTCCCTGATATCCCTGCTTCTGTAAAACTAAGACTTCCCAATTAATTAGACTTGGTCAACTTAAACCCACTTATCTAAACACAAGTGCCAGCTGTACCTCACTAACCCGAGAAGCACAGCACAAGTTTTGAGTATGGCACGTGACTCACATGCACTCCACTGAACCACATTACAAATACAACCTGATCAGATTGAGGGATTCGAAACCCATGGAGCGCGTCATTGCTCTATTACCATTTTTCACACAACGCACAAACAAAACATCTTCAAGTAGTAGAAGATGAAATGGAATACCCTCGTGATATTTTCACACTATGACTGTTCAAAGTATCACTTATTGTATCCATAACAGAACAATCAATGAAATACCATGCACGTGAAAATAAATGTGTAAAACTCACGATTACATGTGTAGGACAAAAATTGACATATTGTCGAACAATCTCTGTTGGGTTTTCATATGTGGCAACAAAAATAAGGTTTTGAAAACCATAATGCGATGTAGTATCATAAAGTATAAAATCCCTACCTTGATAACAACATAAGCCTAGCCAACCGGCTGCACGCATCGTTGGAAACAAGCATTGAAACCAGGAATACTCTCTGAACTTAAAACCAAACTGACATTAAAATCTTAACTAAACCGCTAGGGATAAAATATGGGTCTGAAATTGGAAATCGAAACTAGAATGGGAGGACCAACAACAAGACTTCCCATCTCAGCTGTCTGGATGAAAAGAAACCTTTATATTGAACTGAGAATCTAACTAATGGGAAAACAAAAAATGATAGAAAGATTCCAAGAAGGATCACTAAATCCAAAACTTCCCAAAATATTACTCTTTGGTCGATTAGGCACATTTACAGGAGACCCGTATGACACAACAGTAGGTAAAACATGACTGGAGTTGATGACACACAACTATGGTCAACCCAAACCACACAAAAGTCGATGAGACACAACTTGAGTCAACAAAAAAATGACTATGGTCAACCAAGACCACCCAGTATTGACAAGACATGATAGTGGTCAACCAGGACCACATACATCAATAGGGAATGGCAGTGGTCCCACTGGACAAAGAAATAGTCGATGAAACTCAACTATGGTCAAGTGGACCCCAAGTAATGGTCAAAAGACACAACTATAGTCACTTGAGCTCTAGTAGCGATCAACTGTAGCCTACCACAGACTCCCAAAACTCCGCAACGGTTAACTAGACCTTACCTCAGATTTCTAAAACTCTGCAGCAGTTGACCGGACCATGCCCCAAAGGCCCAAAACTCAGGAGCGATCGACCAGGATCTACAGTGGTCAACTAGACCCTTTAGAGATCGACCTAGGCATCAGTGTGGTTTACTAGGTCAAACACTGGTCGACCTTGTCTTCCAAGCGTTGGACCTTGTCTTCTAAGCGGTCAACCAGTCCTCAACTCGAACATGTTAAAACCCACCACCATTCTCGAGGATGACCGAACTCGACTGAAGATCGACCGCGAGAAAAATTTCAACATGAAATAGTGAGGAAACTCACACTTCCTTGCTGATCTCCACCCCAAATCGGCTTAAAACATTGGACAAACTCTAAATTTACCACAAACGACGGAACCTAAGAAAGGATTCAACTTTTGAAGCTCGAATCTGAAACCAACATGAAACAGAAATTTCAAATGAGAAAATAATATCTAAATTACAACGTACCCATGAAAAGCCTTCATGAAAGACGGAGATCGAGACGCCCCAAACGCAAAATGAGTAAAAATATGATGAGATTTGCTCACTGGTTTTCCGCTCTCCCTCTCTCACTTCCTCATTTGGTTGTAAGAGGGGGGGGGGAGGGTAACCTCCTTTTAAAAATATAAATTAAAAAAAAAAATTAATATATATAAAATAATAAATTATATTATATTTATTAAATAAAATCCTCAAAACCAAATTCGATGAACAACCAAACTATTTTTGAGACTCAAAATCGAGAAAAACTTAAACTTACTAAGCACTTCTTCATAGACCTAGACCACATAGTAATTGGAAATTTCACCAATTGACCATTTAAACAAACCCTCACATGTTGTCGAAGACCTACAACACTTGGCAAAGAGTTGGTCAATGTAAGCAAATTGACTATGATCAATACGAAAAAAAATTTACTCATAAAAATATCAAATTAAAAAATTACTAATTTTACAGAGGTCGTTTCCAATGTTGAACAACTTCAGTCTTAAAAGGGTCAACAACTATACCATATTTGGAAACTACATACCTTATAAATTTAAGCTCTTCTAAATAGAATTCACATTTATTGAATTTTGCATATAACTTGTGTTGTGTGAGTAAATCAAAAACTAGCCTCAAATGGTTCTCATGTTATTGTTTATAGGGGAAGCATAAACCAAAATGTCATCTATGAACACTAAAACAAAACCATCCCAGTATTGTCTGAATACCTTATTCATCAAGTTCATAAATATTGCAGGTGCATTCGTATGGCCAAAGGGCATCACTAAATACTCATAGTGTCCATATCTTGTCTTGAATGCCATCTTCAGAAAACACTTCTCTTTAATCTTTAGTTGATAGTATCCTGATTTCAAGTCAATTTTTGACAACCAACAAGATCCCCTCAATTGATCAAACAAATCATCGATTCTAGGCAATGAGTATTTATTCTTAATTGTCACCCTATTTAATTGCCTTTAATCTATACACGTTCTTAGCGTTTCTTTTTTTTTTTTTAACAAACAACGTAGGAGCACCCCAAAGAGATGTATTGACTCTAATAAAACTCTTATCTAATAATTATTGTAGCTGAACTATTAACTCTCCTCATTCAATGTGGAGTTTACATGGATAGACATCAATTGAGAATTTTTTTCTCCCTATTTGATGTGTCTCAAAATGCACAAAGGCCAAAACAAGGTTATTGGGCAATCGGTTAACTTCAATCAATGTGTTTCCAAACAGGGGTTTGGAAGAGTGCAGAAGCAAACAAAGGAACAAGGGAAACCTGTGGGGGTGCTCGGACTTATTCTTGATAGAATGGAGTTAGCTCGCCTTGCTAAGTGTGGAGAGAGGATTAACTTGAGGGATCAAGTTAATTGATGTATACTCACACTTCACTTGGATATGATTCACCAAGAAAAATGGAGGCTAGCTTGGATATGACTCACCAAGTTTACGGTTTGGATATGACTCATCAAACCTACTAACACCCAATTTGGATATGACTCACCAAAATAAGGGATAGCAAAAAGAGAGTGAAAAAATTTCACAAACTAAATACAAGAGTTTTTTATTCAAAGTTCATGGGGCGGCGGGTATATATAACTCATCTTGGACACAAGTTACAATGTAAGTAATAAAGTAGATGCTAATAACCAATCACCTAGGGAGGGAAAATGTAATTAGCAAACCAAGACAAACATAATTACTTAGAAGAAGGGGGATGAGAAAGAGGAAAGATTCATCACCTAGGGAGATTAAAAGAGCCTAGAAAACTACAAGAGCATCTTGGAAATTGCAATCTCTAGATCCTTTTTTGGTGAGAACAAGGCTTATCTAGGAAGATGTAAAGTTCTTTTAGTGATGCTAAGACCACCTAATACATTAAGGAGAGCAATTGGGCCAANCATTGCCATTAGAATTAGATCCACTGTAATCTTGTGTTCACCAAATCTAATCCAACAAAATTCATAGTCTTGACTCACTACTAAATCACCTCCTAGTGGCAAATTTACATACAATGCACATAATAGGGGTACAGTTTCTAACCCCAATGCAACTCCAATATGAATGAATTAGAAGCAGCCAAATCAAATAAAACTCTAACTTTAGAATCTAATAATCGAAAGATACTTCGATTAAGGCTTCATCGTGCTATTGATCAGGACAACCAAATGCATAAACTCTCGCATGTTGTCCATTAAAAATTGATATCTACCTACAAGTCTAGTGGATCTTACTTGGCTTGGCCTGATAAAGGATGAAGATGCATCGAGAGTATTGAACTGCTGACTCCTCTACAACTCTTTGTGGGAAATTCTATTTAATATGTCTAAATTTCCTATAGTTAAAACACTTTTTCTACCATTTTCCTCTCTGAAAAGTGCAACTGCTCTCACTTTTTTCTTTATTTGACTTTTAGAATCGTGATTTGTGTGGAGCTGATTTAGATTTCTTCCTCTGTTCAGTTTCACTGCCACTACTACTACTGCTCTATTTTCTAACCTTCATCTCTTGCTTTGACTTCTAGTCTTCAAATCCACTAGCTAACTCTTGTTCTACCTACATAGCACACTCAACAACTTCATGACACAATGTGAGTCGCAGTACCACCAATCGACTGGAAATAGAAGGTCGCAGTCCTTGTTAGAACATCAAAGCTTTTGTACTTTCATATGGCAGAATATCATAATAGAATATCTAATCAAAATTTGAAACAGTACATATATATCAAATATCATAATAGAATATCCAATCAAAAAGTATCAGAATAATAACAATGACCTATTAACATGTTAAAAGTATAATTAACAACTTAATTACAAGTTATTTACATTAATTATGGGTGAATCTATTACAAAAAATAACTCCACCCTCAGACACACTGAATTAAGAGAGATTGTATATCCATCCCAGCACGAACCCCAAATTCTGAAACTTGTGGTTCTAACATAATCAAACATTTAACTGATGAATGATGAATTTGCGATGAATTCACTAAGACAACAATTTTAATAGTGTCAATCCTCTCGCGCACTTTAAATGCTTGATTCCCACACACCCAATGAAGGATAATAGGGACAAATTGGGTTGCACTAGCATGAGACCCTCGGCCTCGTTTTCCCAATTGGTCATGGGCTCGTCTTCAGCTTGAATTTTGGGGTCTTCTAAAGTGAGTAGCCAGAGATTGTTTCTGCCACAATAGTTATTGTTGTTTATGCCACAGTGGCTAGTGGCCCATTTCTCCTCACACCGAAAGCATATAATGGTCTTATGTTCTCGTTGTCGCTCAGTTGGGGTAGTCATTGGTTCTGTGCCCTTCGTCTTCGTTTGAGTGGGTGGAAGTGACAATAAGGAAGAGTTTTGAATAAGAACTCTGGTCCAAAGTTCACTTGATTCTCATAAAGTTGGGCTCGGTCTAGGAAGGTCAGTTGGGTCCAGAACCCACAATGTGCTTGGTATGTATACAGGTTGGGTTGGTCCTATCTGAGAAGTTGGGCTGCCAACTTGTGCTCATACTTTAGGGTTAGCATCAGAGCATCATACACCTTTTTGGGCTGGATGATTCAAACATGATCATGCAATTTTGAGACAGCCTATTAAGGAAGGCCCTAAGCACCATTTCCATGTTCATACCCCTTATACGGGTTGCCAGTAGTTAAAAATGGTCTCCACAGTTTTCTACTGAGCCTATTTGGCATAAGCCAATGAATTGTTCACAGCTTGAATCTTTGGCCCATGACATACTTTAAGTCCTCCCCCATTAAACCAGTTCCCTCCAAAATCCACTTATAGTAATCCCATGCTCGACTCACTAGGTAATCAAAAACAACTAACACATTATTGTTGATGTGCACTAGGGGTGTGCAAATCGAATCGGAACCGAAGAACCAAATCAGAACCAGTAGATTTGGGTCGGTTCTGGTCGGTTTTGCACACTTAAAAACTGGGTTTCGGTTCTTGCTAGGGAAGAACTGGAAATTTCGGCAGAAAAACTGAGAAGGGAATGCAGTCTTTTGTCTTATTTCTGAGAATTTCATGATTAGAGAGTGGTCCGTTTTGATGTTTTGATTCATTGAAAAGATGGAACAATCTAAAATTAGTATAGCATTCTTGATAAAATAGCATTGTTGATAAAATCAAGCCATTTTTAGAAATGACCAAGACCTTGAAGCATCTTTCACGACAGATTATTTTGATAATTGAAAAAAATAATAATAAAGTGGGAAAAACCGGAACCGCACCAAAATCGGAACCAAATTTTTGGTTCGGTTCCGGTTATCCCCACAATCGGTTTCAGTTTTGTAATTTCAAAATCGAAACTAATCGGTTTAGTTTGGTTTCACGTTGAAACCGAACCGGACCATGAACACCCTTAATGTGCACCCTTGCCAAATGGAAGTACCATTTGATTTTCTTAACCCAAGCTAGCCATCCATCGATGTTGAAAGTTGCTATCTCTACCCGATGGGGTATCGTAACGACCCAAAAATTCAATTTTTTCTCAAATTTCAAATCCTAAATTTTTTTCCCAAATCAATTAACAAATTTGGTTTAATTAGTTGATATGAAAACAAGATTTTTGATATCAAATGATATGAAAATAGGAGCTCTGATACCAAATGATGTGGCACAGAAGTAGGAAGACTTGGTGGAGCTTTGTTATGTAATGGGTTAACCAAGAAGCAAAGGGTTGTGCGAACATTTATGTGCGGGGGCGGTTGCCCAGAAATAGAGAGGAAACCTATAGTGGACATGTACTAAGAGAGTGGATGTCTATAGCAGAAAGAGTTCTTGGTAGTTGATATCTGTGGTATGCACCAAGAAAATGCGAATATCCACAACATAAATCTGAGAAAGAAAAATGGCCTCGAGGACAAGCTTCCACAAAAAGGAATTGGCGCATGTGCGCACCACCCACTTTTTAAATTAAGAGAGCAAATATCTACAGCAGAAATCCACAACATAAATTATGCGGAGAGGTAGGTTACCGCAGCGGACAACAATTGTATGGCCTCGACAATCCAACAGACTTGAACGCTTTGGCTTTCTCGAACACAAAAATTGATTATCCAAAAGATTGATTCTTCAGGCAGAAACTTGGACAGCCTCACAGTTGATAAGTGTAGAAGAATACCTCCAAATTTCATGGTCTAAATCATAGTGGAGAAGGAATTATACCCGAGTGGGTACAAGTGTAACGACACAACTTTTTCAAAAACTTTTTTTTTCTTTATTTAATTTGTAGCCATATAAAATTTTCTCTTTTTAATTAATCAAAAACGTGTGCGAATAAAACTTATCATAGTGATTAAGCGGAATAATTTAAAAACATCATAAGCCCAATATATTACAAAACGTTCATTGAATTTGAAATCATAATTAATAACTGATAATAATTTCTGTGAGCCATAAACTCGCAGGTCAACTCAGATGATAACCCAAGAGTCCATCCTGAAATGACTCCTCGTCCACGTCAGTAACATTGATACTATGACAAGTACCTACATCACGGGTAATATAATGAGTCTAACGCTCAGTAAGAAATAGAATAAAATATGACATGATGCATTCTTGTTCGTGATTATATTATAAAGGAATCCACCTCAATTGTCTTTTACTCACAGTCTCATATCATTAAACTCATACATTGATGTGAGACATTTGGAATATTTTCCACAAGGAGAATAACTTTTCACCGGAACCTCCTAGGAGACAGACTCTCACATCCCAACGAGGGAAGAGTTTTATTTCGAGTCTCCTGGTTAGAATCCAAACTACCTCCCCAACCCCTAATTCCCATTTCATTTATTAAGTTCAATCTCTCTCATGCAATGCCACTCTCATGCACTGTGAATATCAATCCGCATGGCATCACTCTTATTCATATGACATGTGCATGGTAATGCTTATGTAATATCAACAAGAATATGTTACAAAGCAAATACAACACAGAACAAGACATACAATCTCAAGAGTGAGCAAATATAAATAACATTACCAAACAAATACAATACAGAACAAATACGTGCAATCTCAAAAATGAGCAAGTATAAGGAACAAAACATGCAATATCGATAAGAAACAAATATAAAGAATAATATGTGCAATATGGGTAGGAAACAAATATAGAAATACCACGTGCAATTATGGCAGGACACAACTATAATGAATAATACGTACAATATTGATAAGAAATAAATATAAGAAGTTATACATACAATATTAACATGAATTAAATCTAATAAACGTGCAATAACAAATAATAATAAATATTAGTTTACAAGGAGCACTTCATACTATTACTTTCACAATTTATATATTTTATTCACATGGAGCATTTATATTTATTTAAAAGAGAACAATTGATATGTTAATTAGTAAAGAGCACTTTGTATGTCATTTAGCAAATGGCAACGTACGTGCTAACAGAGAAGAGCAAATAATATGTCAGATATATTAAAGAGTGTAACTTATTAACATAGGTAATTATCAAAACCAGGACATAGCCAACCTTAATGAGGTAACATCCACTACAGAATTCAAAAGAGCAGCCTAACTTTCTTTTTGTTATTTTTAACCCATCGTCAAACACTTCTATTTTTCTCAACAACCACAGTCTCTCATCCAACAACAATACATAGAGTATTATTCAATCCAAGGCAGGTAACTCAACAGTCGATAGATTAAGCAACTCCTCCTTATCTTAACACCTCAAGATTAAGAACGACTTAAACCCAGCATTTTTCCAAATTTTCCAGAATAGCACCTTACTTCTCAACCAAATACAGCAAGAGGAAATATTTAATAAATCAAATAAAAGGGTAGCAGCAAGATCCAACAGAAAATGGCAGAGAACAATCGATCCAAAATCACAGAAATCAACCAAGCAGAAATTAAACAAACATCTCGTGATGGAGGCCTTCACTAGCCAACTGCATTCTAATTTCTTACCAGTAGATTTCTTCTTTAATCACCTCTGCAGTTCAAAATCCAAGAGTAGCTCCTGAAACCCACTAAGGACTCGAGAAGCCGTTCTCATTCCTTTGAATTCACAACAAGACCATTCTGGCCTAATTGTTCTCCAACGTTGAAGCAGCAGGCAAGACAGTAGAAATTGCTCACTCACTAGATGAAATCACAACACAAATTTATCCTCTCATCACAAAACCCTCTACCCTACACTATCATTCGGTTGAAGACAACTCCCAGCCCTTTAATCTCATTCACGAAAATACCCACTTCAAGAAACCGCCCATCTCTCTTCCCCTCTCTCGTAATCTCTCTTCCTCTTGAGTGTAAAGGCTTCTAGCTTTTTCCTTTCATTTCTCCCTTTCCCCTACCCTCTCTCTTTCTCTCTTTTTAACCTCCCATTCTCTTTGCTCTCATACTCTCACTCACTCTGTCGAGGACAATCCATCCCGAAGACAAGGAGACGAACTCCTTTTCATCCCCAAAGACCCGCGTCTCCTTCTACCTAAATTCCGCAGTGCGTCTGAGATGCGTTGTTTTATTCTGAATGTTATTAGTGAGGAAATAATTGCAGAAAGAAGACAAAACAAGGCAGCTTTTTATCATTCTCTCTCTCCCTTTTTGCTTTTTCATTCTCTCTCCCATTTACTCATTCACTTACACTATCACACCCACTCTTCTTCTCTCTTTTTATTTTTTTAAAGCATCGCAACAAAGGTCCACATCACTATCTCTCTCCTCACTCATTCCCCTTTCTTCTGCACTCTTTCATTCTCTCTTATCGTCTCTCTTATCCTCTCTCTCAGTCGACGAAAAGTGCCAGAGGACAGGGGAAAAACCAAATCCTTTCTCCCTTTAATTCCTACTGCGCTACTCTGTCATTATCTTCTGGCAAAAACTGAGTGGGCAAACAATTGAAGGAAAACGCCAACTCGTCCGCTAGAAAAACGCATTTTTGCTGAAACGCTAGGGTCCAGTCTCAACCTGGCAGCCAGTCCTTTCATTCCGACCAGACTCACAGCTCCAGCACGCGACCGGAGTCAAGCACACTCCCCTCTCCAGACGATGCCGTTTCCTTCTATTACAGAATATAGTTGAAAGAAAAGTAACTAAATCAACTAAAGATTCTCATTAGAAAGAAATCAGTCTTTACATTTATTTATACTAAAATACAGCAGTTGTAAAATAACTTCTATTCTCCACGTCAGCTTCTCCATATTAGTAAGTCCACGTCTGCTACTCTAATACCTTTCCTTAATTCTTCATTTCTTTATCTTTCAATTCAATTAATTTAAATCTATTTCCTTTCTATTTTAATTTTTAGGGTAAATGACAAATCAACCATTGTGGTTTGTGGTCAAAGACAAGTCAACCACTATGGTATTTTTTTTAACAAATAAACCACTGACTTTTGGGAAAATTACAAAGACAACATCGCGGTCACGTTTGCTGTTAATAAGTTGACATGAGACACGCAGTGTCTCAAGACACCGCGAGACACGCGATGTCTTGAGACAAGACACCGTGTAGCTCGTGGTGTCTTGTGAAGACACCACATAGCTCGTGGTCTTTGATCAGAGATCGCGGTCTATGATCATGATCTCAGGCCCTGATTCTTCTTCGTCTTCTTCTAGGTGTCGATAATTACTTTTTCAATTTTTTAAGAATTTTTTAGTCTGTTTTCTGATTTGAAACTGCATGAACATTTTTTGATTTGTTAAAGGAAATCCAAACATTAATAAAATCCAATCAATGTCTCAATTTGAGAACTAGCAAGCTCACGTTTGAATTTTGATGAATCAATAACAAGAGAGGCATTGTTCAAGAGGAAGATCAAGCAAACTTACTCAGCCCAACAAGTTTCAATGAGTGAAGCTAACAATGGAGAAGTATTATGAGGGATAACAAGGCTACAATTTTGAAAGGCAACAGCTCCGACCACCTGACAGAACAAAAGCTTCAACAATGGACATGTCTAAATAAGTGAATACCAACAGTGAGAAAACTGATACCTGAGCAGGACTAAGTCCACTCCAAGGTTGTTGCATTGTAACAAGTTCCCAAAGGATCACACCAAAACTATATACATCAGACTTTTCATTTGAGGGCTCGCCTCAGAGGAATTCTGGAGCCATCCACTCAGGCTACAAACAAAATCAAAAGATGCATTTTCTTTTTTAACGATTAGTGATTGATGAACCAGTTTAAAACAAAATAAATGCTTGAAGTTAAGGAGTCAAATATATCCAAAACATTGAGAGGTTAAACTTACTGTTCCAGCTACAGATTTTGAAGATATAAAAGTGTTTGCTTTGAATCTGGACAAACCAAAATCGCATACCTGGACACAAACAAATGAAGAATTTAGTTAAACGTCAAAAACAACAAAAAATGTTAGTTTAGCATACTCGAACAAGTACCTTCACAGTCCAATTTTTGTCAACCAACGATCGCGGTCTCTGTTTCTTCTTCAACATCTTCTCTGTCCCTGTTCTCTCTCGCTCCTATTTCTGCTCTCTACTGTCTGTGTGAGCGTGGCCTTGAGAGGGACCAAAAACGAAGGCTAGTAAGAAAACAACATGACCTTCTACCATTTTCTTTATTTTCTTTGCTTGCTTTTTGTTTATTTTAATTGATCAATTCATTAAAAAATCTTACAAAAGGATTAGCAAGTTTTGATTTTTTCTGAAATTTATACTTTAACAACTACATTTTGACGAGGATGAACATCTCTATTTGAGATCTTAAAGACAGTTTGATCTACTACAAGGATAAAGCTTCCACTTTTTTCAAGTTAAACGGTTTGAAAATCATGTTTTTGGAATTGTTTATCTACTAATCTCTAACCATAGTTCCAAACTAATTTTTCAGCCACATTCATGCATTTTCAAATCAGAAAACAGACTTAGAAATTCTAAAAAAATTGAAAAAGAAATTATTGACACTTAGAAGAAGACGAAGAAGAAACAGGGTAGAGACCGCGGTCTCTGGTCTCACAGAGACTGTGATCAAAGACCGCGATCTCTGATCAAAGACCGCGAGCTACGCGGTGTCTTCACAAGATACCGCGAGACAAGCGGTGTCTTGAGACGGTGTCTTAAGACACCGCATGACCGCGATGTTGGCTTTGTCATTTTCTCATACGTCAGTGGTTTATTTGTTAAAAAAAATATCATAGTGGTTGACTTGTCATTGACCACAAACCACGATGGTTGATTTGTCATTTACCCTAATTTTTATTTAATTAACTAAAATTTATTTTGATTATCTTTAATTAATTAATTATGCTACAATACCGTAGATTAATTGACTCAATTTCTAATTTTTGATTTATTTCGAATATCGTTTGATGATAATTATCAGTCCAATCTAAATTCTCCAATTCGGTTTTCCTAATTAATTTTCCATTGAATAGATCCTCAGTAATTATCCAAATAATTATTTATTCAAATTTACACCCAATTAATTTTTTAATTCTTTATTTAATGCCGTTACGAAAAATCGGGATATTACAACAAGGTTGTCCGGAAGGCAACCTAGTTACAACCTTTTAGTCCAATGACAACCCTTGCTGAAAAAGGGATGCTCTTCAAATAAAAAGGTGAGAATGATGCAATAAGTTGAAAAGACACTCACAACACTAACAACACTCACACTTTTGAAATACACACACAGAGATTTTCTTCACAGTTTTGGATAGTTGGGATTTAATTTGGGAAATCAATCATAATCCATAAAATTTTGAATTCAAAATTTTAATACCTTACAATCTCCCTTCCTTAAAAAAATTTCATCCTCAAAATTTAAATTATTATTTGAATAGTTCAGGATAGACTTTTCTTATTTCCTCTTCTCTTTCCCAGGTTGCTTCTTCTACGTTTCAATTTCTTCATAATATTCTTACAAGTGAAACCTTCTTATTCCTCAATTCTCTTTCTTCCAAAACTAGAATTTGAAGCTACTTTTCTTCATATGACAATTTGGGTTTGATCACAAGGTCAATATATCTCATTGGTAGCCCATGCAAGGGATTTGGAACATACTTCGTTAACATCGAAATATGAAACATGTTATGCCAATGGTTGAGTCATTTTGGTATGTTCAACTAACATGCAACTTCTTTGACTGGGCCAATGAATCACATACTCAACTTTCCTTAAAGCAACAATCTTATTAGAGAAATCTTTAAGAAAATACTTGATCTCCCACTGCAAACTTTAGTTTTCTCCTTTTTCGACTGACATAGTTTTTTTGTCTACTCTAGTTCATAAGGATTCTTTTTGAATTAAAGCAAAAATCTTAATAATTTGTTTCAGAATATCAAGCCCTAGAATGTCGTTCTAATGCACCAGATATCTGCACCTTCCGCCACATAATACTTCATAAGGTGCTATCCCAATTGAAACTTGATAACTACTATTATACAACAACTCGACTAATGGCAAGTTTTTACTTTAGTTACCCTAAAAATCAATAGCACCAACCATCAACATATCCTCCAGAGTTTGAATTGTTCTCTCTGACTGTTCATCTACCTAGGAGTGAAAAGCTATATTGAAATTTAATTGAGTGTCCATTGCTTTTTGCATATTCCTCTAGAACTTCGAGGTGAAATGAGTTTCTTAATTCGATACTATAAAAACTGGTGTACTGTGTAATTTGATGATTTCTTGGATATAAAGCTACATATACTGATCCTTAGTATACATTGTCCTTATAGGGAGAAAATGCTCCAATTTGGTTAGTCAATCAACTGTAATCCAAATAGAATTATGCCCTTTAACTTCCTTTGAAAGTCTCACTACAAAATCCATAGTTATATACTCCCATTTCCATTGAGGCACTTTTAGTGGTTGCAAAGTACCAGCAAGTTGCTGATACTCCACTTTGACTTGTTGGCAAGCAAGACATCTTTCAATGAATTTGGCTACATCTAGTTTCAGCCCTTGCCGCTAATAATGTCGATTCAAATCTCGATACATTTTGACTGCACCAGGATATACCTAGTGTGGGGTTGAGTGTACTTCCTCCAATATAACTCTTTTCAAACTTGCATTATCAAGTATACACCATCTCTTTTTAAATTTGATAATTCAATCTTTTAACATGGAATATTTAGGCATTTTCCCAACCACCAATTGCTCTCTTATCTTAATGATAAATGCTTTTCCACACTGTTTATCTTTAAATTGCTCAAATAAGTTTGGTATTAACATCATCACATATAATATTTCAACAAACCTAGATGGTACAATATCTAAGTTAAACCTTGGCATTTCTTCTACCAACCTTCTTGGAATGAATAATTATGATGAAACATGTGACACAACTCTTCAACTTAGTTAGTTGGCTACCACGTTGGTCTTTCCAGGGTGGTAAATGATTTAACAATCGTAATCGCTTAATAATTCCAGCCATCTCTGCTACCTCATATTCAAATTTGAGTTAGAAACTACCTCAGACTCTTATGGTCGGTATAAGTTTCACATCTCTCTCCATATAAATAGTGTCTCGAGAAATGAAGTGTACCACAGCTGTAAGTTCTAAATCATGAATTGGATAATTTTTCTCATGATCCTTTAAATGTCTAGAGACATAAGCTATAATTTTGCCTTCTTGCATAAGAACACATCTTTACCTTACTTTGATGTATCTCTACAAAGCACATATTTTCTTGTGTTTGATGGTATAGTAAGTATTGGTGCTGATATCAGTCTTTTCTTTAATTCTTGGAAACTTTATTCACACTCGTTAGTCCATAGATACTTGAAACCCTTTCTAGTTAGTCTCATGAGTGGGGTGGCTAATCTCGAAAATCCTTCTACAAACCTCCTGTAATAGCCCACAATGCCTAAGAAGCTATGTACTTCAATTATACTTTTTAGTTGCAACCACTTACTACTTCAATTTTCTTTGGATCAGTAGATCCATTGTGATTATGTGGCAGAGAAAAACTACTTTTTTCAATCAAAATTCACACTTGGAGAACTTTGCATACAATTTATTGTGTCTCAATGTTGATAGAACAGCTCTCAAATACTCTTCATGCTCTCCTTCACTATTTGAGTACATGAGGATGTTATCGATAAAAATGATCATGAAGTCATTCAAGAACGCATTGAATATTTGATTCATTAACTCCATAAATGCAGTAGGTGCAATACTCAATCCAAATGGCATTACTCAAAACTCATACTGGACATATCAAATCCAAAATGTCATCTTGAATACATCCTCTTTCTTGATTCTTAGTTGATGATAGCTAGATATGAGATATATTTTTGAGAAAACCATTACTCCCTTTAATTGGTCAAATAAATCATTGATCATTGGAATTGGATACTTGTTTTATTATGGTAACTTTATTAAGTTCCTGATAGTTGATGCACAACCTCATAAATCTATCTTTCTTCTTCACTAATAGCACCAGTGCTCCCCATAGTGAAAAGCTCAGTTGAATGAATCCTTTTTTCTAGCAACTCATCAAAGTGAGCTTTTAACTTTTTTAATTTAGTTGGTGCCATTCTATATGGGGATTTAGTAATTGGCCCCATTCCAAGTAGAATATCAATGTTAAATTCTACGTCTCTTGCTAGTGGAAAATTTTTGAGGTCATCTGGAAAATCACAAGCTATTGGCACCTTATCCAAGGTCGTTGCTTTCCCAATTTGAGTACATAAAATGCTAGTTAAGAATCATTAAGCATCCAAAACTTAATATTCTTTGAGCTCGCATATATGATATTACTGGAATTTTCAAACATTTTGTGTCACTGTGAAATATGATGGTCGTTCTCCTAGTAGTTCAAATCTCACACTCTTATTGCAGCAGTCAATAGTTGCATAGTATTTGGTTTGCCAATCTATTTTGAGAATAACATCATAATCTTGAATTGCCAAGATGATCAGGTTTGCATCAAGCTCTTTATCTCTAATATGAATATTACACCCCCTAATAATAGAATCAGCAGATGTTACATTACTCGAAGGTGTAGCTACTTAACTTACGCTCTACATACTCTAAGGCATTTTCTAATTTTTTTAGAATGCATAAGGGATATAAAGGAGTGGGTTGCCCATAAATCAATCAATATATAAGAAGATATACAACAAATTAGAAGTGAACTTGTCACAACATATGAGTTCCCTTCTGCTTCCTCTTTAGTCATAATAAAGACTCTAGCAGATATCTTGGTTTGATCCTTGACATTCTTAGGGAAATTGTTGATGACATGTCTAGGTTGACCGCACTTTAAACAAGTTAGTACCCTTGCACAACATTCTCTAGTGTGTACCTTCTAACAAGTAGGACCTATGGGTATAGTAGGCATTGCCATCTGATTCATCGGTTCCCTCTTGATAAACTTGGAGGCTCTTTTAATGGGTCCATTGGTCATCGGTCGCTTAGATCTAGCCCATTTCCTATGGAGTTTATTCTTTTGTGTTGCATGGCTAAACATTTTTCTGTATTCTTGAACCTTGATAACCTTTTGTTCTCCTATGTGGGAGCCAATCTTGTGAGGGCAAAGATGACCAAAGATTCTATTGATTGTGAGGGCTTAGCTCATACTTGATGTGCCATGGAATCCCTCCATTCACAATCAAGCCCGACAATTTTCTAACGATATTTCTAGCGTTCATTTTGTAGGTTATCATGGAGAAAAGTGCAACACAGCTATCAAATGCATCCAACCAACTTCCAAATATGAAATGGAGTTATTCAAGATCAAGTGTAAGTGAAAGTTCAAGTACAAGTATAGAAGATTTGGTGGACTTCACAATTTCGCCTACAATCTAACCTCTGATAAGTTATTGGCATTTTTGACATTCTAGAAAATTTTATATCAAAAAATGTTCTTCATGAAGATTGTATCTGACTTGTCAAGCTTTCTATAAGGTGGTCTTTTTTTAAATTTGAAGGTAAATTTCTGTTCCAAAAGTGTTCCGAATAGGGAGCTTAAACTCTGCCAAAGAAGCCTAGCCATCCTAAGTTGGAGTTGAAACCAATCTACTTGAAGAATGACCTTGAGGATAATCAACTAGAGGAGAGATATTTAAAGACATTCAAGACTTCCTAGAAGGTAGCTGCAAATCAAGTTATGACATTTTTGGATTTTATTTGATGTAATGGATAATGTTGTTTTGGGATATTCTTGGCTAGACTTGAAATAGCCAAGGGCATTTTGTTTGTTTTGTTTTTTTGGTTGATTTTGTAATTTGACATTAGGGCAACCCTAATTGAGGAGGTATTTATACTCCTTAAGGCTTGTCTGAACTAATTCAGAATTGAGCTAAGCAACCCCTTATTGATAAGGAGTTCTCTCATTGTAATTGACCCCCATTTTCTAGGTGAGAACTAAGAGAGTGAGCGACCAATAAATTGATTCACCATTGTTCTTGGCTTGTCTTGAGGTGAATTTCTTATACTAATCTTTCCTTTATCTCATTCTAGAGGTGAAATTACATAGAGAAGGGTTAGAAGACTTGCTGCAACCCAAGTTGGAGTGGCTTTCTTATTGGAGTCTATTTGAAGTCAAAAGGTGCAACCATAGAACCTTTTCAGACCAGCTTGTAACTATTTGTACATAAGTTTGTTTTCTTAACGAATTTGGTTCTAATTTTTGGAGGTTTACTGGTACACAATCAACAGGGTGCGTGGTTCAAATTTGGTGCAATTGGGATAAGAAACTAGTAAGTTGTGATTATTCCTTTTTTGGACATAAAACTGCCATATTGGTATCCTTACGGGTAGTTAACTTTGTGTTGGTATATCTCCGTTTGCTTTTGGAATTTTTGTGTGATTTTTAGAGGGGATTTTGAACTCTTGTGAAACTTATTGTGGTTTAAGTTTTACGTTAATTGAATTTCAAATGAGCAAGTTACATACTCTAGAATTCGGTATTTTGTTTTAAGACCATGGTAACTGCCAGCCTTCAAGTGTTTCTTCAAGCTTTGCACCCCTTGGTGCATTAATACTAGTGGGGATGCACAATCCTGCAACACTTGGAAGAGTGAAGAGTGAAGGATTTAAAAGTAGAGTTCTCCTCCATACCTAATATAATGCATTTTTGGCTAGCCTCCCCGGAACAAAGTCGTGTGAGCTTCAGCCCAATGTGGACAATATTGTACTAGGAGGTTTGAGGAGTCCACAAATGGTATAAAAGCTAAAGCCCAACCAAAAGTGTAGTCGAAGAGGACATTGGGCCCCCAAGGGGGGAGATTGTGGCAGTCCACCCTATGAATGCAAGAACAACCTAAGATTCTATTGATTGTGAGGGTCTAGCCCATACTAGTGGGTGTGCACAATCCCAAATCACATGAGAGAGTGAAAAGTGAATGGTTATATAAGTAGAGTTCTCATCTCTATCTATTACAAGACATTTTTGGCTAACCTCAAAAACAAAACTGTGTGGGTTTGGACCCTAAGTGGACAATATTATACTAGGAGGTCTAGAGACTCGACATCCTATTTTTGCATTAAATGTCTTTTCCACCCCAACCACAATGGGGTTTCCTTTGAAATGACAAGGTTGACATCTTTAAATATCTCTGCCCTTAGCCCTTGAACAAATCGTTTAACATTCATCATCTCATTACAAACTATGTTAGGGACAAATCGTGAGAATTGGTCAAACTTGTCCACAAAATTGATTGTACTTTCAATCTGCTTCAAAGTTACGAATTCCTCCATCTTCACATTTTTCATAGTGTCAACAAAATATTTCTCATAGAACAGCTCTTGAAATTGCGGCCATGACATAGTTGTGATTGGTTGCATCACTTTCACTAAGTACCACCAATAATTTGCCCCTGTTCTAAACATAGAGGATGCACAAGCCACCTCTTCTATCTAACAATCTTTGTGTGCTCAAATATTTCATCTATGGTGATGCACCAGCGGAAGGGGATTAGAATATAACTTGAAAATATGTGGAAGGAGTGCTGAACAATTGGTTGAAGAAGTAGAATAATTGTTGAAGTGTGTTAATCAACCAATGGTGGCTGTTTTCTAGCCTTGCAGTCGAGCTGCGGTTGCGAGGTTTGGTTGAGTGTTGCATCAAAAAAATAGCAAAATATGACAGATTCATTTCGGTTGAATTGCGGTCGTAGGATTCTGTTGCATCAGGCGAATGAATCTCTACTTTCCTTAAATTGGTAGAATTTTAGTTTTGAAAAGTGAACTTTGAACGAGCATAACTTCTTCGTCTTAGATCATTTTGAGCTGAAATTTGGACCACGTCACCTTGGATGAATAAGGAAAAGAACTTTAAGAACTTTGGAAATATCCTTCACGAATTATGAGATATACTAAAAGCACTCCAAGTGGTCGGATTTGTAAAGTAGAACATATTGCACTTCCCTTTTGATGATTTTGCGGATGAAGACTTGATGGATGGTTGGACACCACTTCCCACAACCTTTCTCCAAGGATTAGGGATGGGATGCAAATGAGAAAACTCACTTAAGCCTAAATGAATTTCGCCCTTGTGATATAACTCACACAAGAGAAACTTTGGATGTAACTCACCAAAGTGTTTGAAAAATGAATCACTCAAATTTTGAAATTAGCAAAAGCTATTTTGTATTCAAACTCTGATTGTTAAAACATAAGCATTATGTGACGCCCCGCGTCAAAATCGTACTTTCTTAACTTAGCTTTTCTCTTTAAATGTATGTGTAAAAATTTTTCTTTTTATTTACTTAAAATGGTGACCGTAAAAACGTAAGTTTAACGTGGAAATCTAAAGAGCGTAAATGAATCAAAGTTAATTGGAAACATTAAATTCGTTAAATAAAGTTCAGAGTTACAAGCAGAAATCTAACTAATGCTCAGAACATGGTTTGAAGGTTAGGGTAAGAGTTAATAATTTACAAAACCGTGTCCTTTATCAAACCTTTTCAAAATAGAAATTACTTTCTTTCTTCCTTTGAGCCACATCCTACTCAGGTAGCGATTCGTCCGGATAGCCTGCAGGCTCCATGAGAAATACATCCTCCTCTACTTCTGACATTATCATTTCTTGGCCAATTCATACACCACAAGTAAAATGTGAGCCTAAAGGTCTATTAAGGAGTGGGGTTATGCAGTATGCTTTATGCCTCTCTTTATAGGAACTTGTGTTGGAGGTATAGTCTTGGTCGGCTTCTTACCACCTAGGGTACCGAATATCAACACAAGTTATAATAGGGATTTATCATGCATAGTCGTATTAAAGTAGGGCCTCCACAGGCCAAGACTCTACCTCAAATCTTACCCTAATTGCCAATTTGCTGAAAGACTCCAACATGTTCAACACAACCAGCAACCCTGCTAAATCCTCAGCTTATAGAACTTCACCATTCACCCACGTATCACTCTCAAGAAACCACACTAGCTCACAGACACTCCCATTTCACTAGAAGGTTTCTCTCTCTCACAAGGGACTCTCTCTCTCAGAAATACTGAATGCAGAGGACCCAGAACTCTGACCTAAGGAGTGGAGCTCATACCTGGAGGGATGGTTGCTCCACCGAACAGACAGGGGAGGCTTGTCCAGGCGTGGGGGAGATTGCCTCTTTGTTGCTTAAGTGCATATTAAATGACTAAACGACAAAGAAATCAATTATTTAAACCATATTTTTACGCAGAACTAGGACTTTTCGGACAAGGGCGGACGTTCTGGTCTCATACGCGTTCGTCCAAAATCTCCATTTCTCAACAGAGCAGCATTTTTGGATGGAGGAAGGCATCCAAATCTTGCATCTGCATGCGTTAAAAACTGTCAAAAAATTGTACAGATTCAAATTTTCTGTGACCATTATCGTCCGCTTGCATCTGAAAAGTCGAGTTAGAGACAGGGGACAAATTTGGATACGGAGTCCCGTCCTGTATCTTCTTAAAACACTGGGACAACGTTCCATGCTTTTTCAAAGGCGAACCCCCATCCGCGTGCGTCTCAAATCGTCAGTTATACATTTTCTCCACTACATCTGAATTTGCCCTTGCCCATTTATTTACCACATTTTTATACTTCACTTATTCCTCAATATTTACCCCATATATATACACGCCATAATTTAACATGTACCATCGCGCAATGTAATATTTTAATTATTCCAAAATTAATTACATTGCCTATACAGGGAAAATATTATTGGGGTATTACACATTAGGTGGCTTTATGTAGCCAATTACAAAGCATAAAATAGAAAACAACAAAATAGGAAACAATAACCCTAATCGGCTCATAGAATAAGTTGTCTGATTTTCTAGTTTAGAGAAACTAGATTAATTAACTAAAAGATTATTTAATTAATATCTTTCTTTCTTCTTCTCCAAGTCTAGAGGTCTTTTGGCAGCTATTCTTTGTTGAAATCGTCCACTTGGATGGTTTTCATATGATTTTCCTTGCTCTCCAAGTTTGGACAATTGAACTTTCCTTAACTTCTTCTCTGTGTTCCTTGGGCTTTTAACATAACAAATGAATTTCACATTTAGCTATCCAACTCATGCTAGAAAGCTTAAGAAGTCATCTACAATCTTCATGAAGCACATGTTTTGAAATGACGTTGTTTGGAATGCCAAAATATTCAAATACGCGTCAGAGGTCAAAAGGAAGATAATTGTTTTTGAAAATCTTTCCATTTCTCTTTCATTACTCTTGAACTTCCACCTATGCTTAACCTTGAATCTTCTCATGATACTATTTGCAACTTGATTAATAATAGATGGACCCGTAGTCCATCACCCTCTCGAGATTGAAAAGGATTCGACCTTGAATCATGTCTTGTGTCACCATATTCTTTATTACCATAAAAAGAATAATAATCATAGGCTATCTTCTTTGCAATATCTTCAATCTTTCCATGGTTGTAATATAGAAACACATAATGATTGTTTTAGTTGGCAAAAGTATTTCCATAAACCTCTTCCTATGCTTGAACAATAATATAGAAACTAGATTCTCATTCTTTGCCTTTGAATTAGAAATAGTGTAGGCCACAATAATAGTTACCATAAATAATAGTTTGAGAACTCCTTTAAGTATATGTGGCAAAAGAATAATGTCTTCTTAATATTCCTTAATCAAATAAGGAGATGTGTCTTGGCCCTTGAAATTTTCATTAACTTTGAAATCTCCATGAATGAAACAAGGAAATAACCCTTGTATCATGTGGTAAGCCAATAATAGTAAGATATTCATAAACCACTTCCCATAATTGAACAATAGCTTAGGAATGTCGTGGATAGCCCTTTGCAATTCCATGATTTCCATAAAAATAGTTTTGAGAATACCTTTGAGTATGTGTGACCAAAGAACAATGTCTTCATAAAATCTTGAACTGCCTTTTTCTTGATTTGACTTATTAGGAATCTAACAAACACTTTTCTTAAGAGTGATTTCCGACTTCCATGAGTTGTCTTACCATTGTCGGAAACACAATCTTTGAATTGAAGTATTGGCCACTAGCTTCCTCTTTCCCTTTTTGCAATTGATCATATAGGGAAAATAATCTAGCAACTTATTCTTGGAAAATGATGCACAAATAGGTAAGTAGTTTTTGGAATCACCAAATAAAAAACGAGTAGATTTTTCCTTAATCCTATTGCCATAAGAGTTTTTCCATAGAATCAATTTAATGTCTTCATGCAATAGTAAGGTTGTCCACAAGATGCAATAGGTTTCCATAATCCAAAAATAGTAACTATATTCAACCAAATCAACTTTTTCCTTATTTCCATGAACATAACCAAATATTACTTTATTCCATCCAACTCTAAAAATCCAAGCAATCAATTTATCCATCGGCACGTACCTCTTTGTCATAAGTATAGTAGTTTTCATCCGATTTCCTTTTAATGTGTCATATTCCAAAATCAAGCAAGAATTTGAATGCTTGTCATGCGTGTGCCACCTGTCATCAAGCTTTGGTATTTCCAAAAATAGACGACTTGTACTCATCATATCACAATACAAGATATTAGTAAAACTTCCATAAGAGAAATCAACCAAAGTTGTATTTACCCTAATATCTTCTTTGGCATTTAACCAACTTAAACTTTCCTTGAAATCCATGGAAGGCATATTTGTGCAATCACTAATGGAAGAACAAACCTCTTTCTTAATTATATAATGTCTTGAGGATTTTGTTCCTTATCGATGTGCTACCTGAATTTGTGAGGGATGCCATGCATCAATAATTCCATGTAATTTTCTTTAACCAAAATCATAGGAGATATATCAGCACAAATTCTATCATTAATATCCAAAGAGCAAACCTTGTTCATGTGGGAGCATGAAATAGGGAAAGACTGCTCTTTTTGTGTTGTTGTTGCCAAGGAGTCAACTTGGTCGTCTAGCGTTTCAGGTACTAACTCTTCTTGACATTCTTCCTCAATTTGCTCAAGAGTATCGTCTAATACCTCATCATGGTCTTGTACTTGTAAGGACGAAGTGCTTGATATGCATGCTTCAAGTTTTTGTAACAAGGCACTAATTTTAGCAAGTTGAGCTTGTTGACTTTTGGAAGAATATTCATACCTTAGGAGTGGTAGTGGTGAGTGTAGAGCATACTTTCGTCTCTCAATTATTAGAGCCATCTTGATTACATCTTCAAAAGTGTCATAAGGCGTGGTTCTATCATGCTTCCAATGTCATTATGAAGTCTTAGGATGAACCTTGATATTGTTTCGTCTTCTGGCTCTTGCACGTTACACTTTGTTTGTTAAGCTTCAAGCTTAGCAATATCGTTGACGATGGAGGATCCTTGCTTGAGGTTTTGCAATTGATGATAAAGTTCTTGCTTGTAATGGCTTGGAATGAACTCCTCACTCATAAGTCTCTTTAATAGAATCCAAGTCTAGATCTCTTCGCCTCCTTGCCTCCTCTTTGCACTAATGTTGCTCCACCATATGCTTGCATATTCCGTGAACCCGAGTGTTATTAGTTGTACCTTCCTTAGTTCCATAAATTTGTAACACTCAAATTTACTTTTCCTACCCACTCATTATAATTGTGACCATTGCTTGAACCGTTGAACGGCGGGATGGATACCTTGGGAGCATACGGTGGTGAATTCTCCTCATTCAAAAAATAACTCCATGAGTAGTTTTGTCTCCTCGTCATTGTGCAAAAAAATATCATGAATTAGTAGGATGTTTTAGCTCTGATACCAAATGATGCACCATCGGAAGAGGATTAGAATATAACCTGAAAATATGTGGAAGAAGTGTTGAACAATTGGTTGAAGAAGTAGGATAATTGTTGAAGTGTGTTAATCAAACAAAGGTGGTTGTTTTCTGGCCTTGCGGTCTTGCTACGGTCGCGAGATTTGGTTGAGGATTGCATCCACAAAATGGCAAAATATGACAGATTCGTTTCGGTCAAATTATAGTCGCAGGATTCAGTTGCGTTAGGCGACCTAATCTCCACTTTTCTTAAATTGGCAGAATTTCAATTTTGGAAAGTGAACTTTGAACGCGCATAACTTCTTCATCTTAGATCCTTTTGAGCTGAAATTTGGACCACGTCACTTTGAATAAATAAGCAAAAGAACGCTTTAGAAACTTTGGAAATGTCCTTCAAGAATTACAAGATATGCTGAAAACACTCCAAGTGGTTGGATTTGGAAAGTAGGACAACTTGCACTTCCCTTTTGATGACTTTGCTGATGAAGACTTGATGGATGATTGGATACCACTTCTCACAACCTTCCTCCAAGGATTAGGGCTATGGATGCCAATGAGAAAACTCACTTAAGCCTGAGGGAATTTTTGCCTTGTGATATAACTCACACAAGAGGAACTTTGGATGTAACTCACCAAAGTGTTTGAAAAAGGAATCATTCCAATTTTGAAATTAGCAAAAGCTATTTTGTATTCAAACTCTAATTGTTAAAACATAAGCATTAGGTGGCTTTATATAGCCATTTACAAAACATAAAATAGGAAACAATGACCCTAATCGGCACATAGAATAAGTTGTACGATTTTCTACTTAATAGAAACTAGATTAATTAACTAAAAGATTATTTAATTAATATCTTTCTTTCTTCTTCTCTTAGTCTAGAGGTCTTTTGGCAGCTATTCCTTGTTGAAATCGTCCACTTGGATGGTTTTCATATCTTGATTTTCCTTGCTCTCCAAGTTTGGACAATTGGGCTTTCCTTAACTTTTGCTCTCTATTCCATGGGCTTTTGAGATAGCAAATGAAGTTCACATTTAGGAATCCAACTCATGCTAGAAATCCTAGGAAGTCAGCTACAATTTTCATGAAGCACACATTTTGAAATGACGTCATTTGGAATGCCAAAATAGTCAAATACGCGTCGGAGGTCAAAAGGAAGATAATTGTTTTGAAAGTCTTTTTATTTCTTTTTCATTGCTCTTGAATTTCCACCTATGCTTGACCTTGAATCTTCTCATGATATTATTTGCAACTTGATTAATAATAGGGTGGACCTACAGTCCATCATATGGTTATGATCCAATCTTCAACAACTTCCATATCTACCAAGTTTTCAACAAAAGTTGGAGGATCCAATCTTTGAAATCTTTCATAGTCAAGGTTGATAGTGTTAGCCTAATAGACTTTAGCCTTATTTATTTTGATGATTAGTGATTTATTTATTGATAAGTTATTTATGAATTTAATGAGTTTAATATGCTTATCATTATGTTTATATTTGTTCTTCATGGAAATACCCCTTAATAAGAGTATATATGCTTACTAATATGTTGTCTAAGTTTATGAAGTTAAAGGATAGATCATTTGGGTTTGATGCTTCAAAATGTGCAAAACATGGAGTAGAGGTTGACTAGTTGCATCAGAGGCAAAACAACAGAAGTCTGGTCAACCGGAGAAGAAGAGCGGTCGACTAGAGAAATGACAAATTGAGCGACATATGCTGAAGTGCTGAAGAGCGATTGACAGGGATAAATGGTGTTCGACCAGAAAATGGACAATGAGTAGACTCTATTTTGGACTGCATGGATTCGGTAAACCATGGCTAAGAAGGTGGATAAATGGACCAACAAAAATCACAATGGTAACATTCTAATGGTTAGATATGGTCGGTTGGAAGTGTTTAGTGGTTGACCACTTTGCAATTTTCTATAAAAGAAGCACTCCAAATTGAAGACAAAACAAGAGAGAAATAATACCAAGCCATTGCCAAATCTATTACTCGATATTTTTCTTCTAGATTAAGTGTTTAACCTAGCTCTCTCAATCCCAAACTTGAAATTTTATATTTGTGAGAGTTAGGAACTTTAGTTTTACCAATTCATCGGGCTTAAACAGAAAACAAAGGGTGATGCCCTAAAATAGTCATAGAAGGCTAGATTGATGCCCATGAAGATCAATCATCAATAACCATGGAGGTTAGTTGATCAAGGAAACTTCAAGGGGTGACTTTGAAGCGCTAACGTAGGCGAATTTGCTGAACTGCATTAATAAACATGTTTGCATTTTTCTATCTCTTACTCATTATATTTGCTATTGCCTGCATACTTATTTGTACTAATTCAAGGGAATAGAATTACAATATCGCACGAAAAATTTTAATTAGGCTAGCCATAGAAGGCTAGATTGACGCCCGTAAAGATCAATCAAAAGGTGATGCCCCGTCAATAGCCATTGTACAGTTTGATTGACGCCTGTGAAGTTCAATCATCAATAATTGGGGAAGTTAGTTGATTAAGGAATCTTCAAGGGGGTACTTTGAAGTGCTAATGTAGATGGGTTTGCCGAACTGGTTTAACAAACGTATTTGCATTTCTCTATCTCTTACTCTTTATATTTGATATTGCTTGTAAACTTATTTGTGTTAAATCACTTAGGGAATAGAATTATAATATCGCACGAAAAAATTTAATTAGTCTAGTCATAGAAGGGTAGATTGACACCCGTGAAGATCAATCAAAAGGTGACACCCCGTGAACAGTCATTGTACTGCTTGATTGACGCCCGTGAAGTTCAATCATCAATAACCGGGGAAGTTAGTTGAATAAGGAATCTTCAAGGGGGAACCTTGAAATGCTAACGTAGGTGGGCGTGGGTTTGCCGAACTGCATTAACAAATGTGTTTGCATTTCTTTGTCTCTTACTCTTTATATTTGTTATTACTTGCATACTTATTTGTGTTAAATCACTTAGGGAATAAAATTATAATATCGTACAAAAACATTTAATTAGCTTAGTCATAGAAGGCTAGATTGACACCCGTGAAGATCAATCAAAAGGTGACACCCCGTGAATAGTCATTGTACGACATGATTAACGCATGTGAAGTTCAATCATCAATAACCGAGGAAGTTAGTTGAATAAGGAATCTTCAAGGGGGAACCTTGAAATGTTGACGTAGGTGGGCGTGGGTTTTTCGAGCTACATTAATAAACATGTTTTCATTTCTCCATTCCTTACTCTTTATATTTGTTATTGCTTGCATACTTATTTGTGTTAAATCACTTAGGGAATAGAATTATAATATCACACAAAAAAAGTTTATATTTGTGAGAGTTAGGAACTTTAGTTTTTTTCAATTCATTGTACTAAAACGGAGAACAAAGAGTGATGCCTCGAAATAGTCATAGAAGGCTAGATTGAGGCCCGTGAAGATCAATCAAATGGTGATGTCAGTGAATAGTCATTGTATGGCTTGATTGATGGCAATGAAGTTTAATACTCAATAACTAGGGAGGTTAGTTGATTAAGGAATCTTCAAGGAGGGACCTTGACGAGTAGATATAG
>CM039471.1:21597440-21667864 GCA_022433065.1 Begonia loranthoides
TTGTTGTTTAAATTCTTTGGCATATATCATGGCTTTCAATATGTGCATTGAAGAGAAATCATTAGCTAGGCCTCATTTCTTTGATGGAAATTATTACAATTATTAGAAATGTAGGATGATAATATATATTCAATCTTTATATTAAGATTTATCAATTATAATTGAGAATGGACCTCATGTTCCATATAAACTAGAAAATGGAATAAATATTCCAAAATTGTATAGTGAATATAATGATAGTGATAAATGAAAATTGTGTATGAATGCTAAAGCTATTAATACTCTATATTGTGCTATAAATAGAGATGAATTTAATAGAGTACACGCATGTGATAGTGCCTATGAAATTTAGAAATTGCTTGACATTACTCATGAGGGCGCTAATCAAATAAAAGAAAATAAATTAAGTACGCTTATTCATGATTATCAATTGTTTTGCATGGATAAGGATAAAACTGTTAGTCATATGTTTGTTCGTTTCACTAACATTACTAATATCTTAAAAGTGCTTAGTAGAGTATACCCCAACGAAGAGTTGGTGAGAAAAATTCTTAGGTGACTACCAAGAATGTGGCAACCTAAGGTGACTGCTATTCAAGAGGCACGACATCTCAATGATTTAAAAATAGAGGAACTCATCAGGTCCCTAGTGACGCATGAGATCACGTTGAAGGCAAATGATGATGCAGAGCAAAAAGGAGAAGGAAATCACCAAATCAAAGTGCATAGCCTTCAAAGCCTCATTAAGCACACAAGTGGAATCCAAGGAGTAGGATGAAAATGAAGATATCAAATTCATAATCCAGAATTTTAACATATTTCTTCATCGAAAAAATAGGAACAAAGAAAAGATAAGTGTTTGCTTTGAATGTGAAAAACCTGGTCACACCATATTTGATTGTCAAAAGGCAAAGAGGACACCAAGGGCCTTTAAGAAAAAAAGCAATGTTGGCCACATGGGATGATAGTGATGAAGAGTCTTCATCCGGATGTGAAGAAGTGGCGAACACTTGCTTCATGGCCAAGGAGGATAAAGTACACAATTCATCTAGTGATTTAGATGATAATATTGATGGCAATGATGAATTTTTTGATGCCTTTAATGAATTATTTGATCAATTCAATTTGCTTAAACATAAATATAAAAAAATGAGAATGATAATTTGATGAAAGAGCATGATAACATAGTTAAATTTTTTGAAATTCAAATTGGTGATTTGAAAAGCATGAATGAAAATTTGAAATCTACTATTAAACCTCTTGAGATTAATGTTAGTAAATTGAGGGTAAAAAATGATGATTTGAATTCTATTGTTTTGAAATTTACTAATGAAAGCAAAAATTTGAGCATGCTTCTAGGAAAGCAAAATATTACATTCGATAAAGCAGGAATAAGCTATCAACCATTTGCTAAGAAAAAAACTTATGAAAATTTTTTTGTTTGTCCACCGATTTGTAATGCATGTAATTGTATAGGGCATAAATCATTTTTTTTACATTGAAATCAAATGGCAAAATGATTAGTTCTAAATTTGTTTGAGTTTCTAGAAGAACCAAACCTAAAACTCAAGGACCCAAAAAGATTTTGATTATTAAGAAAGGCAATTGAGCTTTGTTTTAGGTTGAATGTTTCTCCCATTCAAATAAATGTTTTTGATATTGAATGATGGGAGACTTCCTATTATATGCATATTAGGTTAGTATATCTTTTATACTCTTGATTTACATTGATTTTATAGTATGCATATTGTTTGGTATCATAGGATTTAAGTTATGTTAATACCTCAATTTGCATAAATCCTTCAAGTGGTATCAATCCAACAATCGGTATTATAAAAAGTGATCATTGGATTGGTTTGTTGGTTATTTTGATGCTTTGGCTAATTTTCATTGATTGAATTAGTATATTGACATAGTGGGAGAAATATTTTTAAGTTGAATGATATTTTTTTGGTATCAATGACTTAGACATTTTCATCCTTTTAATTAGTATTCAAAGAGAGAGAGGAAAATGAAATATTCTTTTTAACTTGAGATAGGAGGAGACATTTTATTGGGTAATTTTGAATTTTCCTACTTGAACCCCCTATTAACTATGTTTTGAAAATGTCAAAGGGGGAGATACTTGCATGATTTGTTTTGGTTTCCTAGTTAGCCCCAAATATTTTTTTTGTCAAAATGGGAGTAATATTTGTTTTAATCTAAATGTGAATTAATATGTTGATTCAATGATTTTGATTGTTGTTTTCTCTCTTTGATTTCTTTTTGATAATGCCAAAGGGGGAGAGGAAAGTGATATTAAGTTAAGTTAGTTAGAATAACATGAATTGCATGAACAAAAGAAAAGAAAAATTGCATAAACTCAAAGGGAGAGATTATAATATGCAATACATCATGCTCATACTTAGGGAGTATCATAAACAACTTAATATATATTTGTCATCATAAAAAAAGGGAGACTGTTAGCCTAATAGATTTTATGCTTATTTATTTTAAAGATGAGTGATTTATTTGTTGATATGTTGTTTATGAATTTAATGAGTTTAATATGTTTATCATTATGTTTATATTTGATCTTAATTGGAACTTAATAAAGGTATTTATGCTTACTAATATGTTGTCTAAGTCTATAAAGTTAAAGGATAGATCATTTGGAGTTAGATGCTTTAAAATGTGCAAAACATGGAGTATACATTGACTAAGTGGTCGACCAATTTGCATCAAAGGCAAAACAGCAGAAATGTGGTCGACTAGAGAAATAACAGATTGGTCGACATATGCTGAAGTGTAGAAGAGCGGTAGACCGGGATGAATGGCAGTTGACCGAAAAATGGACAGTGAGCAGACTCTATTTTGGACTACATGGATGCGGTTGACTGGGGATGATAAAGCCAACTGTCAAATGGTTCGACCAGAAGTGTTTAGTGGTTAACCGCTATGCAATTTTCTATAAAAGAAGCACTACAAATTGAAACAAAACAAGAGAGAAATCATACCGAACTGCTGCGAAATTTATTACTCGATATTTTTCTTCTAGAGTAAGTGCTTAACCTAACTCTCTCACTCCCAAACTTCAGATTTTATATTTGTGAGAGTTAAGGACTTTAGTTATAAAAATCATTGTACTTAAACGGAGAACACATGGTGACTCCTCGAAATAGTCATAAAAGGCTAAATTGACACCCGAGAAGATCAATCTAAGGGTGATGCCCCGTGAAAAGTCATTGTACGAGTTGATTGATGCCCGTGAAGTTCAATCATCAATAACTGGAGAGGTTAGTTGATTAAGGAATCTTCAAGGGCAGACCTTAAAGTGCGAAAGCAGGCGAGTTTGCCAAACCGTGTTAACAAATGTGTTTGCATTTCTCTATCCCTTACTTTTTATATTTGCTATCACTTGCATATTTATTTGTGTTAAATCACTTAGGGAATAGAATTATAATATCCCATGAAAAATTTTAATTAGCCTAATTCAACCCCCCTACTATGCGTATATCAGTCCAACAAATGGGTTGACGCCTATTTGGAATTTAAGCTTGCATATTAATCACCTTGGCTTGAATCGTGGTAGTGGCCGCTTGCATTAGTTATTCAATTTGCCTAGATTGTCTCTCAATTGTGTACATCATTCAATCGAGAACATCTTCTCGCTCGACATTAGTTCCTCTATGATTGATCATAAGTTTACATCACAAAGATTCGTTCTTCCTTAAAAGTCTATTTTATAGATCTTAAACTTTTTTTAAACAACTAAATTAAAAAAGCACTAAAAATTCTAAACAAACATAGTTTTTATAAAAATAAAAAGGATTTTATAGACAAAAATACTTACTTGTTGATCAGTAATCTTCTAGTTGTAGATGAGTATAGAAATAGTCTATAAATCCTTATAAACCCAATACTTCGATACCAAAACTGTAATGACCCAAAAATTAAATTTTTTCCAAATTTCAAACTCTAAAATTTTTCCTAAAATTGATTAACAAATTCGATTTGATTAGGTCATTGTAAACCCTAATTAAAAACTTGTGAATCCTCAAAAACGTCCAAAATATTAATTAAGCAAAAAATTGGAATATAATTATTAAGGAGCATCTATTTAATTCATTGTTAGTTAAATCATTAAATAGACTTTATTTAATAAAATAAAATATATTCATCAAACAACAACGATAAAATACTAAATAGAGTTAAAATTTCCTTTTTTAATAAAATTAAATATGAACGTTCCTTAAAACTATATTAATTAAAATATCAAATCAAATTAAAAAAGTCCAACTACTCAGTAACTTTAAAATTATAGCAAAATTTATTTTCTTAAAAATGGTATGAAAACTAAATAAAAAAGTTAATCTATTCTTCTGACTCAATAACACCTTCCTTTGTATACTCGTCTACCTCTAAATATTCTCGATTAGCTCTATTTCTTTCTCAGATAAGAATTTACCTACATCACAAAACTAAAGGTGAGATAAAACTTAGTAAGTAAAAACATATGCACAAATGAATTATATGCATACATAACCAAATTCTATGCTTAAAAGTTTCATATTGATTGAAACTCATTTTTCAATTTTATCATGTGTTCAGACTTTCAGAATATCAACGGTTTCTTACTCACATATGGTTTTATCTGCCATCTCATTTTCATATCATGTTTTTCATCAATTGTATCATTTTCATGCATTCATACTTACATACATTATGACTTACAAACTTTACCTTTCTAGGTTCCTATGTTAATGCCTAATCATGTGTATCCAAATAAAATATCAAAATTTAAATAATAAATAAGTTTAAAGAAAATAAATAACACATTTTTTTTATGTAGGGCAATGGCCAAAATGTTTAAAACCTAGTGTCTTTACTTAATTGGATTATGAGAGAATAGAGTTTTAGGGATTTTCCTAGTCTTCGAATAATCTACCTTAGCTAAATGGATTATTCAAAGTTAAATTTCCTCCTAAAAAAATATTCTTTGAAAGAAATAGCTAAAAATTCCTTAGTGATAAAATCCTAAGTTGACTAGAGTTGAATTCGAGTCGATTCCAATTATTCAAAAAAAAATTTAGTTCAATAGGACTAGTTAAATTTAGTTCGGCTAGATCAGTTTGAATCGGTTTAGTTCGATTGGTCTAGTCTGATTCTGTTTGGGTCCAATTTGGTTCGATTCAGAATAAGGGTTTGAACCATTATTTTCATCTTCTTTTTCTTCTTCATCTTCGTTTCTTTGCATCTCACATGTAAGGACACATAGGAGGTGTGTTCGTCGATGGATGGAGGTCGGTTGCGCAAGACAAATTTTTTGATTCCATCAAGGAGGTGTCATCTAAACCCTCAGTTTAATGCTCAACTAAAAAGTTATTAAAGATGAAGAAGTCTGATCGGTGTCTAATGATGGAGAAGTGTTCGACCAGTGTTCAGAAATTGAGTTTGGCTTCCTCGGTGATTTAGTTCTGATGACGTGTAATGGTTGGAGGTCGAAGGTAGTGATGATTGGAGTTCTAAAGGTGAGTGATTTTACTCTTCGATTACGTCTAATTTATAAGGGAGGTTTCAGTTAAGAAATCCCCAAAATTTGAGTTAATTTTGGGTTTCCTCAAAAAATTTATTGTTTTAGATTGGATTGCCTTCACAGTTTTGGAGAGATTTTTAAGGAATCTCATATTAGGTTTTTGGTAGTTTGGATTTAATTTGGAAAATCAATACTAATTCATGAAATTTTAAATTAAAAATTTCAATACGTTATAGGTATCCCAGCCCAAATGAAGTTTCGTCTCGTTTTGCTGCTCACCTTGTAAGTACTAATGAGTATAAAGCGCATCAATTTATGCAAAGACTGAAAGTAGAAATTTATAAAGACGTAAAGATATCTGGTACCTAAGGAATTTCCTATTCAGAAGTTGTGACAAAAGCCCTTGAAATAGAAGAGACTAAGTTTCAAGTTGCAAAGTTCAAAGATTTTAATAGAAAAATAGTGAAGGAAGTTCAATCCCAACAAACTTTTAGGGGTATTAAGAGATCTTTTGAAGATGGAGGACAGCAAAGAAAGAAGAAACATATGCAAGGAGAACTACCGGTAGAGAGAATGAATGTTCATTCATCATGAGGAAACCAATGCCCAAAATGTAAGAAGACTCATTCTGGTGAATGTATGGTTGGATTAGGGCAATGTTTTAAATGTAAGGGATTTGGACATATTGCCAAAATTTGCACTACACCAACCAAAGAGAAAGAAAAGGTGCACCAAGAGTCTTCTCTATCGTAGAAAATGAGGATGATGATAGAACCACTAGGATGTGAAGGGAAGTTTAAGAATAGGTTAGATATGTAGATAAGTCAAAAACAATTTATAATATGTAATGCTTTTTTAAGTTATGTTATGAAGATTTTTTTTACTTTAATGTTGTAGTTTCATTAAGTGCATGATAATAGTTTTTTTCTAGAAATAAGAATGTACGAAATATATACTAAGCAAATTTAAATTTTTATAAGAAGGAGAGAATGTAATACTATGAATTCAATTGTATTAAATATAAGTTGTGCAATGTCAAGATTTAATGATTTTTTGTTAATAAGGTTGATTTGGGATTGTTGAAGTACCTTATTATTATAGACAAATTGATGTTAAAGGAAGGATGGTAGATTAAGTGTACACTAACTTACTTAAATTGCTCTCGGATAGATTTGTGGTCGACTGGGGTAGGAGAGTGATTGAACAGTCTAAGGCAAAATCGAGTATCCACTAAAGCACAGACATCTAGATCGCACATCCAAAAGCTCATTGGTTGTTTTGTGGTTGCCAGATGTTGAGGGTACGATCGACCAGAAGAAGGATAGATTGAAAAGATTTAGCCTTGGGTAGAAATGCATTCTACCGGACACAAGATTGAGGTCGTCCACAATAGTGTAAAGATGATTTTCTATAGAAGGATAGGCATCCGCAGCAGAAGGCTCAACATATGAATTTCCTTGAGATATAATGGACCGGTCAACCGTATATGAGGTTGCAGTCATCCGCAACAGTATAAAAATGACTTTCAGCGGGAGGCTGAGTGTTCGCGACAGTTCATCTAACAAAGGATTTTCTTTGAAATGTGAGGAGCGGTCGACCACAACTGAGGTTTGGTCAACCGAGAATGCAAAAGGTCGCCTAAAATAAGGATAGACGCCATGATGTATAAGGAGAGAAATTTGATTACTCATCATTAAAATGCTGATGGGACGACATCTCATGCTTGGGAGGGCTGATATGTATATAGAGTTATCCTTTTGTTGTGTTAAAATTTAATCGTGAGAAGCACTTTGGAGAAGAAGAAGCTCTCAAGCAAAGGGTTTCTTGTCTCGATTTCTTAATAGTAATGAAGATCAAGGAAAAAACTTCCTAAGTTGCAGGACATAGTGCCAAGATGTTAAGCTAAGGAATGTTTCTATGTATTTTGCCTTCGGGCTACATCACAAGAATTATGTTGTTGTTAACTCAAGGATATGATGTTTGTCTTTTGATAGATGTTAGGTTCTATATTTGATTTTAGTGATGATTTGAGGAGATGTGTATTGATGTAGGATGATATGTTAGTTTGTATGTATTCATGCTTATTCACCATGGTTATTTAAGAAATACTAGACAAATGTTATACGCATATGTTTTTATATAAGAAATACTAAAATTGAAATGAATGTATATAAAGAAAAGAAAAAATGTTATGAGTTGGCCAAAGTTTATCACTCATTCCTAAATAATAAGAACGGTATAAGTTGACTGAAGTTCACCACTCATTTCCAAATAATAAGAACCGTCTGAATTTGCTAAAGTTCACCACTCTCTTCTCAAATATAAGAATGGTTGAGTTGGTCGAGTTTCACCACTCTTCCCTAAATGAAAAAAATGATAAAGAAAAAGAAAGAAACTTAAAATGAAAATGTTTTATATATATTGTATCTCATGTTCATATTGCATTTTATTTCTTACTAAACATTAAACTTATAATTTACTTCTTGTGATGTAGGTAATCATCCTAAAGGAAGAAAGAAAGGAGAAGTTGATAAAGAATTTACATGATGAGGATATTGTATTGGTTAGGCTAAATGAAAAATGAAAGACATATTGTTTTTTTTTATAGAATGTTTTTTTAAACTGTAAACTTTAAATAATTTAAAGAAGAAGAAAAAATTTATTACTAGTATTTCATTTACTTTTATTTCAAATGAATTTTAAAAAAAAAGTCTTCCGTTACGCAATTTTTAAAGTTAAAGTTAAAATAAAAACGGGGTGTTATAGAAATATCGATTAATAAGTAGCTAGTAAAATTTCCTTCTTTAAAAACTTATCATATTTTACATTTACAAAGTACAATTTGTAAAGAAAACAATTTTCTTTTCATTTCCCATATCGCTCTGCCAGCACAACATCCTTATCATAGAGATCCTTCATCAACTGCTTCTTTCTTCCTCTAGGGTTGATGTTAGTACAAATATTACCTACATCACAAGAAGTAAGCTATGAGTCTAACGCTCAGTAAGGATTGCATTTACAATATGAACATGATATGCACTTTTATAAAAACATGTAGTATGTTCTTTCTTTCTTTTTGTTTCATTTCACGTTTCAGTCTCATCATTGAGCCCCACGTCTACTAAAGCTTCTGGTTCAAACATTAGGATACACCATCAAAGCTAAATAAAAATAGTTGAGGATCATAACTCACCCAAAGCTACATCAATGGCTGAAGCCGTCAAAGTTCCATTACATATTTTCATATTGTTCTTTATCTTTCTTACATGAAAAACATCATATGAGAAAACATTTTCATATTCTTTCTTGAAAACATGATGCATGAACATGAATACATACAATTCAACCTGTCATCTAACATCAATACAATAAATTCTCAAGTTAATGTATTGATTAAGTAATTGTACATAGTAACTAAAATTGTAATATCTACTCAATTAAAAAGAAATTAATAAGGGAAGAATTTCCTCCACCAATTTGGTGGGAGATCGAATCAAGGAAGGTCTTCGAGACAATTATTACAATGCTGGTCATCGTCAAAATATGATCAATGCTTATCATGACTTGGAACAGGAAAGTCTTACTATGCTGGAATACTATGTTAAGTTTATGGAGCTGTCATAGTAATTAGAGAGATGAATTCGATTGACAAGATGATAAAATTCAAGAAATATATGAGACCTAAGATCTAACATTAGTTATCAATTATAGTGTTTAGTTCTATTTCAGATGTGATTGCTACTGCTCAGCGAGTTGAAGTTGCTTAGGTGAACAGTTTGGTAAATACAAAGGAAAGTCAAACAAGGAACAACAAGTAGGTGGCAAGATGACCAAGAAAAAAAAAGAGTCAGAACAAAGGAGGACACATTCAGAGTGAAACTAGTAGATAGTTCAGTGATACTCCTTATGCTATTGAGAGTTTTGGCCCTTATATTTGTCATACCTATCGACAACTTGAACTTTTGAGGAGGAATTATCTACTGAATCCTAAACCTTCATAGACTAATTCGGCGTCTGGTCAGTCAGCTTCTATTCTGTCTGGTTTTGGAGCTGGCAGAGGATTTTTCTAACGGAATCAGTGTACTTATTTTGGACATCAGAGCTTTACTTCATTGCAGCCGATTGGATATACACGGCCATTTCAGCAGCAGTATCAACCTACTAACCTACTGTACTGACTTTCAGAAGTCTACTGGATATTAGCAGAGTTATGCATCTAGTGCTACTCCTACAAGATCTACTACTATGATGCTGAAAGTGCTCCCAGTTCATTGAGAGATGGATTTGGTGGCAATAAGAAGAGCAAAGAGAAGATGATTGGCCATACTTATGCAGTTTCAGGATCTGAGTCTATTGATGAGTTTTGCCATGGTGTCATTGATGGTGCACTCTCTTTCTTTAATACTATGGTCATGTATTGTTTGATACTGGTGCTACACATTCGTTTGCTTTTGCATCTCGTGTTCATCTTTTGGGCGTGACAGTAGAGAAGCTAGAGAATTTTCTGATTTTAGTACTCCCATGAATAAGAGTTATGAAATGTATCTTGTTGTCCAATTTGCTACCCTTATTAATGGCGGGCATGAACTATCGGTTGATTTAATAGTTATAACTATGAATCAGTTTGATGTAATCCTAGGTATGGATTGGTTGAACCTATATAAAGCTAAGATTGATTATCATCAGAGAAATATTACCCTTACGTTGGAAGACAAAAAAATTCTGGTGCATCCATGTAAGGCCCACAAATTTCCTTTGATCTTGTATTGCGGGCTTGGTTTGGTGGTCGAAGAAGATTGGAGTTTTACTGGATTTTTTTTCCTATTAGTGGTGACCTTGTTATGGTCAGGCAGGATTCTGATTAGTCAGTGGTTGGTGACTATCTTGGTGTTTTTCCTGAGGATCTGCCTGGGTTGCTACCTGATAAGGAGATTGAGTTTTGTATTGATTTGATGCCCGATACTACTCCAATTTTGATTGCTCCGTACCACATGGCTCCTGCTGAATTGAATGAACTGAGAACCCAGTTGAATGATTTACTACAAAAAGGATTTATTCATAATAGTATTTTGTTATGAGGTGCACCATTCTTATTTGCAAAGAAGTAAGATGGTTCATTTCACCTATGCATTGATTATCGAAAATTAAATAATGTGATAGTCAAAAACAAATATTTGTTGCCAAGAATTGACAACTTGTGTGATCAACTAGGAGGGTCTATATACTTCTCAAAAATTGATTTGAGATATGACTATTATCAATTGAAGATTCGTGAAGAAGATATTCCTAAGATGAATTTTCATACTTGTTATGGACACTTTGGATTTCTAGTAGTTCCGTTTAGATTAACTAATGCACCAACTACTTTTATGGACCTTATGAATCGATTCTTTTGGCCTTATCTTGACCAATTCGTGGTAGTATTCATTGATGATATTTTGATATATTCTAAGAGTCTGGATGAGCATATGGAGCATCTAAGAATTATTCTACAGACGCTAAGAGAGTATTAGTTGTATGAGAAAGGTGTAATTTTTGGATGACTGAAGTGAAATTTCTAGGCTATGTTGTTTCTCAAAATGAAATTTCTGTGGATCTAGCTAAGATTGAGGCCATATTAGATTGAGAGCCACCCCAAAACGATACTGTGGTGCGTAGCTTCTTGGGTCTAACTAGTTATTATCGTCGATTCGTAATAAATTTTTCTTCTATTGCTATGTTGTTAACGCAATTGACCAGATGGACATGAAATTTATTTGGGATGAAAAGTGTAAGGCAACTTTTGATGAATTCAAGCAGAGATTGACTACTACTCCAGTTTTAGCAGTATCTAATGAGAGTTTGCCTTATGTAGTTTATACAGATACATCAAGAGTTGGTTTGGGTTGCATTCTAATGCAGTAGGATAAAGTGATAGTTTATGCATCTCGTCAGTTAAATACGCATGAGTGGAATTACCCTACTCATGACCTGGAGCTTGCGGCTATTAGCTTTGCTCTAAAGATTTGGCAAAGCTACTTATATGGTACTAAATTTGAGGTATTTAAAGATCAAAAGAGTTTAAATTGCCTCTTCTCGCAACAAGATTTGAATCTCTGACAACACCAATAGGTGGAGTATATGGAGGACTTCGATTTTTCTTTGGAGTATCATACTAAAAAGGCTAATGTTGTGGCTGATGCCTTGAGTCGTTATCCTCAATGGTCTCTTTCATGTCTTGTGTTGGAAGATTGGAAGAGATGTTTCATTATTAGAGATTATGAGCTACAATACTAGGAGAACGGTCAAATACTCTAAGTTTTTAATTTAGTAGCGACCCCTACACTTTTGCAATGTGTGAAAGACTTGCAAAAGTTTGATGATAAATTAAAAGAAATATTCGAGAAGATTCAAGCTGGTGAACAGTTTGATGGTTGGGAGATCAGTTCTGATGGATTTCTATTTTTTAAAAATAAAGTTGTGGTCTCCAGTGATTTGGATTTTAGGCAGGAAGTCTTAACAGAAGACCATAAGTCTAGATTTGTTATTAATCCCGATAGCAAAAAAATGTATCATGACTTGAAGCTTCAGTATTAGTGGATTGGAATGAAACGGTATGTGGTTAAATATGTATTGAGGTGTTTGACTTGTCAACATATTAAAGCTAAACATCATAGACCAGTTGGGTTGTTGCAACTTTTGCCTATCCCTGAATGGAAGTGAGATAAGATTACCAAGGATTTCATGACCGGCTTGCCTAGGACGGTGTAGAAATTTGATTTTTTATGGGTGATTGTTGATAGATTGACGAAATCTGCATATTTTATTCTGATTAAAATGAATTTCTCTTTGACAAAGCTGAGTAAATTATATATTGAGAGCATTGTTCATCTTCATGATATTCCCTCGAGTATTGTTTTTTATAGATATTCGAGGTTTACGTTGAAGTTTTGGAGATCCCTTCAAAGAGTTTTGGACACATAGTTAAATTTAAGTATAACACATCATCCTTAGATAGATGGTTAGTTTGAGCGTATGATCCAAATTCTAGAGGATATTTTGAGATCTTGTATTCTGGATTTCGGAGATAGTTAGGTGAATCACTCTCCTTTAGTAGAGTTTATTCATGACAATAGCTATCAAACCAGTATCGTTGTTTCGCCCTATGAAACTTTAAATGGGAGACCATGTAGATCATCATTATGTTGGGCTAAGATTGAGGAGCGTGTCACTCTCGGACCTGATTTGATTCAAGAGACAACTAAGATAGTCCAAGTGAGTAAAGAGCGACTAAGTATAGTTCAAAGTTTAGAAAAGAGTTATACAGACTTTCGAAGGGGGGAAGTAGAGTTTGAAGCCAATGATTTTATGTTTTTAAAGTGTGACCTCGTCGTGGTATAAATCATTTTTGTGTAAAAGGAAAGCTAGTCCCAAGATATATAAGTTCTTTTCAGATTATTGAACAAATTGGTTCAGTGGCTTATCGATTGAAATTACCACCACAGTTGAATTGTGTTCATAATCTGTTCCATGTTTCTATGCTAAGGAAGTACATTTTAGACCATTCACATGTTATTTCTTGGGTTATTTCTTAGACTAAAGGACCTATTCAAGAGGACGTGTCTTATGAAGAAGAACCTGAGAGAATTCTGAGTTATGAGATCAGAGTTTTACGTCATCGTGAAATACCTCTTGTTCGAGTTCAATGGAAGAATATAGTAAAAGAGAAGCTACTTAGGAATTTGAATATGAGATGATGGCTAAGTGCCCTTGTTTGTTCCATGGTACACTCGAGGTAGTTCTAAATTTTGAGACAAATTTCTTAAGTGAGGAAGATTGTAATATCTGCTAAAAAAATTAATAAGGGAAGAATTTCCTCCCCCGAGTTGGTGGGAGTGTTTCGAATGTGGGAAGGAAATTCTTATTTCCTTCCCCTCCACTCCTCCAATTTAACAGATGATAGTTTTCTTCTGTTCCTCACTAAAACCCTTTATCTCTCTCTCTCTCTCTTTGTGCTTTCTCTCAACAGAATCACAGAGGATTTTGGGAGGCGACTTCCACCTTTGTGACAGAGTCATCGACTATGGTAAGTTGATTTTCCTCGTCTTCTATAATTTTGATTTCAGAAAAAAAAAATATTGGATTTTTATACGAACCTTCTTCTTGGTGATTGAAAGGAAATCATTCAACTCTGAGCCGCGACAATCGGAGGTTGCAGAAGTCGAGATTCGTCGACAGAGGTATTCTGAAAACTTTATTTTTTTTTTGCTTTTCTCGTTTCTATTTTGGCCTTTGGTCAGATTTTTTGATTTATTGATGGCCAAAAATTTGGGCAAAACCGGCAATTATATCGTTTAGTTAGCGTCGGCAATGAAACGTTAAAACGCAACATAGCAAACACTGACTCATGGCACTAATCGTTCCCAATTTTGACCAAGTTGGGCGACTTGCTGAGATAGGGAGTCTCAACAAGAGAATGAGTCACCGCGTCACAATGAGGATAGCAATCTTTGTCTACGAGCCTCAACCATAATCTAGAGACTTATGTGGATTGCGGGGCCGACGTAATTTTTGAGTCATGGGCTGAGTCTGCAAAGGCTGCAAACTAGACTAGTGGGCTGCGCTCCAAACCCTTTTGGGTTGTGGTCTAGGGCCTATTTTGGGCCTGTTTTTTGCCAGATTTTGGACATTTTCTTCCCAATTAAATTTGGATTATTTTTTAGTGAAAATTGAAAATTTTAGTGTATAAAAATTTAACCCAAAATTTGAAGACTTTATTTTTGGATAGATACCCAAAAATAAAATTAAAAATTGTGGGCTCTGAAAATTTGACTTTTTAGACAATTGGGTTTGAGTTGATGATAAGCCAATTTTGAAGTAGGGATTTAATTTTATGAACGGCATTGCATAATTTTTCTAAAGAAAATAATATTTTGAAACATATCTCATATAAAATGATGTGTCCATTTTTTAGTTTGTTGAATTTTTATATTATATGTAGTATTTCACTATATACGTTTTATTAAAACATGCATATAAAAATTATTGGATCAACTTGGTCATGTGAACCAAGTTCGATCGACCTTATTTGGGGTCTGTTTTACTTTACACACATTCGATTGTGGAAGAATGTGTTTGTGTTAACTAGAGTAATGAGACAGTTGTATATATCGTGTCTTATGGCGCAAAACCCTAAACCTAATCAAAGTCTTTATGTGGCTTTCACGATCCCCAAACATCACTTTTATTATGTGATATACCTATGACATGATGTGTCCGGAGTCTATGAATGACTCTATTTTCACAGAGATTTTATTTGGTACAACAAGAGTCTATTTTAATTACGTACCACCTTATATTGGGTTGTTTTAAACACATACATTTTTGTACAATTAAAAAAAAAAGAATTTATGAAACACAAATTTTAAGATCATGCATGCTTAATCATTATTTTAAATTAATTGTTGAATATTAAATTTGATCACTGTTGAGTTTAGTCAACTCACCCCTATGACACCCTTTTGGAACTTTATCAGCAAGACTTTCAGTTGTCAAATCAAGACTAAATTCAGCGATATTTATTTATTCTAGCATTTCTTTATAAATTTTCCTTTAGAGTTACTCTATGAGGTATATTTTGTTATGGATTACTGTAACTCCTACTTTTTACCTTCTTATTCCGCACAGTTATTTTTGGTTTATATTGCTATACTATCTAGATATCATTTGTTGGACATGTTTAGCCAATATTTTATTAGACTATGGTTTTAAATAAATATGTTAAGACTTCTATTGCTAATTATTAAAAATTAAAGTAAAAAGGGTCGAACAATTTGATTATTTCGGGTCAGACGATTCAATTCTTTTGGGTCGGCTCATTTCTCATTCTTTCTCGGGTCCCTTGGGGGTCGTGACAAAAATAATCAACATATCATCAATTCAATAATTACCATCCTATACAAAGCTTAATATCTAACACAAACAACAAATCCTCAAGTTATTAATAACCTAATTCTTGTGATGTAGACTAGAAGGAAAAACACATATAAACATTCCTTACCTTATGGTTTTAGTACGGTAATAGTAACCTAATCAAATATTTTCTTGAACTGAAAAACCTTCTGAGAGTAAAAAGGAAGAGAGTTGCAACTTCTTGTGAGTTTCTTCCTCTTCCAAAATGCATCACTCTGGAGCTTCTAAACATACAAATGGTGGCATTTCTTTGACATGTCAACCCATAAAAATGATGGGTCATCACTTGATGTTGAAGTGTTACAACCATCAGCAATTTCTTTGCTTAGTCAGCATGATTAGACATTTAAAATGTGACACCTAATTACCTATTTACAGGTGACTTTTTGACTTCTCGGACACCCACTCTTGATTCTGGTCGTCCACTCTATTATTTTTCAAAGAAAATTCAATATCCGCTACATACACCAACCTATCTACGCGACGCTATATATTTGCTGGGGAAAATTTACACATTAGTTGCGAACGACCGCTACTTAAATGTCTAGTTAACTGTGATACTACCTAAGACATTTTTCCCATGGATCGGTCACCCGGTCTAGATTGCATGTTTTTCCTTCTAGTTGTTCACTCCTAAGATGGATTTTCAAATGCAGACGCCTGCACACACACATGCAGATGCACGCTTAACATTTTTCGATGGAAAATTACTTATGTCGGACACCCACTCTAGAGAAGGGTTTTCAAATCCAAACATCCGCCGCCTAAATGCCTCATCTCAAGCAAAGCTTACTACCTGAATGTCCACAATAAAATCTGAGGATGTTTGCAAACCTTCGTGCTTCTGCGGATCCCAACAATTTTGTGAAAACCCGAGTTTGCCTTGGATTGGTCTACCGCTAATTTATACTTTGGACGACTGCAAATTCATCCGAGAGCAACTCAAATAAGTTCTTATATATCTAAACCTCCAACCTCACTTTAACATCAATTAATCAATAACCTCCACAATTGCAACTCAACCACGTTAATTCACAATAATTTAACATAGCTACACATAATTCACACTTAACACAATAAGATTCTTGTGTGTTACACTAACAATTGGCATTTCTTAGCAGCACTGAGTTTCTCCAACAACTCTGGCAGCCCTTGAAGGGTCTCCTTGATCTTTGGCAAAACTGCTACCAGCAAACTCAAGTAAACAAGTTTCTTCACCATTATAGGTCCTTAAACTCCTCTAATCTGTCTCCTTTCAAGGTAGATTTTGCCATCTGTTCTAGTCTAAGATTGGAGTGGCTCTGACACGAGTGATGGCAAGTAATAGTAAGATAGGTATACTTCTATTGAAATACAACTATAACAAAATCAGCAACAGAAAAAAAAGGAAGAAAGAAATCAACATAACAATCCACAATTCATGAAGTCCTCAGATTCGACAACAGCCTTCAAGGCAATTCATCAAAATTAACACCTCCCTTTCTCTCTATCTTTCCCTTAATGTATATACCTCCTAAATTGGTCCCCCTGGAATCCGCTCCAATCCCCGCTCCCCACTACATACTATGATATTATTAAAACTCCTAAACTGCCCTCTTGCCACTTGATCGACTACCTTCCTTCTTCAACTTTATGCTTATCCACTGCCCAAACTTTGCCTGTACTAAAATAAAAGTCTAATGTTTGACCTACTTGAAACTATGGAGTGACTTTTAAACCTAGATTTGGTAACTTTCTTTTAGAGTAATTAATAAAATAACTATTGAACAATGAGGTTAGTGAAAAGATAAACACTAAATTATTTTTACTGACAAATAAAATACTTAATTATAAGAAATGAATGAGGTAAATATCATTGTCATGTTTTTCGTTAGAATTTGTGACTGAAGATGCCTTCTGATTCACCTTTTCAGTAACACTTTATCTCCATCATACACACCAACGAAAATAGTTTCTCTCACCCTTTCGAAACTAAATCCAAGAATTTGAGGAGAAAGAAAATTGATTTGAAGGTTTGAGAACAAATGCATTCTACAGAATAAGTTGACGATTTCTGAAAAAAAAAAAAAAGCAAAACTCACATAATAAATAGATCACCCACAAAAGACTCAGATAAAAAATTTTCTATCTGCGTACTAGTGACTAAAAAATGGAACCCTTTTGAGATTCAAGCAATTGAATAGTCAGGGAGAGAGACACCAGAAGATGATAAATTCGGAAACAACCATTAGAAAAAAAAAATTAAAATACAATTTGGAAAATACGCTTTCTGCAGTTGAAAGTGTATTTTTCGCAGCAGAAACAACTACAGAGGAAATGACATTCTCTTTCATTTTTTTAATTAGACATGTCATTTATTCTCCGCAGCAAAAAACACATTTTTCACAACAGAATGCGTATTTTAAACAACTATTTTCCACATCGAAAAACGTATTTTTTGCAAAATATTAATTAAATTGGTAATTAATTTCAAAATTAATTAAAATTTTAATTAATTTCACCTCATAATAATAATAATTTAGAAATTAATTAACGGGTAATTAATTTGGTAATTAATTACTTGATGAATATCTCAAAATTTTGATAATTAATTATCATATTTTAGACTAGTATCTCAAAATTGGTAATTAATTACCAAATTAAATTACTTGACGTAATTGTTCAAGTTGTATAGTTTAATATATAAATAAAAAATAATTGAAATATTTTAATTTTGAAAATCACTTCTAGTTAATTTAATTACATATTTAATTAATATTATGCTAAAAATATGTTTTTGTAAAAAATGCTCTTTCCGTGATAGAAAAAGAATAAGGCTTACTTTCCGTAACAGAAATGTGCCTTCTATTATGAAAAAAAACATTAAATTTTTAACAAAAAAAACATGGCAATAATATTTAACTTGTTCATTTCTTATAGTTTAATATTTTATTTGTTAGCAAAAATTATTTAATATTTATTTTATTATTAATTTCATAATTCAGTAATTATCTTTTTGTTTTTTTATGAGTCCAATGCAATGTTAGATTGAATAAGTAAAACTTATTATTAAAATAATAAAAAATGGGAATCAAGATCAGACTTAGACTCGCCCATCGTCCTCAAGCCTGATAAACTCGCCGCCCATTATCTTAAAGTTTCTTACATGTCACCGTTTATTGCTATCTACAAGAAATTGGGTTATTTTAATTTGGATTTGTTCATCGTTTTAAACATTTTAAACGAAAAGAAACTCAAATAGGATTCCAAGTAATAGAAAACATTACAGCTTTAGTCGTCCAAGAGCCCTCCCCATTGGAGTAATTTGTTCTCAGAGACACGCGACTCGTAACTTCCAGACCAAAACAAACTGATTATTAGCCCAAACATTACTGAAACAAGTTTTGCTACTCAGTTCTTCAAGCCTCTCTCACTTCTTGCCACGCAGCTTTGTCCCAAGAGCTCTTTCGAGTTTCGTTATTATTTGCTGATTTGGAATCGCTTTTCCTGATTCGTACTCTTGAATGATTTGAGGCTTCTCATTGATTAACTGCAAATGTTCTGGTAGTCAGTATTTTGAATCAAGAATATATATATATATATACAAAACAAAGTGTGTAGGTGCGTGTACGATTGATGTTTTACCTGCGCAAGCTGAGACTGGGTAAGCTTTTTCTCTGTTCGTGCTTGTATTAAGGCCCTTTTGAGCTCAGTTGGTACACGATCATCTGTACTCCAATTAAATCACATTTGAGTTGATAAAAGACAAAGCAACTGATATTTATTTTCGATCTACATAATTACTTATAATCCATTCAGAAAGAAGAAATTTAACCATAATATAATCAGGATAGTATGTACTCCAATACTTGTGCATTTCATACTTCTATGTCGCAAAAGCTTACTCCAAATCTATAAGTACATGCCTACGCAGTAGAACTTACATATGAAACTATTGTTAAAAACTCTCAATTACACGAATGCCAAATTTAATTATTAAAACTAACAGCCTGAAAATTGATTATGAGCTACAAATAGACCCAGGCGCACATGAATTCAGAGTGGCACAGCCTCTACGTAAGTGAAAACTGTAATGGAAGCATTGAATGAGACTCTAATAAATATAAAAACACTAGTTAGGATCTTAACAAAGCTTTCCATGTACAAGCCAGTGCTGATGCACAGTTGAATATGAAATCAATAAACGTAGCAGCAAATTCCTTGCAATTAAAGCAAATCTTCAAGTTTTGGGTCCAAACATTTACACAATTATCCACAAAATAATTCAATGTTTACTCTCTATTTCTACACTCTATTCTTACTTCATGACGCGACAAACATTGATAAATGTAATTAAGTACTTATTTAACTATTAAAATAATATCCCAAAGTTCCTGTGAATATAATAGCGAATGACACATAGAAGTACTTACGAGCAAGGTTCTCAGTCTCCTCATCCAGCTTCCTTGTATTCAAAGAAGTGCTGCTTGAGGCAGCTTTATTTGTCCCGGCACTAGCTGTGAAGTGCAATAAAATTATTAGAAAAGAGGATTGTTCAATGTAATTAGATTAGATGACAATATCAAGAATTTTAAAGCTCAATTCGTAAGAGAGATGCGACAGTCTAAAAGCGAATCTACTTCAACATACAGATGGGAGAAAAATTGGAAAACCATTCTTTAACCAAAACATTGAAATCGGGTTTAAAATCTATTAAGAATAGATTAAGGGCAGATAAAAAGTGTTCTCTAGCTATACAACATTAACAGCTTGACTATTTGTAGAGATTCTAATTCTCTTCAAATACATAATATGATGCCCCCAAAAAAACCAATTTGTTAGTGGGGAACACTTGCCAATGTTCCCCACTACCTGCCAATGTTCCCCACACGTGTTCTCTCCTCCATCTTTAGCTTCCACTTTATCCTCTGCAGAGAAGCGCTCCTTCACCTGAGAGAGCTCTCCTCCTCTCCTTCACCTGGAAGAGCTCTCCTCCACCTCAACAGAGCTCCTCCCCTCAACAGGGCTTCTCCACCTCAACAGAGAAAGCTCAACAAGGTATCAGAGCCACGGTTGTCTCGTTCATCTTACTGTTGGTGGCTTCGCACCCACTGCAGAAGAATCTGGCGCCCACCGTGGAGCACGAACCCACGACCACAAGATTAAGAGCCTTCTTCTTCTTTATCTGGAGAGAGCAGGACTATTTTCCCTACCCACAGGAACTGGTACGAGTCCTCCCTTGCCTTGCTCTGTCCCACCTTACGATACAGTCTTCCACTTCCCTTTCTCATTCTATTTCTTCCCTGTAAAACCAACATTTTCCCTTCTCCTCCCCGTTCCTCTCCTTCATCAATATCTGAAGCACTTCTCTCATCTTTTATCTTCCCTACCTTCCGCCTCTCTCTCTCCTTCGGCGGATCAAGAAAAACTGGAAACGAAATCTAGATTCAATCATCCTCTTTCTCCTCCTCTCTAACAAAAGAGAACACCTCTTCTGCTTCTCTAACACTCTTCTTTTTTCTTCAAATATCAGACAAATTTCTGCCCCGCCCAAAATCTTCAAGCCGAGCTTAAGCTCGAAGCACTCTCTCTCCCATTCTCATTCTCATTCTCATTCTGAAAATTTTTGTCTCGCCGATACCGTGAAATCAAACGCGGATCAGTTCCTTTCCTCAAGCTTCAGCCGACCTTGTCACTTTCTATTCCTCTCTTTCTCATTCTGTTCTCCTCTCTGTTCTCCTGTTTCTCTCTCTATAAAAGAGGCTCTACCTTATGCTTCTCTACCACTTCTATAACAAACTCGTCTCATTCTTCCTCAGCTACCGCCACAAGCTCTGTGTCTGGCCGCCTTGAGCTTGAGGGGGCATGTTAGTGGGGAACACCTGCCAATGTTCCCCACGCGTGTTCTCTCCTCCATCTTTAGCTTCCCCTTTATCCTCTGCAGAGAAGCACTCCTTCACCTGAGAGAGCTCTCCTTCTCTCCTTCACTTGGAAGAGCTCTCCTCCACCTCAACAGAGCTCCTCCCCTCAACAGGGCTTCTCCACCTCAACAGAGAAAGCTGAACACAATTAAAGCCAGAGAACTTATTCCAATAATCGAAGTCTAGATATTAAAAGCCGTTCGCAAATTTTAAGAGCCCGGCCAACATGTCATTAGCGCAAATTGAAAATAATCCTTCTACATCGGATGTCATCAATTCAAGTGAAGGAACAAGACTTGTTTTGTAGATACATGATAAAAAAAGGAGCTCCTAACGTTAATTTTCACAAACCTTATTTAATCATATGCTAAAAGTGAACGAAAAGAGCCAAAGCGCCAACGCCTGTCGCAATTAAAAAAGATAACATACACTACGATAGATTCGATATGTAAATCAATCATCATATGTAGGTCGTATCAATCTTTCGGACACTCGCTTGTTCATTACTCCGACTCATACGTCCTTAGCAATAGAAAACATAAAATTCCAACGAAGCTCAAAAGAACAATTTGTCTATCATCGGAAAGAAATAGATTGTAGAAGAAGCTAACATTTTTTTATAGTCTCGATTTCGGCTCCAGCACGGCGAGCAGCGTTGACGGCTTTCTCATCCTTCTTAGCGGCAGCGTTGGGAGCCTTCTTCCTTATCACAACTGGTTCCCAGTCCTGCTTGATGGGACCGTCTTTTGACATGGATCTCACTTCCCGAATTCTCTTCTAATTAGTTGAGCTGAATCCTGATCCTAGGGCTCGTCAAGAAGATAAATGATATGACGGAAGCTTCTCCACACTCCGTCTGGTTTTATATTCCTCTGGACCAGTTGTCATACACTTGATTATTAGCTGATGATATTCTAATGACAAATTAACAAAATAATTATTGTATTATAAGATCAAGAATAAATCATTTACTGCATAATTTTTTTGTAACAAGTTAAATATTGAATTATGATAAATGAATGGAGTAAATATCGGCAATAACTTTATGAGAATTCACAGTGAAAAAAAGTTAATATCTATTAAAAAAATGTGAAAACTCGTAATTTTAGAGACTTTCAGTTGAAAAGAGCTAATATCCGTGCAGAATAGATTTGAGAAAATACTGTATAAGTTGATTTTATTTTTTTTTAGTTTTATAATTTAGAAGATTTTGTAAAATAATATATAATATTTTAGATTTCAGATAATTTAAAATTATTTTACTGTCTATTGGAGAATCACAACTTATCTTTGTCTTTCTACAAATAAGACAATGAAATTGTTTTGTATCTACAGAGAAAAGATGCAGAGAAAAATCATATTTTCTCTAAGAAACGACAACTATCCTCTGCGGAAAGTTGTCTTTCCTTTGTGAAAAATTCTCTTTCTGCATTGGAAAGCTATCTTTCATATGCAGAAAGTCATATTTCCTCGGTCCTATTTCAAAGACTCACATTCCACAGTGAAAAGACAACGTTCCTCATATAAACGACAACGTTTTTTTAATGAAAAACGTAATAGCAATGTTTGGTCTATTCATTTTCTATAGTTCAGTGTTTAAGTTGTTAGCAAAAATTGTTAAGTGGTTGACTTGTCATTGATTCTATAGTATAATAGTTGTTTTGTTAATTTCCCTATTCTAAATCAAATTAATTGAAAATTTAAGTCAATTAACGAATAATTGAAGTGTCAAGCCATAGTATTAGTATATAACTCCATATTTCAATATTATATTATACTTTGTAGAGAAATTAACAAAACAACCACTAAACTATGAGATTATTGACAAAACAAATACTAAAATATATTTCCTAACAAATAAAACACTGAAATATAAGAAATGAATGTCACAAACATCATTGTCACGTTTTCCGTTAACATGTTGAAGGAAACATTAAAATCAAAAAGACTTTCCAATTTTCTCAACTCTTTAAGTATCTCTCCGTTGAATTTATTGAACTCTAATTTCAATATCGACGGGTTTGTGCAGTTCATTAGTGACGTCGGAATAAATTCAAACAGTTTATTACTCGATAAACAATAATAGTTCAATAATCTAAGGTCACTGTTATAACTGGAGATTAAAAGTAACAGAAGAAAAGTGAAGAGAAAGAGAGAAGAAGAAGTTGATTGAAATTCCTCATTACCTCTTTTATTACCCATTTTCATTTTTATAGCATATTACTTTAGTATTTCTACAAAAGATTCACAACTATAATTCACTAATTCTTGAATGAATTATTCTATAAAACCCTTTAACCAACTAGGTTTATTTCTACGTCTCTTCCATTTGTTATTCTCGACAACTATATTTTGCTTCATAACATTGTCTTCTCGAGAGAAAGAACATTGTCCTCAAAGTTGAAATAATTAATATAAAATGAATTCTTCAAGAAAATCCCAAGAAGTGTCCTCAAATAGTAACCCAGAACATTGAACTAAAATATGCATTTTTGAACTATCACCAATGTTGACCCATCTTGAGTTTAAAAATGTCAAATGCTCAATTAAAGGATGATGGTCAACAAATGCTTTTCGCAGTAATACCAGATGAATTGTTGCATCCTCCTTTAATGGTTTCAACAAAAATGCATGAAAGACTGAATGTATCTTGTCATCATCAGGTAATTGAAATCTATAAGCTACCAAGCTTATGCATTCAACAATTGTAAAAGGGCCATAAAAATGTTTAGACAACTTTGAATAATATTGACCTTTTGCCAAAAATTGTTTATAAGGTGAAGTTTCACTAACACTTGGTCACCAACCTCAAAATAACGTTCACTTCTATTCTTAACTGCATAATGTTTCATTCCATTCTTCGCTTGCTGCAAAGTATCCTTAAGTTGTCTTAAAATTTAATGTCGTTGTTGTAAACAAAAATCCACAGCTTCTAATTAAGAAGAACCTTCAGAATAGAGCAAAATAGACAGAAGCAATCGACCATATACCGCTTGAAAAGGAGACATGGCGATTGACGAACGATATGAAGTATTATAAGAATACTCTGCCCAATGTAATAATTTCACCCACATACTCGGATGCTCAATTACAAAACATCGAAGATATTGTTTGAGAGTTCGATTAGTCACTTTTGTTTGGCCGTCCATTTGTGTATGATAGGAGCTGCTATACCACAACTTAGTACCACTCAACCACATTAAATCCTTCCAAAAATTACTCATAAAAATTGGATCATGATCACTCACAATTGTTTTTGGTATGTTGTGTAATTTGCAAATGTTTTGAGCAAACACTTCAACAACTTTAGCAGCTAAATAAGAAGAAGGTAAGTGCATAAAATGTGCTAACTTTGATAGTCTATCTACCTATTGGGAGTAATGTGCCCAACAAACAAATATAATAGAACAATTTTGTAATATATGAATAAATTTATATTGATTAATATTATATTAACATTTTAGATTATGTTTTATAAAATTCATAGAAAATTCCTTAGTTATTTATGCTAACTTTATATTAACATATATATTGTATATATGTGTAATAAAATATAAAGAGTAATAACCAAAATATGTCAATGACTTATATTTGAAGAATGGAATCTTCAAATAGTTCATAGTTATAAATATAGTTTATCTCATTAAGAATATATAGTCATATCCCGACTATATATATAGTGACATAAGATAAATATATTTTATATAATATGATTATCTAGGACTGGACCAGATAAAATTATATTGTTCTGATAATTTTCGTTAAATATAGAACAATTAATTTTATCATAATGATGGTCATATATGCATGATCTTAATTCGTTGTATTTAACAAACTCCTATTTTATTTTAATTTATTCTTTGATTTACTCGGTAAAGTTTTGTACGAGTTATGATTCGTATACCTTGTATGTTGGGAGTGAACTAAAATAAATAGTTGAGAATGTTAATATCGATACAATGAAATTCATTTTTATAGATTCTCTTGTTTGTTAGTTCAAGGATCAAATAATTAGCACGCAATTCATAATCGTTATGAATTAATTATTCAATCAAGAACTAATGGTGTAATACCACGATTTTATATCGAAATTTAAAAATGTTAAATTGAAAAATAATTGGGGATATTTAAGTTTGTCGAATAAATTATCGGGATATCACTAAGGACGTAATTGTTAGATATGGACTGAACCGGTTTTGGTTCGGCTCGATCTGAAATAATTAGGTGTGTCGTGGCTTGCAGAGACGAAATTGGAGCGCTATGAATTCGTTGTCAATGTAAGTCATGCATTTGTTATGTGTTTCTCCTTGTATCCTGTCTTGGACGATGTTGGCCGATGGTGTGATGCAGATTACAAAGATGAATTGGGCAGGGAAGCTTGGCTGATGGGTCACTTTGGAGTGAATTGGACCGGACCGGAGCTGGTTCTTCCAACTACTCCTCCTCTGGCTGGCTTTTCACGCGGCAATTGCTAAGTGGACCAACACTCCTTAACGTGTACAATTCACCAGCTTTCGTCTGTGGAAGTGGTCTGCTCTGCCTATATAGGTATGGTAATGGATGGCTTTGCAGGGGCTTGCTCTCGTGTTATCTTCATGTCTGGTGTTCTTGAGGAGAGGGCCGTGAAGTGATGAGAAGTTGGAGTGAGTGACAGTGAAGAATGCTGGAAATGGTTTGAGCTGAGTGTTAGAGCTCCTGGACTCGAGTGTATTCTTCTGGAGGCTGAGACTTGAAGTTTTGTCTTGGCCTTGGGTGTGTCATGGTGAGGAGAAATTCTCTGTATTGCCTTTAAATATTGATGGAGTGATTAAACTCTTGGAGTTTTAATTTTTGTATGTTCATTTGGTAATATATATATATATATATATATATATATATATATATGACTACTGGAGTTGTTTAGTGGTGTTGCACTTTGATCTATAAGTTGGAGTTATGCAATGAGTTGTTCTGTTTTCTCTCTTTTCATATTTGCTGGACAATATTGTTGGATGTGTTAACCTGAAGCATATTAAAGGAGATGTGTATATATGGATTGTGAACTGCCATGTTGATTAGATTAAATGTTATGTGAAATCTCTGGATGCATCACTATGTTAGATTGGGTTATGCTACTAGGAAATAAGCTATTAAGTTGGATTTTTGTTGTAGCTATCTGAAATGCTAAAAGAGAATGCTATAATCTGTTATTGGAATGATGTGCTCTATTCATGATGAATTAATTTGAGAATAATGTTGAGATAAAAGGAAGAATTGTGTTAAGTTAGGATGTGCTATTGATGTAGTTATCGGGAATGTTAAAAAGGAAATGGTTAATTTGTTGTTGGATGTTAGAGTATTATATTGTTGGAGAATAATCTGTTAGTTACAGCTTTTGGTTTTATACTCTGTTGGATTTCTAAATGAATTTGTTGGAAGGAATAATAAGTTAACTATATGTGTGTTGCGTTGTTAAGGGTTGGATATTGGATAGTGATAAATGTATAAGTGTGAACATTTGGAAATAAATCTGTTATGTTGGAAGATAACAAGTGTTGAGGTGTTAAGTGTCATATTTTTGGAATGAAGAAAGTATTAGTGCTGGATATAAACTTGTTAGCTGCAGCCTTGGTCTTTACATTTTCTTGGTTTTGTATTGGGATATTAATTGGTCTAAGGCATGTACATAATTAGAATTGGATGTGGAAATTGATTAGTAAGTTAATAAGTAGATTAAATGATTTTAGTAATAACTAGATAATTCTAAATTTTGAAGGTACTAATAAGGAGAAAAGTTAGCTTTAAATGTTGAATGCCGTGAAGACTCCAGGTAAATTGATACTTACTGTGTTTTGGTCTTCAGACCCTACATTGCAAGAATTAGGATTGTATGCTGTGTGTTTACTAGATTTAGGTTCTTTTAATGATATGTTTATTAAATATTTATATCATCATATAGGATTGTATGTATTCACGAACATATTGCATTACATAATTAATATATGTAAATAGGCGTATAGCGGTTCGGGTGAATTGTGATTTTCCATACGGTAGATTCCTCCCACATAGGGAGTGGAGGTTTAGAAGTTAGCTACGTGGATTCTAGGGTTCACAATTACCCCGTCCTGAAACCCCCAACGTCTTCAACAAAAGTGAGGATACTGCCTTGTGGACACATCCGCGATGGATATATCTCCTCGTCGGAGTGACCGGTTAGGCCACAAGGTACTAGGGAGTATTCCGCCTTGACTTCCAGAAGAGATACGGTTCTCTTCTGTAATGCATTGTATGATCACGCATATCATCTGCATTGTATTTCATTTTATCACTTACTGAGTATTAGGCTCATTAGTTAGGTCTTGTGATGTAGGTACGTACGAGAAACAGGTGAACAGGTCAAAGACAGTTGATGAAGGATTTGCACGGGTGGATCTTGTGGCTGGGCTAAAGAATTTAAAAGTAATTTATTTGTAAAAAAGGTTTGTAAATTATTTAATATTCTTTAATGCTTTGTTTTACTTCCGCTGTGTTTTATAAAAAGGATTTTATTACTTCATCTGCAATTAATAAATGTTTTAAGTAAAGAGTTTTAACGCTCCGGTTTGTATAAAGAAAAAAAGTTTTAAATTTCACGCGATTTTAAAGCAAATAAAAATCGGGTCGTTACAAATGGTAGTCAAGGATAAAAACGTAATATGAGATGTTAACGGATTATAAACCTAGGTCTATTGCGAATCTAAATTGAGGGTTAATACTTATGTAATGACTATATCAATGGACATTACTTTGAGTAAATATACTCCATAGTTTTGAGAGTGCAACTCTAAGTATTTAGTGGAATTACTTTAGAGTTAGTAATTATATTAATTAATATAAAGAGTTTATATTAATTAATGAAATATTATTGGAGCTTAAAACTATAGATCCATCGCCCTTCGTTACCTTCTATCATTATTCAAATAATAGAAAAATGAACAAAAAAGATTAAATAATTAATTATTTAATACACTCAATAAAAAATTTATTATTTTTCATTAGATGAAATAATTGAATTATTTATTATTCAATTAATTAAGACAAAATGATAAAAGTTGTCATAGTTAATATGTTTGTTATATTTCATTAAATGAAATAATTGAATTATTGTTTATTCAATTAATTAACAAATATAAAGTAACTTTTGAAAATAGTTTTGAAAATAGATTTTGTTAAATTTGAGTTAATGTCAAATTTGAGTTAATGTCATAGTGTCAAGTGTTTAGCTATGGTGACAAGTCCTTTTGATTTCCATAACATTTTTGTTATAAATGTATGAAATCAATTGTAATTTAAATGAAGAATTTGAAGTGGTTTTCTCTAAATGTCATAATGGCCATTATAGAGTTATTCTACTGTAAATAGAGATCCAACCTCATTAGGTTAAGAGGTTGAAATTTTTGAGATTAAGGAATCCATTTTAAGAGCAAATTTGTGAGCCTTCCGTGTTCGCTTTAGAGAGGCATTCTCTAAATCTAAATAGATCGTCTCATGTGTTGAGAATACGATCTATCATAAATTGAGTGTGATCTTACTACATTCATTACGCTCACACGTGTTTATTCGAGCTGAGAATGATTGATGGAGAAGATTGAAGGTTGATTTTGTACCCGTGTGAAGTAAGGTACAAAGGTACAATTTCTTAATCATTTAGATTAGATCTAAATAAATATTTTTAAATACATATTATTATTAATATATTATAACAACTATCTGTTTTATGTTCATGTTAAAATTATTTTTCATGATCTATAGGTTACGCACGTTACCATTGTTATGAACCTCGGTAATTCTGCCGTGCGAGAGAATCTAAAAACCAACAATTAGTATCAGAGCTTCGTTGTAGTTATGATATATTTAATAATGCAATTTTATGAAAAATCATAGTATGTGATAATAAGTAGGCTTATGCAATTTTTTAATTTATATATATTTTTGGAATGTTGAATGTATTAATATATGCATGATTGAAATAATGATCGTAATTTCATGTGGCCGATTTGGGTTAGAAATATTTTTTAAATTTCTTAATTTTAATTTTGATGTAAACTCAATTTGTCTTGGGTAAATACTCTTTATGTAATATTGATGGAGATCAAAGAAAGGAGGACAAGACAAATTTTAGAGCGAAACTATGGTGTGCAATTGTTGTCACCGCGACGTATGACGCAAAAATATGAAGGCTACCAAGACTTTATATACTTTTTTTATGGGTTTATATGTAATTTTAGAAATACCCAAATTGACCCGGTCATTATTTCATTTACTTTTATACTTGATATAAGTTGTTTTATATCATTGTCATGCATTCACATGTCATATAGTACTTATAGAGCCTACTTATCATTTAGTTTTCTCACATTGACATGCATTCTTATCATATATTTAATTTTAATAAATTAGTTTGTTAAAAATTAAATGGTTTTAATTAAAATAAAACTATTAATTCATATTTATGAATTATGTAAGAAAATAAAATAATGCAAAATTTTAATTATTAAAATTTTTACATTATTTTGTAAGTGCTAAATAAATTGTTTATTTAGTTTCATTAAATTTATAATTTGATTATAAAATTAATAATCTATATATAAAATAAATTTATTTTGATTAAATATTTTTTTATATATAGATTTAATAGAATATTTGATATTCTATAAAATCACTATAATTCAAAATAATGAGTCGAAGCGGAGAGTTAGACATAACTTTTCATGGTCTCTATCGTTGATACAATAACGTGAGATTTAAGCGGGGCTTTGAGATGACTTTGTTATCGTCCTGTTTAAGGAAAGTGTTCACTTAGATCAATATCATGGTTGATCGCTTACAGATAGGTTTTATAAAATGTATTTTATAGTTGACCGTCCTTAAGTCGGCAATTATAAATTAAGTTTTATAAAACTGAAACGATGGTATACACTCATAAAAATGTGATATAATGTGTTAATCACATTTTGACTAAAACTAATCGATAGTTAATAAATTTTGAAAATATGAGATATTTTGAATAAATTTATTAATAAATAATATTTTTACTCTAAAGAAAAATATTATGTATCGAGACAATAATAGCATTTGTATTTTATTTAGTGATTTAGCATGCTCGTACATCATTTTTACTTGCCATATTTCTTATGAATTTTATGTATAATATTAGTCTTTATTTATTTAATCATTACAGTATAATGTCTTCTTTTATGATTAATTTTGCTCGCAACTAAAATGTTGACTGACAATAATTTCATCAATTAGAAAAAGAACATGAATATGATTCTTGTGCATGACAACTTGAAGTTTTTCCTAACTGAGAAATGTCCTCCAATCCCTCCTGAAAATGCCTCAAAAGAGGAGAGAGAACCGTTCGAGACATGGAAATGAGCAAATGACAAAGCTCATTGTTATTTACTCGCTTCCATGATAGATGTTTGCAACACAAAATTTGAGTGCTTATGAGATAATGGAGTCTCTTTCAAATATTTTTGGTAAACCATCTGACCAAGCCCGTCATGAAGCTATCAAGAAAGTCATGAATAGCAAAATGTGGGCCAGTACCTCCGTTCGAGAGCACGTGTTGATGATGATTAGCACAATTCATGAGGCTGAAATTAATGGAGCCCATATTGATGAGGCTACCCAAGTGGGCATGATTTTAGAAAGTTTGAGCCTACAGTTATTACAATTCAAGAGCAATTACTTCATGAACAAACTGAGTTATGATATGACTCAATTGCTCAATGAGCTTACAACCTATGTGTAACGACCCAGATTTTCGTGATTCCTTGAAAATGCGTAAAAATTTAAAATTTCTTTTTTTAAAACCATTCAGAGAGTGCCTAAAACTGGATCGCTACTAACCGTTCGTAAAACTCGTCACAAAATCCCGTTAATAAGATTATGCAGAAGTGTTATAATAAAATCATTGTTATAAAACATTGCGGAAGCGTTATGAAATCATTTGTCAAAACAATTCGGAAGAGAAAATAATCTAAATAAAATAAACTAAACACTTCATTACAATTTAGAAAACATAATTTCATATAAATATTTTCCTTGTACACGCTTTATGCCTGGCCAGCCACGATCTCCCTCGCGCGTGCAAACCCATCATCCTTGCTTGCTATTATTTGTTCTTCTTTTCTTTTCGCTACTCCTAGTCTTTGCATTCCTCATAGCTCACTAGTATCTACATCTATACCACAAGCAACTGTAAGCCCAAAGGCTTAGTAAGGAAAAAGGGAAAATGCATGAAATGTCTCTCTTTAGTCCTTTTGGAATGGGTGCCACCCATACCAATGCTTTCATTACGTTTGTTCTTTCATTCGTGCTTTACTCGTACTTCGAGCTGGAGATTGGGAGACCTGTATGGAATTGTATAGCTGGTTGGACCTAGTCTCCTACTTACAATCTAGAGCTCTCACACCCGGTAAGGGAGGGCTTCGACTAGATTGCAGACTAGACCCGTCTATCCATCCGCCCCCAACTCCCTTTTCTTTTCTTTATCATTTTTTCCACACAATACATATGAGTACCACCCCCGATAGGGTACTCCCTACTTTGTTTCTATTAACGTGATGAATGAACATACATTCTTAGCCTATCGTGATGCATGATGCGTAACATTCATAAGAATTGAAGTGCGCATAAAGAAATAAAAGTAACTGTAATTGAAAAGCGCATATAAGGAATAGTAGAATTTAAAAGCGCATTTAACATGAAAAGTAACCAACCAATGAAATAGCACACCAAATCATCACATATAATAAATTTAAACAAGGAAGCATGCTTGGGTGAATGGAACACAATACTATTAACATGTTAATGCTTCAAATCGACTTTTGAGTCCATTTACATGCTTCCTATATTTATCTCTAGTGATTACTCTACTTAGTTATCCTAGGCGGTTTTAACATGCTCTTATCTTAGTCGCTTAACATACTTCAATTTAAGTCTAATCTTAGTCGCTTAACATACTTCAATTTAAGTCTAATCATTTACTTTAGTTGGATAATTAAACATACTAATTATTGTTCTAATCAATTACTTGCTCAAATTTCATTTATTTAATTATATGCTCTAATTGGCTAGACATGCTATATTTAATAGTCTAGTTCATTATCCTAGTTAATTACATGCTTGATCAGTTAACTAACATGCTCAGCAAATCTCTTTAACTACTTATTATATAGATAATTTAACATGCAAGCTAAATTAAACACGTTATGGTTATCAACTAGTTGATTTCTCTCTAGATAGATTAACGTGCTCAACTAGTTAATATATTGTTACCCTAATTAACTAGCACGCTTGACAAAGTGATTAACAACTATAAATGGATCAACTAGTAAACATTAATTGGATTTTAATTGATTAACATCTAAACATGCTTGGCCTAGTTGATTAATTAGTTTAATTAACATGCTGAATTAACTAGCAATTAGCTACATTGATTAGAACTTAAACATACTAGTTAACCAACCTAATCAAGCTAGTTAACCCACATGAACATCAAGTGAAGGACATAGCAGAATGATTTAAAGGTAGTACAATACATGAGGGATTGAGGGAAATTGACAGTGACTACCACAAGGCATCAATAAATAGTAGAACATTTTAAAGAAACTCAATTCCTTTTAGGATCCTTATTATTCTTACTTTTATTATTCCATATTCATTCCATACGTTGATCACTTATCACTGAAAATACACACATCATTTACAGTAAAGAGATCAATCAACCAACAATGAACTAACCACACAATAACAGAAAACCAACTATAGAACCATCAACAAGGAACCCAACACAAGAAGTAGTAACCATAGTTCATGCAAGAAACTAATACTACTCTAGTATAGGTTCATCATTTAAGAATTCACAACAATAGTTTACCATAATTCTACATAGCAAAAATAAGACTACCAACACAAAACTCAACACTAGCAGTAAGCGTAACATTTAGTAATGAACATTTAAAAATAATACTCTAACTCACACACCCATACTTGTGGTTTAGGGCCTTAATAGCCAAAACACCCTTAATCCCTTACCAATTTGAAGACACTATACTCAGGGACAACTCTCCTCTCACGGTTCTAGCAGCAGCTCCAGCTTCCAACTTTTCATAGTTCACTCTTTAACTCACTCACGTTCACACACCTCACAGTTCAACACTTCTCTTCATTTTACTCACAATACTTACAGCACACTTAACTCTCCACTCACAGACAGAGAAGCTCGCAGGGGAGAGAGCTTCTCGCAGAGAAGGGGAAAATGAAGACTGAATGGTAGGGAGAGAGATATTACCTAGAAGAGGGGAGGGACACCATGAATGTCTAAGGGGTAGAGGAGGAGATGGTTCCAGAAGTAGGGAGGCTAGCTACGGGCATAAAGAGGCGACTTCCTGTCAATTTCTGTCGATTTTCTACATTTTCCTTCCATAATCTTCTTATTTTATTTCGTAGGTCTGGGCTGTTTCGGATGGGTGCGGACGCATAGGTCTCGTCCGCATGTCATTAGCAAGGCTAATTCTCGCAGGCTAACTCGCGCTTGAGGATAAGGAATGATGTCCTCGTCCTATCTGTATCGTCCAAAACCGGAATTCAGACGCCAAATCGCGTCCGCACTAGTGTTCGTACTATCGTCTGAGTGTCCAAAAATCGGACGGAGGCAAATCAGACGATACTTCAATTCGTCCGCAGCCATCCCAACTCGTCTGAAACTGTCCAAGTTCAGAACAGAGTCGATGCAGATGCTACTCTTCTCGTCCGCATCGTCTGGACCCTCTTCTGTGACTCTACTGTACAGTGTGATCAGGACAAGACATCGCATCCCCAACTCATCCCAAACGTCGGGGACTCAATGCAATGCACTTGCAAACGACATAACGCGTCCAAAGTGTCGTCCACAGGCGTCCAAAAACACCCTGGATAGCCTTTCTCACCTTTTTCACCACTAAACTCCTATCCCATAACATTTCCCCCATAAATACATGTCATAAGATGACATGTATAGATACGTCATGTAATGTCCTCATAACTCCAACACTTCACTTACATCGTGTATACGAGGAAAATGTTAGCGGAATTACCCCTAATTTAACGCTCCAGAATGTTCGTGGTAATACCCCGATGGTTATCCAACTTAAAATATCGGGGTGTTACACTATGAGTCCATTTCTTCTATAGAGAAGAAGGGAGAAACAAATGTTGTTGAGCCCTCCTCCTCTCACTTTTCCCTTAAGAAGCGGAAGAAATTTCAGAAAAAAGGCAAAGGTTCAGGAGCAAATCCAGCAAGGGGTAAAAAAAAATAAAAGGAACAAGACTAACGAGGGAAACAAGAATAGCTTAAGCCAGAAAAAATCCAAAGGAAAATGTTTTCATTGTGGAGTTGATGGTCATTAGAAGAGAAACTGTAAAAAGTATCTCAAAGAGCTAAAACAAAAGAAGACAGGTAAATTTGATTTACTTGTTATTGAATCTTGTTTAGTTGAGAATGATTTATCACCTTGGATAGTTGATTTAGGTGCGACTAATCATGTTTGTTGTTCTTTACACATGCTTAGTTCATACTAGAAGCTAGCAGATGGGGAGTTCACTATGAGAGTGGGCAATGTGACACTAGTTTTAGCTTCAGCAGTGGGAGAAACAAAATTATATTTTCATAATAAATTTTTATTGTTGAATAATATTTATTTTTTACCGGGGTTTACTAGAATCTCATTTTTGTTTCTCACTTATTTGAACAATGTTATTTAACTTCTTTTAATAATAATATTGTTATTATTTCTAGAAATGGACTAGATATTTGTTTTGGTTTTATGGAAAGTGGACTTTATGTGATAAAACTCATCAATAAATCATTGTTGAATACTGAAATTTTTAAAGTAGAATTGCCTAAGTCCAAGAAACTTAAAATTTCACATGATAAAAACACATATCTTTGGCACCTTCGTGTAGGTCATATTCATCTAGATAGAATTAATAGACTTGTGAATGACGGTCCTTTAAAAGATCTAAATGTTGGATCTTTACCAGTCTATGAATCTTGTCTAGACGAAAAAATGACCAAGAGATCTTTTTTCTGCAAAGGGTCGAAGGGCTCAAGAGCCACTTGAACTCATACATTCAGATGTATGTGGCCCTATGACTACTCGGGTTAGAGGTGGTTATGAGTACTTCATCACTTTTGTAGATGATACTCAAGATATGGTTATACTTATCTAATTCAATTTAAATCAGAAAATTTTAGAAAGTTTCAAGAATTTAAAGCTGAAGCTGAAAAACAATTAGATAAGTCAATCAAGTGTCTTCGATCAGATTGAGGAGGTGAATACCTTGATAATGAATTCAATGATTACTTGTTAGAACATGAGATTATATCTCAGCTAACAACACCTAGCACTCCTCAGCAAAATGGTGTTACTGAGAGGAGAAATAGGACTTTACTTAACATGGTTCAATCCATGATGAGTTACTCTACACTCCCAAAACCATTTTGGAGATACGCCATACAGACAGTGACTTACATTTTGAATGTGGTCCCACCTAAGTCTATTCCTATGACACCTTTAGAGTTGTGGAGTTGTCACAAACCTAGTTTGAGACACTTTCACATATGGGGTGTCCCGCACATGTGCTAGTAGGAAAGACTGGAAAATTAGAACCTCGATATGAGGTTTGCATGTTTTTTGGTTATGCAAAAGGCACAAGAGGAGGTTTGTTCTATAATCCTCAAAATAACAAGGTATTTGTATCGATAAATGCCACATTTCTTAAATATGACTATATGGCAAACATAGACCTCAAAACAAGATTGTTTTAGAGGAAATTCATGCTGGTGAGATCAGATTGGAAACAACAAAAGTTGTTGTTCCACATGGTACTCAGAAGACGACTACATTTAGTCAGACCATCATGCCACCTAGACGTAGCGAGAGGCTAGTACGACCACCAGCTCGATATGGATAGGTAGGTGAAGCATAAGTTGCTATCACTGATAATGGAAAAGATGATCCATTATTATTTAGATGTCCAATAGAAGATGCTAACAACGAAGCTTGGCTTGAAGCTATGAAACTTGAGATGGAATCAATGTTTTCCAACTCCGTATGAGATCTTGTAGATCTACCTGAAGGGGTGAAACCTATAGGGTGTAAATGAATCTATAAGAGAAAAAGAGGATTGGACGGGAATGTAGAGACATTCAAAGCTAGACTTGTAGCTAAGGGTTATACCCAAAGGGAAGGAGTTGATTATGAAGAGACTTTCTCTCCTGTAGCTATGCTTCAGTCCATTCGTATATTGCTCTCTATTGCCGCTCATTATAATTATGAGATTTGGCATATGGATGTCAAGACGGCTTTTCTAAATGGTCATCTTGAAGAAACCATTTATATGGAGCAACCAGAGGGTTTCATAGATAAAGATACACAACAAAAGATTTGTAAGTTAAATAGGTCTATTTATGGACTTAAGCAAGCATCTAGGTCATGGTATATGAGATTTGATGAAATAATCAAATCTTATGGGTTCACACAGTGCCTTGATGAGTCTTGTGTATACAAGCTCATCAATGACAAGTGTGTGGTCTTCTTGGTTCTGTATGTTGATGATATTCTACTTATTGGGAATAATGTAGAATTATGATCAGATATAAAAGCATGGCTAGCTAAGCAATTCCAAATGAAAGATTTAGGAAGTGCAAGCTACATTCTTGGGATTCGTCTAATAAGAGATCGTAAAAATAAAATGTTAGCTTTGTCTCAGACATTGTATATTGACAAAATGGTTGTCAAATATTCGATGCAAAACTCCAAGAAATGTTATTTACTTTCTAGACATGGAATTATTCTTTCTAAAAAGCAGTGTCCTAACACACCTCAAAAGGAAGAAGATATGAGACGCTACCCCTATGCATCAGCTGTTGGCAGCTTGATGTATGCTATATTGTGCAGGAGGCCCGACATATGTTATGCAATAGGGATAATTAGCCAGTTCCAGTTAAATCTAGGATTAGATCATTAGATAGCACTCAAACATATTCTCAAGTATCTAAGGAGAACGAGAAACTATATGCTAGTATATTCTGGTAGGTATTTGATTCCACCTGGATACACAGATTCTAATTTTCAAATTGATACAGATGATTGAAGTTAATATCTGGATCAGTCTTCACCCTTGGAGGTGGAGCCATAGTTTGGAGAAGTGTAAAACAAGGTGGTGTTTCAGACTCTACTATGCAAGCAAAATACATTGCTGCTTGTGAAACAACAAAACAAGTTGTGTGGCTTAGAAAATTCTTTAGTGATTTGGAAGTAGTTCCAAATATGGATAAACCATTGTCTTTGTACTGTGACAATAGTGGTGTAGTGGCGAATGGTAAAGAACCTAGAAATCACAAACGAACAAAGCATATAGAGAGAAAATATCATGTGATAAGAGTTATAGTGTAGCATGGAGATATGACTGTTTTGAAAATTTCATCAGTTGAGAATCATGTTGATCCCTTCACCAAAACGTTACTTGCAAAATGTTTTGAGAACCAATTAGAGGGCCTAGAGATTGAGACATGTCTCATTGGCTTTAGGGCAAGTGGGAGATTGTTGGGAGTAATGTTCCCAACAAGCAAATGTAATAGAACAATTTTGTAATATATGAATAAATTTATATCGATTGATATTATGTTAACATTTTAGATTATGTTTTATAAAATTCATAGAAAATTCCTTGGTTATTTATGTTAACTTTATATTAACATATATATTGTATATATGTGGGATAAAATATAAAGAGTAATAATTAAAATATGTCCATGACTTATATTTGAAGTATGAAATCTTCAAATAGTTTATAGCCATAAACATAGTTTATCTCATTAAGAATATAGTCATATCCCGACTATATATATAGTGACATAAGATAAATATATTTTATATAATATGATTATATAGGACTAGACCAGATAAAATTATATTGTTCTGATAATTTTTGTTAAATATAGAACAATTAATTTTATCATAATGATGGTCATCTATGCATGATCTTAATTCATTGTATTTAAAAAACTCCTATTTTATTTTCATTTATTCTTTTATTTACTCGGTAAAGTTTTGTACGAGTTACGATTCGTATACCTTGTATATTAGGAGTGAATTAAAATAATAGTTGAGAATGTTAATATTGATACAATGAAATTTGTTTTTATAGATTCCCTTGTTTGTTAGTTCAAGGATCGAATAATTAGCTTGCAATTCATAATTGTTAGGAATTAATTATTCAATCAAGAACTAATGGTAGTCAATGATAAAGACGTAATATGAGAGGTTAATGGATTATAAACCTAGGTCTATTGTGAATCCAAATAGAGGGTTAATACATATGTAATGACTATATCAATGGACATTACTTTGAGTAAATATACTTAGGGGTGGGCAAACTGGTTTTCGGTTCCGGTTCCGGTTCCGGTTCTGGACATCTTGGAATCGACCATTCGGTTCTCGGTTCCAAGCATGAAGAACCGGAACCAGAACCGCAAGGAACTAGTCCCAGAACCGGACCCGAATCTCAGTTTTGGTTCGTTCTGGTTCTAAATGGTTCCAAAAACTAATACTCCTCTGTATTTTTCAACCTGTAACTGTGCAATCTTGTTTTCAAAGTTTTCAAAGTATTTTTTTCAAACTGTGCAATCTTGTTTTTCAACCTATAACTATGCAATCTCATTTTCAACTGAATCTCCTGTGCAATCGATAACTATGCAATCTGGCTTAACTAGTATTGGCTTGTGAAGAGATACCTTCAATAAATCCCACCGCAAAGGAAGAATTCGAGCCAAACCCGTATGATGATCGGCATGAATGTGAGAAATCCATATACAACTTAGTCCTCTAACAGCATCATTGGCTCCGACGACTCCATATCTACTGGTCAAATGTTAGAGGTAAAGAGAATGTACCGAGCATGTAAAAATAGGTAAAATTATGATGTTTCAAGCTTTGCCAAATAAATCATACATTGAAAGGATTTTCAGCCAAAATACTCTCATTAGAGTTCGATTCATGGACTTGAGAAGAAAAGACAGATTAAAACTAACTTGGCTTCCATCAAGACATTTACTATCGTCCTAAAACATTGTGACAAAACAAACCTCACTTGAAGCAACAGAGTCGGGAGCCGCATCATTAAAATCCTGAAGACACCAAAAACCAGGAGCTGGAAAGAATCGGGGGCACAAGTAATTTAGCCGGGCTGCAGTTCTTGCACTTGAATTTATGACCTAAAGCAGCTGCTTTTGATGGATCAAATTTACCCTTAATCTCAAGCAACTCACAGATATAAATTACAGACATGTCGCCAGATTTTAGTCCAGGTGTTGTTTCTAAATCATGATCCACTCTGTAGATTACATGTAACAAGTAATGTAACTTATAGAAAAATGGTATTGATTTGGTTGGCCAATTCAGAAGCAGTCTCTAGTTTCCCTCATGTGGTTATGCTTTTTCTTGTGTTGAACATGGTTTTACATGTTCTTGTGCTAAATGGTATTAATATTGAACTTTCAAATAAAAAATGCAATACATTCAAAAATGCAATACATATAAGTTAATCACAGAGCCAATAACAACAAGTTGATCACAGAGCCATAACAAATTACAAAACCAATTAGAGAGGGAATTAATAAGAATAAACTGAATCATGAAGTTTTAATGATGATTAAATGAAATCTCAAAAAATCAGCAAGTTGATGAAACCTTGAAAAATCATTTTCAGCCCAAAAAACATAAATCAAAATCCATGAACCGTCTCAGTATGTTTGATAAACAAGAGGGAAATCTGTTTTTAATTTAATCATTTAGACCATCTTTCTTAGAACTATTTAAATGGTTCAAGAAGCCACTGCCCAGCAAGAGCTATCTGCAATCCACCCCTATCATAATGGTCCGACGAAATATACTATTGTCTAATAAACCAAATAAGCTAATTCAGCCAATGATTTCTAATTAGAGAGGGAATTAATTATAATAAACTGAATCAACAAGAATTCAAAATAGAATAAATATTAGAAAAATCAAATTTCCCACTCAACTATTAGGAAAATCAATGACAATAAATATTAGGAAAATAAAATTTCCTATCACTAACAAGCTTTGACTCAACAAAATCAAACGAAGGGGAAAAGCAAGAAGTCAAGAACTGAGAAGGGACTGGCGTCTAGCGAGGCGAGTGGCATCTGGCAAGGCGAGGAGAGGCGACTGGCGTCTGAGGCGAGAACAGAACACGAACGATGGCTTCGTGACTTGAGGAAGAACCTAGAGGCTAATCGGATTAGAAGCACTGAAGCAAAACTAGAAGCAGAACTAGGAGCAGAAGCAAGAAGCCCTCGCTTAGTACACAGAAACACACTCAGTTCTGGTCGGTTCTCATCACCAAGACCCGTGACCCGGACCGCAAATTAAAGTAATACCCGGAACCAAACCAAATAGCTTTTTAGGAACCATGAACCAGAACCAAACCAAAACCGATCGTCGGTTCCAGTTTGGTTCTTGGTTCTAGTCGGTTTTTGCCCACCCCTAAATATACTCTATAGTTTTGAGAGTGGAACTCTAAGTATTTAGTGGAATTACTTTAGAGTTAATAATTATGTTAATTAATATAAAGAGTTTATATTAATTAATGAAATATTATTGGAGCTTAAAACTATAGGTCCATCGGTCCCTTTGTCACCTTCTATCATTATTCAAATAATAGAAAAAATGAACAAAAAAGATTAAATAATTAATTATTTAATACACTTAATAAAAAATTTATTATTTTTCATTAGATGAAATAATTGAATTATAGATTATTTAATTAATTAAGACAAAATGACAAAAATTGCCATAGTTAATATGTTTGTTATATTTCATTAAATGAAATAATTGAATTATTGATTATTCAATTAATTAACAAATATAAAGTAACTTTTGAAAATAGTTTTTAAAATAGATTTTGTCAAATTTGAGTTATTGTCATAGTGCCAAGTGTTGAGCTATGGTGACAAAAACTTTTGATTTCCATAATATTTTTGTTATAAATGTATGAAATCAATTGTAACTTAAATGAGGAATTTGTAGTGGTTTTCTCTAAATGTCAAAATGGCCATTATAGAGTTATTTCACTATAAATAGAGATCAAACCTCATTATGTTAGGAGGTTGAAATTTTTTAGATTAAGGAATCCATTTTGAGAGCAAATTTGTGAGTCTTCCGTGTTGGCTTTAGAGAAGCGTTCTCTAAATCCAAATAGATCGTCTCATGTGTTGAGAATACGATCTATCATAATTTGAGTGTGATATTACTACATTCATCACGCCCACACGTGTTTATTCGAGCTGAGAAGGATTGACGGAGAATATCGAAGGTTGAGGATTGACGGAGAATATCGAAGGTTGATTTTGTACCTGTGTGAAGTAAGGTACAAAGTTACAATTTCTTAATCATTTAGATTAGATCTAAATAAATATTTTTATTAATATATTATAATAACTATCCATTTTATATTCATGTTAAAATTGTTTTTCATGATATATAATTTACGCACGTTACCGTTGTTATGAACCTCGGTAATTCCGCCGTGCGAGGAAACCTAAAAACCAACACTACCACCACTAAAATGGCAATAAAACCTTTTGAAGGCGGCAATCCATTTATAAAATGCATTGACAAGTCTTCACATAATGGAACTGGTATATCCAATGGTCGCAACAAACCTGAAGATTTTCTACCTTCATACTTTTATGTTTAATAAACTGGGTATTTACTCAATACAATGTAGCCATTATGATTGATAAGGCTCCCCTATAACTTGTAACTTTGATACAATTGAGAAGTTGTTGAATTTTTTTATAAATCCTATAAATCTACTAACAAAGCAGTTTCCTCCACTAATTTCTCCAACAAAGTGCACTATTATATAGTTAATGCTGAATTGGAAGAATCAATAGCGAAATTAGAATCAAACTCTCTTGAAAGCACATCTGCAACAACATTACACCTACCAAAATTATAAACTATATCAAGTTCATATCCCAACAATTTAACAAGAAATTTTTGCTGCTTCGAAGTCTAAATTCTCTGAGACATAATATCTCTTATACTTTTTTGATTTGTTTTGATAATAAACCAATTTCCCAACAAATTTTGTTTACGCTTTTTAATAGCCTCTGTAATAGCGAACATCTCACCAGAATAAGTATTGCAATTCTACATCTGTTTACACAACTTTTTTCTGAAAAAAACAATTGGTGCTTGTCTTGTAATAACATAACTCTGATTCCCACACCACTTGCATCAGTTTCAACGATAAATGTCTTAGTAAAATTTGGTAAGACTAAAATTGGTGCAAATACCAAAGCCTTTTTAAGCTATTAAAAGAATCCTTAGCCTGTATATTCCACTTAAAGGCATCTTTTTGCAGTAAAGAAGTTAATGGATTTGCAATTGTAGCATAATTTCGAAGGAATTTTCTGTAGTACCCGATTTGGCTGAGAAATCCTCTTAATTGTCTCAATGTGACTGGAATTGGCCAGTCCATAAAGGCATCAGTCTTTCCCTTTCCTGGAGCTACTCCTTTAGCTGAAACACTAAGGCTAAGCTATTCGCTAGAATTTTGTCCAAAACTACATTTGCTTAGTTTAGCAAAATAATTTATTATGTTTAAGGTAAAATAGAACATGTTCTAAATGACTCATATGTTCATCGCGAGATAAACTATATATCAGAATGTCATAAAAAAAAAACAATGATAAACTTCCACAAAAATAGCTTCAAAGTTTCATTCATCATGGCCTGAAAAGTGGAAGGAGCATTAGTGAGGCCAAATGCTATCACTAAAAATTCATAATGACCTTTATGAGTGTGAAATACAATTTTTTGAATATGAACCAGATCCATTAGAACTTGGTGATATCTTGCTTGATGGTCTATCTTAGTGAAAATCATTGCACCATATAATTTATCTAATAACTCATCTACAATTGGTATTGGAAATTTATCAGGAATTGTAAGAATATTCAATACTCTATAATCTATGCAAAACCTTCAAGTGTCATCCATTTTTTTACCAATAATATGAGAGATGAGAAAAGACACTTACATGGTCTTATTAATCTTGCTTTTAACATCTCAGCAACAAATTTTCAATTTCAAAATTTTGAAAATAAGGATATCGATAAGGCTTCACATTGATAGGTGCAGCTTTTGGTAGCAAATGAATCTGATGGTTAATTGTTCTATTCGGTGGTAACCCTTCAAGAATTTGAAACACTTTATGATACTTCTCAATCAAATGTTGTATATCTAAAGGAATATTATGAATTAAAGCTTTTGATGATAATAAAACTTGTAACGACCTGCATTCTCAAACCTTATCTTTTTCTTAGTCAAAAAAAAAATTCTTTTAATTTACTCAAAACGCACGAAATGAAAAACAATTCAGAATAAAAAAAAGCAGGATAACAATTTAAAACATACTTTTATTGTAAACAGAAATCCATGCTTTTAACAAAACATTCATCTTATTTCTAAAAAGAAAACATCAACTGAAAACATCAACCATTTAAAATCCGAATTTATTTTTCGTGAGCCATAACCCTCAGGTCAAATCTGTTGGGTAATACAAGTGTCCATCCTGAAATGCTCATTCCTCTAGTATATAGTCTGTACTCTATTAATCACTTACACCACAAGTAAATTGTGAGCCTAACGTCTAGTAAGAGATAAGATACATTATGAAAGATATAGTATGATTCATGCATATGTCTAATTATATCAGAAATGAATCCACCTAATCTGTTCTTTACTCACGGTCTCGTATCATTAAGAAATTGGACATTAGAGGGAATAGATACATCCTTGTGGTCAACCTGAGCAGAATACGTCACCCAACCCCTACGTGGGAAGGGATACATCGTACTACACTCCCAGGTATTACCGTCACTAGACTCCCCAATTCTAATTTTCATTACATTCATTTAAGCTAGGACATTGTAAAGAATAGATACATCCTTGTGGTTAACTTGAGGAAAATAGGTGATACACCTACGAGGATTCTCATGGCAGTAAGAGAGTAAAAATGAGGGGAATGAGTGTTTAGGATGAAGAGCGGACGTCCCTTAGGAAAGATGGACGCCCCAAATGGGAAGATTTAGCATGGGGATGAATATTGGACATCCTTTATAGAGAATTGGACGTTTGACAAGGGTGGAACGGACGTCGGAATGAATATCAGACGTCATGGAGTATCGGACGTCAAAAATGGAGGAATGGACATCAAGATGAATATCGGATGTCCTTTATGGAGAATCGGACGCCAAGAATGGAGGAACATATATTCCTTTTTAGTGAAGGGACAATCAAAACGGGACAGAAAATAGCCAAATTGCAGAATGAGTAACTTCCTCAATATCTACCCGAAAAATGCAAAGTATTACCACGAAATCCTCTGAACTGGAAGGCTATGCAATTCAATCCAAAAAAAGAAAAAATTTCGAAATTCCAAAACAAAATTATAAGCAAACAACAAGAACACTCCACACACATACAAGCTGGTTTGCAAGCTTCCCAAAAATCGAAATTTGAGACTTCAATAGGATCTCTCCAAGAGACCACTCCAACCTATTTCTCGTTGATCTTCTGAACCTTCTCTCTTGTAGAACTGTAACATCTCGTAACTTTTTTTGTATAAAAATTTTCTGCCCTTTAAAATATTTGTGTAATGGAAGACTAGAGTAACAAACAATGGAAGTCTTAACCATATAAAACTCAAAGTAAACGAAATGCGGAAGTCTTTTACATTTAAATACCACAATCCAGTAGTTTAAAAGCTATTTAAATAAACACAGGTAAAACATTAACTTGAAATAGTTTGAAGTCATTAAACACTTGAAAACTTTTAAAACATTTATTTATGTTTATTCCATTTCTGTGAGCCATAACCCCTAAGGTCAATGTCGCCAACAGCACAAACGCTCAACCCAACAGTACTCCATCAGCTACATCCTTTATCAGCTTTATCCAATCTTTGGCTCTTTACCTACATCACAAGACCTAACTATGAGCTTAAAGCTCAGTAAGCGGTATTAACGTAAAACATGAAATACACATACAACTCTTGAAGTCTATAGTAAGTTTTCTATTTTGCTCATCTGTTACAGTTCCTGTCTTTTACAAATATTTATTATGTTTCTGAGCGGGGCATATCCAACCGGACCACAAGGCGGCCATCTTGTGGCACACACCTAGGCGACCAACTCAAGTACCCACATCTCTACCCACCTATTTACGTTTATTCACTTTTGTATACTTTAGGATTTCGTTTTCATTTAGTTCCAGTTACCCATCCAGGTGTTAGAGATGTCAACTTGACAAGGTAGAACACTTTATGTACAAGGCGGCCATCCCTTGGCAAAAACCTAGGCGACCAACTCAAGAACCCACATCTCTAACCACCTATTTATGTTTATTCATTTTTTTATACTTTAGGATTCCAAGTCTTAACGTTGTTGTGCGCATACAACCTTATCTAACGTATTCCTCAATTGTATCATCAAAACATGATTCATTCCTAACTAAGGAACTAAACCTAAATCTAATAAACATACAATATAAACAATCAAGCAAACAAACTCTAATTTCCATGATGTAGGCCCTTTCGGACAAAACACATGCAGTACCACTTACCTAAAGTCTTTAGCTTTAACGAGTTTAGCACTTAAAGTTGTCATTTTTCCAAAAAAAACCTATTCATCAATAACAATAGTTTATCAATCATGACTTCAAATGAAATAATCATCAATCTTAACTTGATAAATTGATTTCCCTAATAATGCATAGTTCTTCCTAACATGTCCAATAGGATAACGCATCAACCAACGGCGTATAATTATAACCCTATCCAACAATTCATCTTAGTAGGTTATTCCAACAGTGACCAAAGCATAATTTCCCAATCATAGAACATGGCCCACATTCAAAACCAATATCCTTAACAAGTTCAATTCATTTATCATGCAGAGAGTAAACTTAAGTCTAACCTCAAATCCAATAACAACATATTTCTATTACAGTAAATACAATCGAGGTCATAACAATTCTAACAACTATGGTTTCAGCACAACAATTAATCTAATACTTTCATGAATATCTTCTTTCAATTCATTTAGCAACAATTTATGCAATGGCTAACAAATTTTCAACTTAGTAACCAAGCATAATATTCCAAGGCAATAATTCATTTTCTACTTTATACCAATCAGAATAGTTAACCAACATATTTTCATTAGCCTCATACAATAATTACTCTAATATATTTCCCACTTGCAATAATAGAAATTATGAAATCGTATAGGCAGTAACCAATAGACAACATTCTATAATCAACAGATAACTTTGCAAAAATAAAACCTGCAAACTCCAACAAAACATTTGAAGAGTGTCTGTTACCTAAAGCACTCGCGCGAACAGTGAAGTCAAAGAACAAAACTCTTTCCTTTCACAAAAACCCTCTCGGCTCACCAAAATTCTTCCCTCACAAAAAAAAAAAACAAAAACTCTAGAGGCACCAACCACTTTCTTCTCAAAATTTCTCCAATACAATTCACAGTTCCTCACAGTTTTCCAGAACTCTAGAGACTTGAAACCTCAGCCTCACAATCTCAAAATTTCATAACTTCGACTTCACAGTTTCTTTTCCTCCACAGACTCTCTCTCGATTTTCTTCTCTGTTTAAACTCTCTCTAGAATCTCACTTTACTGCAGCTCCTCGCTCAAACCCTCTCTCTCACAAACCTTCTCAGCCTTTCACTCCAAACTTTAGTCAAGAATTATGTAACCTCTTATGTCTCAATTTATAGGCCACAAACCAAGTCCTTCCAACGTCCACTAAAGATGGAAGGCCAAAGGATGCAGTCCCTTCATCATCCAGATGGTTCACGACCAATCTAGAAGCTTCCAGGTGATGACGTTTCCATTTCTAGGTGGCTATCGGGATCTGTAATATCTCGATTTTATAATAGAATTAAACAATTAATTGAGTATTATTGAGAAGTTGTTTGGAAAACCAAATGGAAGAAATTGAATTGGACTGATAACGATCATCGAATAATTTTGGAATAAATCGAGAATTAGAAACGAGTTGAAAATAATTTAAGCATGATTAGTAATTATTGTTAGTTAACCTCATGAAACTTGTAGCTTTTGTTAATTGTAGATTTAAATTACAGATTTAAATGTTAACTGATATCTCATTGTTGGTGTTTTTAGTAAATTCCAGATTAAATGTTAATTCATATTCTATATTGTAGTGTTTTTAATAAACTACAGATTTGAATGTTAATCTCATTGTTAGTTTAGATGCTAAATATGATTGTATGAGTCTTTGGTGATTGATTCAGGGAGATTTCTAGTTACTGTTTCGTTAAATACTTTCTTATTGTTGAATGAGGCAAATTTCTTATGTTAGGAAAACTGTAAATTATATTTTGTTGATTAAGTGATTTTGATATGACAATTGGTTGTTAGATTGAATTTCTAGAGTCTAGGAGTTTAGAGTTCATGGTCTTAGAAACCCTTAGGAAATACCACAATTGGGTTGGTATTCATAATGTGAGATAAAAAGATTAATAATGAATGTAAGGGAGTTAGTGGCCGGGTAAATGGTTCGGATCTAACCGGTAGACTCTGTAAACCAAATTTAAAATCTTCTCGTCCATGGGATAGATAAGTTTGTCTACTATAGGGTGTTAGATGCCGAGTTTCCCCCCAATTTACCTGTAAGGTGTCCTGATCTTCCAACTCGATCCACGAGTTTAAAAGATGTAACAGTGAGTAAAGAATGGTTTGGGTCGATCCCTTTCCAACATAATCAGTTAGAGACATTTGTTGTACTTGTTTTTATTTCCCAATTTCTTACTAAGCCTTTTTGGGCTTACAGTGTCTACTTGTGGTGTAGATGATTCTAAAGAGTTGATTAATCCAGGAGTAGAGGAGGAAGCGTTCCCCGTGGATGAGGCGAGTTATCCGGCGAAGTAGACCTGTGTGCCCGTGGCTCTCCAATGAAATTTATGTTTTCTGAAGTTTTATTTAAATTCCAAACTTGGTTTGTAAAACTAATTGTGTTTCCGCATTTAAATTTGATAAAAGTTTTTATTTAAGATATGAGTTTTCATTATTCGCTCTATTTAATTAACAAGTAATTTTAGTAATCTATTCGAGATAAAAAAAAAATTTATTCCGCAAAATATTAAGTAAAGAAAAAGAGTTTTAAATTGACAGGTCGTCACAGGATCGCCGGTAGATCATTTTCTCTTTCGACGATCGACTGCCAAACACATTCATTGACCGCCAACCACAGACGTCGGTAGATCATTTCCCATAGTGGACCATCGATTGCCACTAAATTGATCAGCCGCAAAATCTTACTTCCTAATTCACTGGTCGATCACGCCGGTTGATCAAATCCTTTATATGTTCGACCGACAATATTTCCAAAATATTGTTTGATAAAAATGTAGGTCGCTTGATTCTTTCAGTGGGCGATCAACCGCCATTCTCCTTCCAATTGACCGCCAATCCATTTTTACAACTTACTGAATTACAGGTTGATCAGAAATCCTTTGGGCGATCAACCTCCACACCAATCAATCATCCACTACATTATTTCTTTACCAAACAAACTACAGGTTGATCAGAAAGCCTTTGGATGATCAAACTCCACACCAATTAATCATTCGCCACATTCACCAAACAAATTACAGGTTGATCAAAAATCCTTTGGATGATGAACCTTTAGATCATCCTCACTTCAATTTATAATTCGCCGTATTATTTCTTCTTTTATAAATATAAATATCTATATCCTTAATAAATTACTTTCCAAACTATTAAAATCTAAATTTCCAAAATGTCTCATTGACATTATTCTCTCCAATATATCCATTTATATCCAAATATATTTTTTTTTATTAATACCTTAAATAAAAGCTTTTATCCGTCACCTCCAATTTCACTTACTATACATCACTAATCTAATTCTATTGTCATCATGTCTAATTCAAATGTCACCAAATAATTCTCCAATAACCTTAATCTTTTCACTAAACTAAGTATGGACATTATTCGAGTATCATAGTTCACTTTATCCAAATATGTTTCACTTGACTAATATCTTAAATTACCCAAGTTAATTCCAATAAATCCTAAATAATCCTCCTAAGCTTAATATGAACATAATTTTGGGCATCAAAATTCACTTCTTTCAAATATGTTTCGTTTTGTTGATATCTTAATCGTCCATTTTAACTCTAAAAACCCCAGAATTATTACTTAACTCGTATGATTAGCATAACAAAAGTTTGGGATATTACAAGAACACCCCAAGGAGAGATGCTGGAAGAATTCAGTATAAGATCCCTTCTCCAAGATCAACAAGAACAATGAGGAGGGAAATCTTTGGTGATGAGTCCGCGGCAAAGCAAGATGAGAACCACCAAGGGTTTTGAGAGGGAAACCTCCAAAAATAGGATAGCTACAACTTAATCAAAATTCCAATTAGGATTTTAGGACACCATTAAGGAGACTAAATACCTCCCTAAAGGCAGCCTTAGCAAAAATTACAAAAATGTCCCTATAACCGAAAGTTGGTCATGAGTGCTCGACTAACATGCTAGCCGAGTACTTTCAAAATATCATCAACCAAATATGCCTAAACTATCCAAAACCAATCAATACCGAGTAATCCAACAAACATATAAATCCAGTAAAACATGTCAAAACATAAAATGGACATATCTCACTCTAAAGGTCCTCATTAACCTCGGCAACTTGATCAACAATGAGCTCTCAGGTATGTTGGCCTAGCCGTGTGGTTGCACCATTGTTCCAAGTGAGCATATGTTTAGGTGCCTCCTTATCTCCACGTTTAGGTTCATCTTCAATGCCTTCAAGAGTAGTTCCACCTGCAAAATAGCAACTTGTTAGGAAAACAATGACTCTCTTGGCTCGGGCTTGAGTGATAGGGCCTTATGGTGCATCATCTTTCCGGGGTGATTGAAAATTTGACCTCAAATCCAAGGCTTGCCATCTTCTTTGTAATACCTCGACTTTTTTTGTCGAAATTTAATAAGGATAATTGAAAAATAATTTGGGGTATTTGAATTAATTGGATAATTATCGGGGTATTACCAAGGACGTATTCGTGAGATTATAATTTATGAAAATTTATTGGATGATAATTAATAATTAATTTGGAAGATGAATAAAAATGAGATTTATTGGATTTTTGGAATTAAAGATTTAAAATGTTAGAGAGTGATTAAGTGGAGATTAATTGGATATTAAATGGAAAATTAGATTAAGAGAAATTAGTGGGAATTGAAGGAATAAATGAAAATGGAAATAATGGATGAAGGGAGTAATAAACCGAAAGAAATCGGTTCGGTCCGGTTTAAAAGAGATTAGATGAAGAGAAGGTAATTTGGCCTTTGGCCATTTCCTTTAGAATCGAGAGAGAGAGAGACTGATCGATGAAAGAGAGAAGGGGAAATCGGGAGAAAGGGAGTGAGCGAACGAGAGAGAGAGCGAGATCGGGTGACTCTGTCTGGTGGCGTGGCGATGTCCAGACGAGCGGCTGCAGTCGGCGAAACGAGTTGCGATTTAGGGTTCGGCGTCTCCAAGTCGCGGGACGAATCGAAGCTCCCGCGGGCGGTGTTTTCTGGCGACGATTTGAGGTAAGTCGAGTTGTTAGTTCCGTTTTGATTTCTTCTCCCTGGCGTTGTGTTATGGATTTGGAAGTCTGAATCGCGGGAGAATTTCATATGCGAATTGTAGGGGTGATGGCTGTGGCGACGCAAAGAACGGTTGACAGCCCCTACACCCGGTTTGTCAAACGATCTGGTTGGTTCTACAGTTGAACCTGTTTATTTGTTCTTGCCGACACTATATTGCACGATTTATTCCACAGTTGGCTGCAGGTGATGGAGTTATGAGACTGTCACAGACAATGGGTGGTTGTCCAGCTAGGGAGATGAGGAATAAATTGACAGAGAGTGAGAATCGGAGTGAAGAGCTCTCTGGAGCTGGAGATGGAGTGATGGCCGAGAGAATGAGAAATAGAGGAGGAGAGAAAAGTGACAGACGGAGAAGGAGAGTTCTCTGGTGGCAGAGAAACGGCAGTGAAAAGCAAAATAAGGAAGTGGAGGAGTGTGAGCTGCTGCTTCTCCACGGGTTCTTCACGGGTCAACTTCAGGTAGTGTTTTCTTTTGGTTTATGGAACTTACGGAAATTATGGGAATAAAAGCATAAGATAGCAGTGTGATGATCTATGCTCTGTGTTGTTGATCTGAAGCAAGTTAAGAGTAAATGTTTTGAATGGACTTTGGATGTTGAATATGTGATTAATGCCTCTGTTAATTACTGCATTGTTGATTGTGAAAATATCCTTGGAGGTTGGTGTTCATTCTATTATTTTGATGCAGTTTTGGGTGTCTTTGGGGATTTAGTTATGCTGCGGAATTGTACTCGATTCGTCACTGTTGGATTACTGTCTCTTCGTATTGCTGCTATTTTGGATTTGTGTCATGCTCTATAAATTGCTCTCTGCTGATGTTTAGTGCTGAGATTATGAACCGTGCTCTGTTAATTTGGGATGATATAGCTGTTGCCTTGTTGTTTGATTGTGAAGCATGAATATGTTGGATTTAGTTTTGCTGCAGACTTGTACTCTATTGGTTGTTAGGTTATAGTTGATGGAGATGTTATGCATGTATTCGGATTATAGCATTTTGGTATGGCATCAATATGGAATAATATCATACTCGCCTAGGATATGTCTTTTGGATTAGGTTCTTATATTTTGTTAATTGATGCACCTATGAGATTAATTGTCTACTGCTAGATCTTTGTTTGGAAAATAAGGCTAAGGATAAAGTATGTTGCAATTGGTTTAATCGTAGTGTTCTTTTATGGAACAAACAGGGTAGTGATATCTATGATTGGTACATATTGATGATTAAGTGTTTTTAATTGTGAAGGTATTAAAAAGGAGAAGGACATCGGTTAAGCGCTAATGCACATTAAAACTTCAAGATAAGAATTGAGATTGAGTCTTGGACAGTGGAGGCCCTACACCACAAGCATGTTTGCTTTGATTTATTTGTTAGCATTTCTATTATGCTGCTTTAATTATTATGTTCATATTCATGGTCGTTGCATGTTATTAATTTAATTACCAAGCATGTTTAGTATCTCGAGTGTAGAAGTTGTTTCCTTTAATTATTAAGCATAATTATGATGTTAGTATTTCGTTATTATTTCCTTTAAATTATCAAGCACGTTTGAGTGTATATGGCCATGTATAGCATGTTGTTAGAATTCTATGTCATGCATTATTCCTAGTTCTCTATTTAAGATTTGGCCATGTAAAATATCTCTGTTAACTCTTTATTTTTTAGTTCGTTAATTCTAATTAATTGCTCTCTCGTATCGTTTTCTTGCTAATTATTGTAATATGCTGTTGTGATGATTGTTTCATATTGATATGAATCATGATAATAGAAATAAGTAGGAATGTCATGCTTGTGTGGTATTCATATGTATTTATGTGTGGAAAAATGAATAAAGTAAATGAATGTAAAAAGGGGAATTGGAGGTGGGGAGGTGGTTCAGACCATAACCAGGTAGATTCGAGATTATATCTTTCCCTCGGCGAGAAGCGAGAGCCTATCTGGCCTAACGGGAAATTTGAGATTATACCCTTCTCTCATCGGGTCGCGAGAGTCTGTCTACCTAAGGGTTAGATACTGATTAGCGGCCACTTTCCTTGCCAGGAACCTTCAATGTCCCAGCTCAATGTATGAGTTGATAATATATATATATATATATATATATATGACCGTGAGTAAAGAACAGTTTGAGTGGATTCCATTCTGATATAATCAGTTACATGCATACATTGTTTTGCATCTCCTTTCTTGCTGGGCGTTAGCTCATGTTTGCTTCGTGGTTTAGGTGGTGCTAAAGACGTCAGAACTCTTCAGAGGAGCAGTTGATGAAGGATTTGCACGTGCGAGCGTTGTGGCTAGTCAAACTAAAGAAAGTAAAAGAGAAAATGGTTTTATAAACAATAATATAAACAGTTGTTTGTTGTCTTTAAATTATTTATTTATGTTTCCGTTACGTTTTCATAAATATGATTTTATAATTATAGTTTTTCGCTGTTTGTACGAGTTAAGTAACAAGTTTAAGAAAAATGATTTTTAACGGTTCGATTTTAAGAAAAAAAAACTCTGATTTCAATACAAAACAATTAACGAAGATTTAAGTTATTTTATTTAAAAGTTTTAAATTTAACGCATTTTTAAAGTAAATAAAAATTGAGTCGTTACATTCTTCCTCTTAATCCACTCTCAAGTATGGAGACAAATCTTGCACATTGAAAGTGGAGGAAACTCCATACTCCTCTGGAAACTCTAATTGGTAGGCGTTGTTATTAATTTGCTTGAGTATTTTAAAAGGGCCATCTGCTCTAGGAAGTAACATGAGGACTCTTCTAGAGTTGATCTTCTGGAGTCAATGTCTCCAACCATGTCTGTATTAGTATAGCCTACTAATGAGGGCACTTTACTTCCGAAACACAAACGTAATTCATAAGTACCTCTAAGATACTTAAGAATTCATTTCACTGCATTCCAATACTCTTTGCCTGGATTTGATAGAAATTGACTGACTACTCTAACAGAATGTGAAATATCAGGTCTTATACAAACCATAGCATACATCAAGCTGCCGACTGCAGAGGCATATGGAATTTTTTGCATATATGTTTTTCCTTCCTCGGTAGAAAGACTTTGTTCGAAAAGTAAGTTTGAAATGTTTGGCAAGTGGGGTTGTGACTGGCTTTGCCGTATCCATATAGAATCAGTTAAGAATTTTCTTGATATATTTCTCTTGAGATAGCCGTAACTTTTCATTTTTCCTATCGCGAGTGATACTCATCTCAAGTATCGCCGGTCCTAAGTCTTTCGTGGCAAAAGATTTGCTAAGTTTTTTCTTTTTAACTTAGAAATCTTTTCTTTGTCTGGGTTCACAATTAGCATGTTGTCGACATAAAGTAAGAGTATTATAGATGTACCGTCCGTGAACCTTTTCACCAACACACAATGGTCTGAGGAAGTTTTCATGTATCCTTGATTGATCATTAAGGAATCAAACTTCCTATACCATTGTCGCGGGGCTTGCTTCAATCTAGACAAGCTCTTCTTCAATCTACATACTAGATGTTCCTTTCCTTCAACAACGAATCCTTGTAGTTACTCAATGTAGATCTCTTCTCCTAGTTTACCATGCATGAAGGCAGTCTTAACATCGAGTTGTTCGATCTCTAAGTTCAGACTTGAGGCTAATCCAAGTACCACTCGTATGGATGACATTTTCACAACTGGTGAAAATATTTCCTCAAAGTCAATGTCTTTCTTTTGATCAAAGCCTTTCACGACCAGTCGTGCCTTATACCTTGGTTGTGAACTCTTGTCTTCAGTTTTAAGCCTATATACCCATTTGTTCTTGAGTGCCTTTCGCTCTTTTGGAAGCTGAACCAATTCATATGTGTGGTTCTCATATAATGATATCATCTTATCTTGCATTGCATCCAACCAATTCTTCTTTTGTGGATGCTCCATGGCTTCCTCATAGCACTCGGATTCATTGCCGTCAGTGATCATAACACACTCGTTTACTGAGTATCTTTTCAATGGTTCACGATCTCTTGTTGACCTTCTGGGTTCATGCTTTGCAACTGATTCAAGGGAAGTCTCTACTTCTTCTTGGTCAACGCTATCAGTTGCTTGATCACTAGATTCTCCAGCATCTCCCCCGTCAAAAGTTGATTTCACAGGATCAACTCTTACTAGATGCTCATTAGTGATCTCCAAATCTTTCTTTAAGTTTTCAATGGTTTGATTTTCAAAGAAGATAACACCTCGGCTTCTGACAATCTTCTTGTCAACGAGATCCCAAAACCTATATCTGAATGCATCACTTCCATATCCGAGGAATATGCATTCTTTAGCTTTGTTATCTAGCTTGGACCTCTCATCTTTAGGAATATTGATGAACGCTCTACATCCAAACACCTTTAGATGCTTATAAGATTCGTTTTTTCCGGTCCATAATTTGTTTGACACTTCTCCACTCAATGGTGATGATTGAGACAAGTTGATGACATTTACTGCAGTTTTCATTGCTTCTCCCCAGAATGTTTTGGGAAGTTTTGAATGTGATAACATGCACCTTATCTTTTCCACGATTATTCTGTTCATTCTTTCTGCAACACCATTTTGTTACAAAGTTTTTGGAACTGATCTTTCATGTCTGATACCGGGCATGTTGCAGTATTCATCGAAGGATCCCATGTATTCACCACCATTGTCTGTGCGAATGCATTTTAACTTCTTTCTAGTTTCTCGCTCTGTGAGAGCATGGAACTGTTTGAAAACGATAAACACCTCATCTTTTGACTTGAGTGCATAAGCTCAAACTTTCCTTGAATGATCATCAATGAATGTGACCATGTATTGGGTATCGCCTAACGTTTTCGTTGACATAGGACCACAGATATCTAAATAGAAAACTTCTAACACATCTGGTTTCCTAAATGTATGAACCTTCTGAAAAGAAACTCTGTGTTTTTTTTCCTACCAAACAAGGAATACAACTTGGCAAAGCTTCATGTCTGAGATTTAATAGACTTTCTTTCTTGCCAAGCAATTGAAGTCATTTCTCGCTCATGTGACCGAGTCATTTGTGCCATAACTCTATGGACGAGTGATTTTGAGCAGTATTTACTGATACTTCTTGCAATGTCACTTGAGCTACATACAAGGTAGATTATTTGTTTCCTCCCGCTACAACTAGCGAACCTTTGCTGAGCTTCCATTTTCCGCTAGCAAATTTGCTCTTATATCCAGCATTATCAAGAGTGCTAATTGATATTAGATTTAGTCTAATATCTGGAACATGTCTGATATCTTTGAGCACCAACTCAAATCCCATGTTGGTTTAGATACAGATGTCACATTTTCTGACTATTTTGGAAACTTGATTGTTTCTCATTTTAACAATGCCAAAATCGCCACTAGTGTAAGATGTAAAATATTCCGCCTTTGAGGTAACATGATAAGATGCACCGGAGTCACATACCCAACGTGATTCATGAGTCATGAGGTTGCCAGCATCTTCACAAATAATTACATCTTCATCATCATAGATAGTTGTAGTCGTACTCTTCGTTTCAACTTTGGCACTCTCTGTGCTTGTTCCTTTTTCAGCTTTCAGCAATCCTTTTTCATGTTGCCCATGTTGCCACAGTGATAGCACTTGACGCTCCTTTTACTTCTTATGTGTTGGCTCCAGAAGCCCCACGTTCACTTGATTTCCCTCTTATTACAGATAAGGCCTCCACGGAATAGTGCTCTTTGTTCTTCCGTTTATTTTCTTCTTCAAGAATTGCAGCTGCAATATCATTGAACACCAATGTTGACTTTGTAGCACCATTGGCCTAATTTATAATGAAGTGATCATACGAATCATACAAACTTTGAAGTAAAAGTTCTACAGGTTCATTTTTGTCAATTTTGTGCTTTATTGTCGTAAGTTGAGAACATAGCGTGTTGAGAGTATCGATGGGATCCATCACCGATGTCGACTCTAACATCCGAAAAGTATATAATTTCCTTTTCAAGAAAATTTTAGTATGTAACAATTTTACTTCATACAATTTTGTCAACGTATCCCAGATTTAGTTGTCTTCTCTGAGACACTTGACAAAATTTCATCTGCTAGAGCAAGATGCAAATTGACGATAGCATCCTCATCTGCTGTGATCCATTTTTCGTCTTCAACGGTCACGGGTCTTTCACCGATGACCATATCACAACCATCTTTCCGCAATAATATCTTCATTTTTCATTTCCACAATGAGAAATTATTACCATTGAATTTCTGGATTTCAATTCTTCCAGCCATAATAACCACGCTTTGATGCCACTTGTTGGGAAAAATATGGATAATATGGAGAATTGAAAGAAACATAGATAGTATTGATCAGGATAATTCCCAAGAAAGAATGCTTTTGGCAATTTCCTTAGACAGAATTTTTCTTTTCAAGTAAGTTATTAGGAAAGGCTGTAAGGGTTACAAACGGTTCCACTTAAAATCTAGTTTCCTAGATAGAGCTTACTTACACAATACAATTACACCACTAACCAATATGAAAAACGACAGCAGATATGACCCCAAAAATATCAAGAATATTTTTTCCACATTGTTTTAATTTAACAGTCAAGAAGTAAGAGAAATACCAGTGAAAATAGACATCGAGAATTTTACCTGAAAACCCAAATCGGAAAAAAACCACAAAAATCGAGTTTAGAAAGATTTTATTATGAAAATAGGATTTACAATATTTTTCTAAAAACCAAATATTCGAGAAAATATTTACTAAGAGAAAAACACAACTCTTAGATTTTTCAATGTACACAAATGTATTTCACCTATTTTTCCATCGCTCTTTCTTTTATCTCTCTCAAAATAATCTTCACTATTTCTCACTCCCTCCTTCTTTCTCCTCTTCTTCCTTCTTCAACTTTGGGGTGCTCTCTTCATTAGGAATCTTTTCTATTTACAGAGAGGATTTTTCAAGAAGACAATCAACACGAGGGCAGTTAAAGGAAAAAACACGTTATTTAAAAAAAATTATAATGAGGTGGGTCCCTCATCACAACGTAGGGAAACCCACCTCAAGAGTAGGTGAGCTTTAATTGGACGGGATAGATTTTCTAAAGCCACATGGTTGGGATAGAGGGAAAAATCTCTCTTTAAATGCTGCCAAATATCATATATTGGTCTGATTAGGAGCCATACAACAATCCCATAAAACACATTCACAAATGACAGCAATACAGACGACACAGAGATTTCAATGCAATTTGGAACATGAACAATATCTGAAATTCTCTCTTCCCACTAACTGGTATTCCCTTCATCTTCTAGTTATTTTCCGCCTCCACCACAACCATCTTCTCCATCACCTCCACCACACACTATAGTATTATGATGACCGGGGCTGTCACCATAATCTGCAGAATGTCAGCGAGCCCACCGCCGTAACCACTTTTACATCAGTCAAATTGAAAACTATGAAATTTTTTGTAGGATTTGTGAGGGTAGCAAGGAGTTGAGAGCCGTATGTGTGAGCCTATAGCCCACCACTGACCCCTCACAATCCCGGTAGGATTGAACTATTTTAGGGTTTAAGTTTCCAATAAAATTTGATGCTTAAGTGGCAAAAGTGACGTGCTTCAATCTTTGACTTAATGAATTTAATTCCTCTGCTTATGATTTTATTTATTAGTGTTTTTATTTTACGTAAATATCGATGTTTATTATTTATTTTTTGTATTCTCATTTGAATATTACATATCCACTGTTCCATTGAAGTATAAATATTGACTCACAATACTTGTTTTATTGAAAATATGCACTCCCAATACACATTATAAGCACCAAGAACAAGTTTCCTCAATATACCCAAAACAATTCCAGCATCATCCCAAATTAATATCAAAGAGTATTTTGTCTATTTTATTCCTTTACCCAAAAATGAAATCCTGACATGTATTGGATTAGATTTACAAGAGTTTATTCGAACTTGGAAGCATATACGTTGATTTACAGTTACCCTGATGTACTGACCGGTGAGAGCGCTTGAGAGGAGGCTGCTGCATTCTGCTCTTTTACACTTCAGGTATAGTGGCTAGTAGCACCTGCTAGAATTAGAGCAGAGCAATATTTTTAAGGCAAAAAATCTGTGGTCAATCCTCATTTTAATATCTATTATGTACAAATAAAATCCGATAGGTAGCCATGCTTCGAAAATTTATAGGTATGCTGAATTTACGCAGTCTAAGTTGAGTTAATTATTTCATTTGCATTCTCGAATGTTGTTCGTTAGCATTGACAGTAAACGGACTGAGAAAGGAGAGATAATAAAGGCATTACCTCTGAAAACTGCATGTTTCCATGGCCATTTTGAGCAGTTTTGACATTGCCTTCCCACTTGGGATCGTAAAGACGAGAAGAAGGAGAGGAGTGAGGAAGAGTCTGTAACGTTCGCTTCAACCAAGATTCCGAAGGAGATTTTGGCAAAGGCGGAGCAAGAGGAAAATGTGGACGACCCCCTTTAGAGCTTGTGAGGAACTGGTTTCTCAGATCCATAGCATTACCATTTGAGCTTCTATGCTCAGATCTCGTGGGGCACTGGCTATCCGATTCGATAGTCCTTCCATCAGTTTGTTTTAAACTTTTCGATTCTTTTTTCGAAGTCGAAACATTTAAATTCTCGAGAAATGAAGAATCGACCAGAGGGGCGTCATTCACATCACTGATCTTTACTGTCGAATTATCTGAACAACTCGAATTTGAATTTGGAGACTTGAGCTTATGAATGGAGTCGATGTACAAGGTTTTTTCGACCACGGCGCTGCACAAATCTTGGTCGTTTTCTAGAAATTCTCGAAAGCATCGTCTGTGAGAGTTGAGGCCGGCCATATCTTTCTCTGTAGCACCGGGTAAAATGGTGTTTTGCTTCATCAATCCATCCGAATTCCAACTACCATTTTTTGGATTGATTAGATCTGTTTGACCTTTAGGCTCAAGTTTTTCTTCACGAAAGTCAGTCACACTTTTCTTCTTCTCATTTACAGCATTGCTAGAACTAACATGCGAAGAAACATTTCGTAATCTACGCACAGAAGTTGCACGAGGAGGAGGAGCCGGCGTTTTCATCGCTGGAATTGGATTCATAAGGCAAAACCGAGGAAGCAAACCACAGATTTTAGCGGACGAATACTCGTATAAACTGTAATTATCTTCGTTATCATGTTCATCACTGCCAATATCATGTGCATAATGGGTTGCAACCATTTGTGCATAGGAATTAAGTGGAAGCTGCTGCTTACCTCCGCCTGCAGCCTTCTGCAACTCCCATGGCGGATCCTGTTGAGCGCTTTGCTTTTTAATGGGATGCTGAGGTGTTTCTGAAGCCATTGCCTTTGCTGCGGGCAAAAATCGACGAATCATGAAATCCCGAGTTTGCAGATCTGTCGAAAATGTCTCGAATTGTCTGGAATCTGCACTATCCAATTCACTCAAACCACTAAAACTGCAGTTTATGAAGAATGATTCAGTTCTTGAGAGTGTATCCACTGCATCCAAATAAGCTTCATCACTTTCTCCAGAATCCAAGCTCTCCTTCCTCTCCCTCTTCCTGTCACTGTCTTCTTTTCCGCCCTTTTTGTCGAATTCTGTTTGAGTTTTGGAATCTTTTAACGGAACTCCATTTTTGGCGTTTGAATTTCTTCCCGGCGGTGGCTTGGGTGAAACTGGAGGCTTTTTGAAGGGCAGAGACGGTGGTTTGGTCTCGTCTTTAGGCCTTCCTGGAATTTTCTCCCATTGAAACGGAACAGTCCCTGGGTTTCTCACCGGACCGGATTTCAGTTCAGATTTGTAGACCGGAAGAGGAAGAATTTTAGGCTCTGAACTTTCATCGCTTCTCTTCTTCTCCTCAGCTCCGGTTGATGAAAATCTCCGAACAGACATAAGTGGCTGACTGAAATCCAATTTCTTGTCTTCCATCAGATTCTTCAATGTTATCGATTGTCTCCTCAGAGAACGGCGAACTCTGAATCAAATTGCAGGCCTAGAAATATCAATTATTGTAGGGGAGGAACATAAATGAACAAAAGAAAAAAGACTGGAATTCAATCCAATGGAGGACAAAAACAGAGTAATCTGCCTTTTAATGCAGAAAAATAATCATTTTCTTGTATATTTGATCTTCAGTCATTAGAAGTACACTTGAAACATCCAGAAATCTTCTAACTTCGATTCAGATTCAGGAAGACACATGGTGCATGAGAAAACACCCAAGAAACGCCATTAAAGACTGGAAAACAAACCTCTGAGTTGTGGTCGACACTCGACCCGGAAGCCAACCTGGTCACAGGGAAATTGAGTGATTTTTATTGCGAAATCATGGTCTGGAAATCAAAAGAAGCTTTAGAGACAGAAAAAGAATAAAGTGAGAGAAAGAAGACCAGAGAGAGAGAGGGGTTAAGAATAAACTAATCTGTAAGTTTGCATTAAATGTCTGCAATGTAGGGGAGAGCTTGCCCGCCTCCCATGGTAGAAACCCAACTATTCAAACAAAAAAAAAAAAAAACAAGTACAAACAGCCATTTTTGCCAATTGAAAATTCAGGCAAAATCTTTGTTTAATCAGAATCAAACATGAAAGTAGGTTTAGCTTCTGAATCACTTTGCTTGGGATCATGTGAAGACATCTAATCTTTTTCATTCACATAGTTTTATTAGAAATGTGATTCATCCATCAAAAAGAAGAAAGTAGGACCATCCTTCCAATTCCTCGACCCCATACCCACCCATCCATCATCCATTTGTTTACACACTACCACCATTTTAATTCGGGAAAAAGACAAATCAATTATTGTACTTTGTAATCAATGACAAAATAATCATTAAAGTATTTTTGCTAACAACTTAACCATTAAACTATAAAAATAAACTGAGCAAACGTCGTATTTACGTTTTCCGTTAAAGTGTTGTCGTTCCGCAGTGGAACATTGTCTTTCCACTATTCGTTAGAAAGAATTTTCGTTTTGCAACGTAACGTTATCGTTAAAGTGTTGTCGTTCCGATGCAAAAAGAAAACGTACCGTAGCAAAACGACAACGATCAGCAGCGGAATGACAATGTTCTGCTTATAAAAAAATTACTGTCTGTTGCGAAATGATCACTTTCTGCGGTGGAAAGATTATTTTCCTTTGCAAAAAGTGAGACATTGGTGATGAACACTGAACAACGACGATGGACCAGGAAGAGGAAGGAGAAGATAGTGATAAGAACTGAACGGTGAAATCGAAAAGAGATAATTGTTTTCGACGATAAAAAAATGTTCAGAAAATTAAAAACGTGGAAATTATTTCTGACGATGGACTGAACTATGCCGAAGCTTCCCGGCATCGTCTTCTCGTTAATATTGCTTCAATTACTGTAATTCTAATATAAAAATTAAAATTTGTGGAGAGTAAACATAAAACCGGTGGCATCTTCACGATAATATTTCTCAACAGGTAACTGCAATGTTTGTAACATCAACTTTTCATAGTTCAGTATTTAAATTATTAACAAAAATTATTCAATTGTTAACTTTTTCATTTTCATTTAGCACAAAAAGTGAAATGAAATCAACATTAACTTGCTCAATTATTGACTCAGGATGACCCAATATTTATTTGCTTTTGTTCAACTATCATATCTTGTTCTTTAAAAAGAACATATATGTAGCATTATATTAGGATAAGAAGCGATATTTTTTTATGAGGGGATCACTATGGTCGTTTTCAACTTAATAAATTCAATTTATCATGATATTAGAATTTGAATCTTAAATATCAAATATTTAATGGTGCTACTCTCTTTTTTGGGTATTAAAAAAAATATATGAATCTTAAGAAAGCAAGCTGTATTGTATTTAAAATATATGCATGATGATTACATTGATTTTAACCTAAAATCTTAAAATATTAAACTAATTATTATTTAGTGAATTTAATATAACCATCAATCTAATGCTTTGTTAAAATATAAACAGAATTGTTAAAATAAAGGCTGTGATTTAGTGATTACAGAAAAATAAGTAAGGTTTATTTTTTATAGTTTAATGAACGGAAAGAATAATTAATTCAAAATAATATTCTGATCCATAATTACGAAAGCTGTTGACAATCGGGTTTACCCAATTAACGCGAATTAATTAGTACAACTTGGAGAGCGCCAAACACAAATTAATTACTTCAAACGGTTGACTTTTCTGCTGTTACTGACACGAGTCACGCATTGCAAGAAAAACTGAAATTGGAAGAAAAACTAAAAACTTTGAAGCCGAGTAAGGAATGGCCTAATATCTTTCAGATTACATGGCACTACAATTTTATGAGACTAGAGGTATCAAATGACTCTATTAAGTCGAGTTTGCAAAAGTTCAATTCACCGTTATTACAAGTCAACTCCAAAAAAAAATCAAGATGATTTGTAAATCTCAAGTTAAATGAATTGATTTAGGAGAGTGCTTGGCCAGAAAGGAGAGAGATGAATGTCATGCCCTAGGTTGAACAATTGGGCTAAATGACTTCTACGGTCTTGGTCGAAAGTTCTTGTGGCCGGATATCGAAGGTCTAAGGTAAGAAAAATCTGTTTTTTTTTCTTTTTCTACTCTGTAAATGGCAATTTTGGTTAGATTATAAGATTGTTGAAACTGAGTTGTTGAAATTACATATTACGTATTAGGGAAACTAGTGATTTCGCCGGAATGATGAGCAAATTCGTCGAGCAACGATGAAAGGCATCAGGGATGAGGACGTCGAACCATGACTCAGAGTGTGTTGAGTTGCGATACCACTGCTTTCGGTCACACATCAGCCAAATAGGCGGTGGACCACATCAGAGTGCCACAACCTTTTTATATGGCGCACATCGTCGAAAAAGATGGTGCCGAACTACTACTCAGAAGCATATTGAGCTGCGACTCAATCCTATTTGGGGTGGGCTCAACTAGTTGGGTAGCGATCTAGGCCTTATGTGGACCGTGGTATGGGCTTTTATGGGTTGCAATCCAATCTTTTGTGTAGCTATTCAGAATCTAATTTTTGGACTTCATTGAAAAAAAATTTAACATATAAATTTTTAACTCGAAAATTTGACAATTTTATATTAGTTAGGTACCAAAATTTAAAAATTAGTCTTGAACTATTGGAGTTGGTCTGTTGGATAATTGAACTTTAGTTAGTAGTAGATCCACTTTGAACTAGAAATTTAATATTATGTACAATATTGTATGATTTTTCTAAAAATAATATTTTAAAACCTGTTCTCATATAAATGATATGTTTTTTTTATAGTTCGTTGAGATTTTATACATTATATGTATTTTTCAATGTACATATTTTATCAAGCATGCACATGAATTATATGAATCAACTTGGTTATGTGAACCGAGTTCGATCTACCAGAATTGGGGTCCTGTTTTATTATTACTCACATTCGACTATGAAAAGATGTGCTTGTTTGTTGTTAACTAGAGTAATAAAATAACTGTATGTGTCATGTTTTTGGGTGCAAAATCCTAAACCTAATAAGGGTCTTTTTTTGTGGCTTTTGCGATCGTCGAGTATCGCCATTGTTATGTGGTATGTCAATGACATGTTGCGCCTAGAATTAGTGAGTAACTCTATTTTCACTAGATTTTTTATGCGGTACAACAAGGATCTATTTTAATTATATACTACATTATAGTGAGTTGTTTCAATGCGTGTTCTTTAATACATTTTTCTAAAATGAATTTTTAAAACATTATTTTCATGACCAAAGAGATTACTAGTTGTCGACATAGGAGTAGTCTCAACATGTAGTACCTGAAATTTTAATATTTTTTATTTGAGAATTATTTTTGTGAGGTTAGACATTGTTATGAATTTTGTAAGCTTTTAATCTTATTATTTTATTTATCACACTTATTTTTGAAACTTATATTACTATTTTATCTTAATACCACTTAATCAACCTGTTTAGCCAAATATTGTTATCGGGCCTTGAGTTTTTAATAAAATTTTAAGATTTCTGCTGTTAGTTAAGACCATTGAAGTAAAAGGGTTGAACAATTTGGTTCTTTTGGATCAAGTCATTAACTGTTCTGTTTGGGTTCCTTTGTGGGCCGTGACAAAAATTTTTGAATCAAAGTTAGATTACTATATTGAAAAGTGACATAAAAAAGATAGATAGTGTGATAATATACAAGAATTTGTAAATACTATGCGTAAGGATGTATTCTAACATATCCCATAAAATTTTTTATACTTTTGAAAATGCCTCTAAGAAGAGTTCCTAGAAACCATGCTCCTGCAGCACCTACTGTGCGGACGACTGAGTCACAGTTTACTGATCCTCTTGTGGCTCTGAGGAATGTCCTACAAAATTTGTCTAGAGATAGCGACAACCAAGATCCTAAGATTTACCATATGAATTTCTTTATGTAGTTGGGTCGTATGAATCCATCAGTGTTTGTAGGCAAAGCAGACCCTCAAAATGTTGAAAACTGGTTGAGAGTGACTATAGTGACCGTTATTTTTTCCAAAAATGTAATGACAATTTTATATGGAAAATTTGTGTTTAAAGATACCATTTTGTAGCCTTATTGAGTTACATGTAATGACTAAGATATGAATGGTCCAAGTTATATTATTTCGTGGATAGCTATGGTTTTATGAAGAGAACGTTGGGTTGACTGGAGAGAGGAAATAAATAAATCCCGAAACAATATCTATACTTAGTGTGGTTTTAGATGAAGGAAAACGACGATTGTGTGTTAGTGGATGTCTATTGCGGATGGAAGTGTGTCCACGACAGTTTAGGTAAAATGAAAGACGATATCACATTGGTAAGGGATGTACGTTGTTTAAGAGGTGTCGTGGTGAAGTTGAAGTTATTCGAAGTGAACAATGTTGCATAAAGGGGTATCTGCTGTGAGGAGAACAGCATCGCATTAGGTGATGGATGTCCGTTATTTAAGAGGAAGACATCTTCGTTTGGAATTTAAGAACAACCACATAATGGAATGCGTATGCGGAAGGAAATGTGTCTGCAGAGAGAAATGTATCAGCAGAATGGACGATGTCATTTTGGGGATTGATTGCATCTGCGGTGGAAAGGAATGAATTCAGTACAGAAAGTAAATCGAAATGAATGTTGTCATTTAAATGAATATTCATCAATGATGTGCATCTGCGGAAAGGAAATTGACGAGGTGGAACAAGTCAAGTGAAATGAACGTCATTGTTTCAAAGGAAAAAATGTGGGAGTTTCAGTATCTAGGGGAGTGAACGAGTCCAAAGCAGATATATAAAGAGAGGAATGACATTGTAAAAAAAGAAAGAACATCAGTTGCAAAAAGAAACGTGACCTTGGCAGATAAACAAAGTACAAAACATTGTCATTTTGATGAAGGGAATTGGCTAAAAATTAGAAGTCGCAGAAGCAACGACATTCGCAGAAAAGAAACAGTAGAGATTGCACAAGCGAAGACTTTGGAAGAAAGAAATGCATCCATAAGGATGTTGTGGCATTGAGTGATTGGTGGAGTTATTCTTATGTGGGGCAATTATTCGCAGTAAATATTCATAGTATATACATAAGTATCTGCGGCGGGAGCTCATACTTTTGCCCTCCAAACACTAGCGATTTAAGAAGTCGACTAGCCAATTCATCTGAATGAAGATTGAAGAAAGGTCTGGCTGTTTCGCTTGGAAAGTAAACACACATAGAAAGGGGAACGAAACCAGTGTCTCCTCGGCTAAAAAGGTGTGGCCAATCAACTAGCAATAATGTATTGAGGCACACTAAGATTAAAAGGGGGGAATAAGGAGTTTTACATTTCTCTATAAATAACTAAGATTGAACTACTGAGAGAAATAATTGGAGGGGATTCTTTCCAAATGGGCAGAAAGATTTTTGGGCCCAAAGGAGTAGAGGGATTAGACTGTTGGGTGTTACACAGAAACTAGGCAAATAGAGTTGCATGTGTATGGCCTAATGGCCTACACCACAAGGTGTTAGGAAATTTTGTTTGATTCATCTTCTGCTTTTACTTACGTTAATTCAAGGACATGTTGCTCTATATTTGAGACTACTTCTTTTCTTACGATAATTCGAGGATTTGTTGCTCTGTTGTTTGTGATGATAGATGGTAACTTCTATTTCTAATACGTTCATGTTGTTTAAAAGTCTGCTGTTTGTTTGTGTTATAACCTTTTGTTTATAGTAATAAGTTGATTATTCGAGGATGTATTTGTTCCTTATCTTAGATGCTTTATAATTGTCCTTGACATTGCATGTAAGAAAGATAAAAGATGATGAATATATGTAAATGGGTCTAGAGGTCAGGTTGTTCTAAAGGTGAACCTATGAGTACATAAGCCTGTTAGCTTGCTTTCAATTGATGTCAGGGCAGACCAACTTAAGGTGCTTGGTAGCTGTGCATAGATGTGTATGGTAGCTAATAGATGAATCGATTGATGTCGGGTTTTTCTCCCGAAGGTATGAGACTGTCTCCAAAAGGTGTGAGACTAGTAGTGGGTATCCCATTTGCCAAGCCTACTCATTTCCAGAAAGATGAGGAAAAATAATAATAAAGAAAAGAAATAAAGTCAAAAAAATAAAATAAAATAAAAGAAATTGATATCTGCCATGACATGCCTGTATTTAGAAGTTGTGACTTTTCTTGAGATATTTAGATGCACATATTTAGAAGTTGTGACTTTACTTGAAATATTTAGTTGTATGTATATAGAAGTTATGACTTTACTTAAGATTTTTAGTATTCTGCTTAATAAGCGTTAAACTCATAGTTTGAACCTTGTAATGTATATATTGATAATAGTGAGGATGCTTTGGTTGAAGAGACAATGAAGGAGTTTCCATGAGTGAGTCTTGGAGGTATTTTGGTGAAGTTAACATGGGGAGATTTATTTTGATGAAAATATGTTTTATGTATTTTAAAAATTGTGGGCTTCAATATTTGTTGATATAATGGATTTGAGTATTGTTGGCTTTTTTATGTTTAAATTATGTTTTCTGCTCTACTATATTTATATTAAAAATATTTGAAGTATTTGATAATAGTTTTTTTAAATAAATATATTTATATTTATATATATAAAAGGAGAAAATATGTTTTAAAAATTTTGGGTCGTTACAATTATGCAAAAAGAATTTGACTTGTAAAACCCATGAAATATTTAATAATAAATTCAACGTGTAAATGTTTAGCATTAAAATTGGCCAAGATGTTGAAAAATTGACTCGACTTGTCGCGTAGCGGCCATGTTTGAATACTCGGTCAATGGGTCAAAATCGACAAAATTAGATATTTTCGAGCTGTAAATAAATTGAAGGAATGAAATGAGAAATTAAATTGATTAAAAAGACGTTGTCAAATAGTGTTTAGAACAAATCAGAACAGAAGTCAAAAATTGGATTGAGACATTAATGTGTGTATATATATATATATATTATATTAAATTAAAAAAATAAAGAAAATAAAATAAAGAGAGAGAGTAAAAGAGAAGTGAAGGAAAACCTTCTTTCTTCACGGTTGACAGCACATGCGGGAGAGGGAACGTCGAACTGATGAATCGTGATGTTCCAACCTTAGATTCATGTTCGCGGCATCGAGGTGAATGACTTTTGTGAAGACGGTTCACAAAAACGGTGAGTTCTTGTCCTCGATTTTTAGGGTTTAAATTTCTAAAATTTTGGCCTCAGATTCGAGTTAAAAACTCGAATATGAGGGATCTGTCTGAATGATATTGGTATATTTGGAGTTTATATAGGAGTATTGGTTGATTGGAGATGGAAAAATGGAAAACAACACGTTTCTAGAGAAGAAATCGCGTCGGAGAAAAAGCTGGTTGACTAGTTGGTAGATCAAAAGAGGGCAGGTCGACTAGGTGGTCAACCACCCAGAAACTGGTGGACCATAAAAGAGGGCAGATTGCCATAAACGTTTTTGGATGATCGGTCGACCGTTGACCAACCAAAAGTGTTTTAGTTGACCAGAAATTGGGCAGAATGCCTTGGAATGGTCGTTGGTCGACCAAACCACTGTTTTTGATCGACGACTTTGTACCAAATCACATTTAATGAGTCAATTACACACCGGTTGGGTTCCTTGTCTCGGTACAGGACCCTTCCACCTATTTCTTGGGATTTATTAATGAGAATTCTTGTCTTTTAATATGCTTTAAGTTCGGAGGAGTTCGTGGACTTCCAGTTGGTGCCCAAGGTTGCTGCTCCTTCGAATAGAAGGATAGATCGCCATCAAGGTAGGAGTTTTATACTTAATTGTTTTGCATTGCATTGTATTGTTTTCTAAAATAGTATTTTGTGAGTTGCCACATATATAAACATAACGGGAACTGTTCGACAGCACATCAGTTTTTATATTACATATGTACGAGAGCTTTACATGTTTGCTTTTGTAATGACCCAATTTTTATTTGCTTTAAAAATTCGCATAAAATTTAAAAGTTTTCTTTTTATAAAATCAAAGTAAGACTTTCTTTACCGAGATTTAATTTTTTTACTTAAAATCATTTTCCAAGTAATCATTTAAAACATTTTAGCAACGGAATAATTCTTTTCTTAAAAACCTTTTATACATAATAAGTTCTTTTATGAAATGCAGCAGAATTAAAACAAAGTATTAAAGAATATTAATTAATTTACAAAATATTTTACAAATAATTTCCATTTACTTTTTTAGTCCAAACAACTACAAGATCCACTCGTGAAAATTCTTCATCAACTGCTCTTTATATTGACCTTCTATTTCTAAGCATACACCTATATCTACAAGACTTAACTAATGAGCCTAACGCTCAGTAAGTGGTAGAAATATTAAAATTGTACAATGCACATGCTATGCTATTTTAAAAATCTTTAACTAGTTATTTGTATCTTTTCTATTTACGATCCCAAATTACCCTGGAAAGAACCTCAGGCTTATCTTGGGTTTTATATCCTTTCAAGTCTTTGCATGAATCGGTGAGGAAGTCAATTGAAAAGAAGAATGAATCCTATGCTAAGTAAGCCAATAAGGGCAGGAAAGAAGTGATCTTCAATGAAGGGGATCTTGTATGGCTTCATCTATGCAAGGAGAGATTTCCACACAAAAGGAAATCCAAGCTCACGCCTAGAGCCGATGATGTGCCCCAAGGCCCTATCACACGGAGTCGGGCCAAGAAACTCATTGCTTTCCTAACTAGCTTCTATTTTGCAGGAAATACCAAGATGTGGGATTCATTGAAAGATGTAGCCCAAGACGATA
>CM039471.1:21668230-21683329 GCA_022433065.1 Begonia loranthoides
TCATTGCTTTCCTAACTAGCTTCTATTTTGCAGGAAATACCAAGATGTGGGATTCATTGAAAGATGTAGCCCAAGACGATAAAGAAGTTCTTTTTCATTTGATCGCTTGGGGCGGTGTTCCACCAACCTAAGCCGGATTCCACATTTGCCTTGAAGTGTGGTGGCATGAAGACTTCAAATGTTATTTAAGGTCTTGTTTTGATTTAGTAGAATTAGTTCTCTGAACAACAATTTTATTTGGTTTGTTTTTATTTTGTTTTGTTGTGAGATTTTAGAGAGGTGTGTGGTTTGCATGAAAACCACACCTTCATGCCGAATTTTCATCATTAAGGGCATTTTGGTCTTTCGACCTATTTTGTAATCCTTAGGTTAAATTCCCTCCCTTGGAAGATTGGAGGGTAGTTTTTTAATTGAAGACAATTTTAGTGTTCTGGAAAACACCTAGCCGCGACCTCCCCCTCCCTTAGCGCCGATTTCATCCATCACCCAAGCAAGGCCCCTCTTGAAGCTTCTCAACCTTGCATCCTTAGGATATTGTTTCTTCCAATTCTTATCTTTCGAGGTAAGATTGTGGTGTGGAGACAAGAGAACTTTCCAACCTTTGGGAGTGTTGGTTTTCGGCCAACCACAAAGTCGCCCCTCTCACTAGGAGGTCCGCAGACTCCATTGAAGCTACTCACGATTCTTGAAGGTTTTCTTTGTTATTTCTTCAGTACTTGGATGCCCTAACATTCTGGTGATTGAGTATTTATTCGTTGTTGTGGAAATTTTTGTGGATTATTGATTTGGAGGAAGATCTTGTTGGATTAGTATTGTATCATTGAATCTGTTTTATTGCTGGAATGATTTTAGCGCTGATTAGGGCTTCTGTTTGAGGTATTTACGTCGTTCTTTTCTGATTGACGTCTTCTGGAGATATATTTGAGATTGAGTCAGGGAGCTAGCCTCTAAAAATGAGCTTCATTCGATATATGCAATTCAAGTTATTCCGTTTTGAATCTGCACTGGTAAATCTGTCCTGCTGGAAACAGATTTTGGGTTGTTATTGAAATTGATAGATCTCCTAATCCAGAGTGCTTTTTGGGCTGGATTTTTGATACAATTCTCTTGAATATATTAAGTTTATGTTCTCCAAAATACAGCTCTAGTTCACATATATATTTGGAGCTTCATTCATTTTATTGCTGCTGGTTCGAGTAACGATAATTCTCCGGAACAGATTTCTCTAAGGCTCTCCATTTGTTTCTCGGAGCCTATCAGCCGATGGACCCTTTTGAGTGCTACAAAGGGTGAACAACAATGCCTATAAAATTGACCTCCCCGGAAACTATGGAGTGTCAGTCACTTACAATGTACAAGACTTGTCACTCTATATAGAAGATGAAAATGTCCAAGAGAAATTAGTGGAAGAACTTGATTTGAGGACAAATCCTCAACTACCCCGAGAGGATGATATGTCGCAAGGTCCCTTGACTAGATCGAGAGCCCAAGAGATTTCTAATTTGCTTGCTCATTTTGCAGGGGATTAATTCTATGCTAATCTTGAAGGAGAACCAATAATTGAAGACATGGAGAAACCCTTCAATTATTGGTTTGGACACATGGAGGAGACAACTCAAGTGATGCTCCTCTCGGCCCTCAAGAAAAGCACTCCTACTAAGGCCGTGTGTTTCAATCCTTTTTTGTACATTTTATGCTAATGCTTTTTGGAGATTATCATGCTGGTGTTTTTTGAAAATTTTCATGGTTTTAGAAAAGGAACTTTTGCATGAGAAATGGAGTGGTGATGCTAGAGTCCATGGATCACACAAGCCAAGTCTACTCGGCCCTCCACCTAGCCGATTGGTTACCTTTTTTTCAACATTGCCATTTTATTTTATTATTTTTTTCTTTTCTTTTCCTTATTTTTGTAACCCTAATGGGAGCATTATATATATTACATGTTAGCTACTGAGAAGGTAGTGAACATTTTGACAAAAACCCTAGCTTTGAAGAGAGGCTTTTCACCTCTTTGTGAGGAACAAATCGACCAATCTTCTAGGAGTTGATCTGAGGGAGTGAGCCACCATTTCTTCAATCATTGTTCGTTTTGGTTGAAGATCTTACTGTCCCTCCTTGCCCTAGTGCCTCTAAGGTAGTAGATCTAGAGTGTAAGTGAGGTAAAAACGCACATCCCAGCCTTGTTGGAGACACTCTTTGTGGAGTTCAATCAAACCTAAGGTGCCGATCGGTTCACTTTAGGCTCCTTCTGATTCTGTTTTCCATTTTACTCCAACATTCCCAGCACCAAAGTTACTAAAATCACTGCCAAAATCACCCCATATTCATCAGGGTTCCAAGGACAGAAGAATCATAAGAAAAGGAGTTTGAGTTCAGAAGTTACACACCTTTCTTTGCTGAAGACTCAATCTGTCAATTCCCACCGACCTCCAAGCAGCTTTCGTACAAGATCTCGAGTTGCATACAGGCTTTTGAGCTGAAATTTGGAGGGAGTAAACTACATATATGTGAGAGTGAGGTATCCAAAAATCAGCTTCATAGAATCTCTGGAGAGGGAGATCAACCGTCGGTAATCAGAAGCAGCTGCTGGAAAGTAGCAGCTCCCACCTCCTACTTGCAAGTAAGCTACTTGCTTGAAGTACTCCATTTTCATTGGTCCAATTTTTTACCCCTCTTTTGGAGGCACGTCAGAGATTGTTTATTCTGTTGATGATGTTTGATTATGGATATGTGAATAACTGCTCTCTATCCATTATGGGTCTCAAGTGGGATATGTGTTGCAGCTTGGAAATAATACCATGTTACTGCTTAAGAAATAATTGAGGATATGTTAGAGATATGTCTCCGTTGGTTTCAGTTTGATAATTATGCCTTATTCATGGAAGTCATATTCTGTATGATAGTTATTGGTTCTAAAGGATAGAAAAATACACATGCTCTGGAAATTATGGTTGTTGTGTTAAGTAAAGATGTTATGTACGTTTTGAATGGATTATTGGAAATAGAAAATGTTAAATTGATATTGGATGGTAGTTCTCTGTTGATGGATAAATGCTCTCTTGGTTGCTGCCATTCTAATTTGGATGAAAAGATAAATAGACATGTCATGTTGGTGTTAAATTACGCATGTATGTTGGATTAATTCATGCACGGTGAAATTAAAGTTAAATGTTCTACACATTGGATTTATGCTCTACACATTTAGGTGACTGTTGGTTTTGGGTTCAGGTTATTGGTCGTCAATATATATGGGAACTGTTATTCAGACTAATTGGATTATAGCATTTTGGCACAACACTAATATGAGGTATCGAAAGGAGAAAAGGAATAAAGATTAAGTGCTTCTGCGCGTTATACTTCAGGTAAGGAACTTGGGTGTGTCTTGTCCTGTGGAGGCCCTACACCACAAATAGTGTGCATGAGTGGTGTTGTGTTCCTTGAACGATATTCTGTTGTTAATTTCTTATAACCTCCTTACTACAGTTGTTGAAACTAGAATGCCTTATGTTGATAGAAAGATGTTAAATGTTTAATGTTAGAATGAAGGAAAAATAATGAATGCTTACTGCTCACGGTATAATGATAGTGTATGAAGGAATAAAAGGAAAAGTGATCTGGTTGGTTCCATTTACCTTGCTAGAAGTTTAGTGTTTGCATATTCTCATATCATTTGTTAATATAATGGATTTAGTTTATAATATTTGGTTCTGGTTAGGAGTTATAAATCTTCTGGTGTTAGTTAACATTAATTCATTTAGCGCATTTCTTGTCATACTGAATTGTCAAGCATGTTTGCTATTGTTGTTCGTTAATAGATTTCCATATGTGACTTGCTAAGCATGTTTCTATTAGTTAGTTTCTAAATGTACATATTCAAGTATGAATGGTTAGATAACCTCGCTGCGTATTCCGCTCGTAAAAGCATGATAAATCGCAATTTCTAGCATGATAAAGCTTGTTCTATTAGTCATTTGTTAAGCGTGTTCTCGTTAGTCAATTGATAATTCGTTCCCTTTGTTAATACATGCTATTGTATTCGATCATCAAGCATGTTATTGTTTTCTATTGGTTGACTAAATTTCCATATAAGTGTTTGTTTAGATAAGCATGCTTAGTTAGTTTAGTTTATGGTTTTGCTGAGATAAGCACGTGAACATTTATTTAATTAATGAATCAAGCATGTTTCTATTTCGTCGTTCGTTAAGCACATTTCCATTAGTTATTCGTTAAGAATGTTTCTATGAATCAATTGCTAAATATGTTTCCATGAATTGTTTGGTGAGCATGTTAGTATTAGTTATTATTAAGCACATTTTGTTAAGTATTTTTTCGTTATTAGTTCAATTTAGTTTATTAAGCACGCTCCCAGCAATTTGTTGTTAAGCATGATTAGCTTACACTAAATCTAAGCTTGATTAGTTAACAAGGATAGAAGCATGAAATCAACCCTTGAGCATATAAATTAATTGGGATAATTAACTAAATGGTAATTATAATTCTTTCTTATGCATGTTAATTAATTTATGCCTTACTTTAATATGCACCCCGCTTGTGATCCATTGTATCTCCTTTATTATTGTGATTTATGTATTCGAACATGTTCTCCATTGTTCAATTGGTTCTATAATTGCTTTCTTCATATGATGTACATTATTGGGTGTTCCATTCCTTTTATTTGCGCTTTTAATACAGTAACTGTCTTCTATATGCGCACTTCAATTCCTATTAAAGTTATGTTATATGCATCCTGTCATGTTAAGTTGAGATCATAATAATGAAAACCAAGTATGAGGTACCCCCTCGGGGTGGTACCCATATGCATGAGTGAGGAAAAATGCTAAGAACAAGAATGTTTCAGGATGGGTGGGACATGCCCATCACTAAAAGAAACCCTCTGACGGGATACCCTGGAAGGGCAGAAACCCTGAAGGCAGGATGTGCTAGAAGGGGAGGAACCTTGAAGGCGGGATACGCTGGAAAGGGGACAACTAGGGAGTTGGGGTAGATGGGTAGTCCGGATCTATCCTAGCAGCTAGGATACACCCTCACCTAGTTGGGAAAGGGACTAGCATGCGCACAAGAGGTTGAAGCAGATCAACTAGGCCATCTCAAAGGACAACCTCCAATCTCCAGCTCGAAGTACGAGTAAAGAACCAAGAACCAATGAACGTAATTAAAAGAGTTGGTTTGGGTGGCCCCCATTGCAAGAAGAATTAAAGAGAGAGATATGCATAATTGTTTTCCCCCATTTCCTTACTGGGAGTAAACTCATGTCCTTACTTGTGGTGTAGGTACAACAACGAACAGATAAAAAGTAGATGATAAACACATAATGAAGCAGTGATAGATGATTTGCACGCGAGAGACTCGAGGCTGGCCAGATTAAAGAGTAAATGAGAAACGGTCATAATCATAATAAGTTTATTATTGTATTGTACTTCATTGTTTAGATTTCCTTTTAAATGATTTCAATACACTTCCGCCATGATTTACAAAGATTTACTTTATAACGCTTCCGCACTTTGTAATTGGTTTTCCCAAATGAGTTTAAAGATAGAGTCAACAGCGATCCAGTTAGACGCACTTTGATACGTTTTGTTTTTAAAAAGAAATAAAACTTCAAAATTTTCACGCATTTTAACGATTTACGAAAATTTGGGTCATTACAGATCATGTAGAAAATGGAGATAATTTTTTTGCTACAACTAATAGGGCCGAGAAGGAACATTATACAGAGATGCAAGATCAACGTTGTAAGATTCTTCAAACACCAAGCCCATGGGAAGAAGTTGTTAGAAATGAAACTGAGTTAGATGAAGTTAATACTAGTTTCCAAGAGTTGCTTATTCCATGTACTTCTAATGAATCTTTGAGTGTTTCATCTTGTCTTGAAGGGAGTTATGTTGATGAGGGGCTACAAAGTTAAAGGTGGATGAGGAAGAAGCTCCTCCTCAAGGGGTAAAACTCACGGTCTTGGAGGAAACGCTATTAGAAGATAAACAACCCTCCACTTTAGCCAACCGAAATCTTTTATGTAAAATGGAAGAAGCAAACATAGTGGAGCATAGAGATGAGTTCTTTACAGCAACCGTTGAAGGAGAAAATTATTTTAAGAAGTTAACTCTTGATCAAGAGGAATTTTTTTTCTTGACCATAGAAAGATCTCTCACTATTGAATGCCTAGAAGAGAAAATTCATGTCGAGCTGACTTGTTATGATTTTTGTCGAGGCATGGACAAAGTAAAATTTTTATTCACAAACGAAAGGAGATTTATCAACCATGATTACATGCATATGGACAAAGATTGGGGCTTAGGGGCATTACCACATTCGAGTCTTTATTTGTTAGTCTACGATGGTGGAGAAACAAGCATAATAGCCAAAACTACTTGCTCGAGGTATACCCCACCAAACACTTTGACTACTTGGTTTTTTAAAATTGGTTGGATGGGAGATTATTTTGTTGTTGGTGCTGATTTTGAGTTTTGGAAAGAGGGTTTTAATATTGGAGTTGAGGAAAGAAATTCTAAGATTGAAGATTATTTTGATTCAACGTTGCTACCACCACTAGATCTAGATGTTGTCTTGTGCGAACTCACCATTGTTCTCCCATCTTTGGCAAGATGGTATGGAAGGTCCTATTTCAATGAAGTCACTCTCAGTGCAAACCAATGTTTTCCATTGAATCCAGGAAGAGCACAACCTGATATGATGGAGTTGACTCTGGACATCAAGCAACTTTTTCTATTTGATCTAGGAGGAAGATTTATGGAAGATAGATTCTCGCCCCTTTTCTGTTGAAGGACAGTGGACTAGCTCGGTTTCTTCTCTCTATTCGTGGCTACTTATTGAAGAAGGTAATCCTTTTTCTTCAACCTGTGAAAAGAATATTGGATTGGTGTTATTTTGGCGTGGGTTTCATGTGATTTGGACGTCGTTTGGGGAATCAAAGAAAGGAAAGAAATCTGCTCCGCAGATATGGAATTTGCAGATTCTGTTTTGCGATTTAGGTTGCGGCAATTTTGGAAGTGACCTTCTTCTAGTTGTTGATTATTAGGTCTGTAAATTTGGAGGCAAAAGGGCGTATGCAACGAAAGTTTTTGGCGTTTACTTTTCACTGTCCAGAATGTGATTAAAGAAACCCTAATCTGGGCATTATAGTCATCGATTTGTATCTCTCTATATTTGTTGACTCTGGGGCTGAAATTTGTTTACATGAATCTTGGAACTGTTATTTGTGAGCTATAGAAAATTGAGCTTCAAAGGATATATGCAATTGAAGTTATAGTCATTTTAAAATTGAAGCTCGGGTTATCGCTAGTCATTTCACAGATTTGGTTTATTTGCATAAACCAAGCTTGGGACCTATCACGTATCTTTCTGTGCATTTTTCTAAAGTGAATTTATTAAATATTATTTTCATAACTAGATATGTTTAATCATTGTCCTTAATTTAAGTGTTAAATATACAACTTTACTCCTATTAAGTTTAGTCGACTTACCTTGGACAACTCCCCCTATTAGTATTTAGTCAAGGAGATTACCAATTGCCGACGTATGAGTAGTCTTGGCGTGCACTACTTCAAATTTTAATTTTTCTTTGAGAATTATTTTTGTGAGGTTAGACATTGTTATGAATATTATAAGTTTTTAATCTTATTATTTGATCTAGCACAATTATTGTTGGATTTATGTTACAATTTTATTTCAATGTCAATTGTTGGACATGTTAATCCAATATTATTATTGAGCCATGACTTTTTAATAAATTTTTATGATTTCCATAGTTAATTATGACCATTGAAATGAAAAGATTAGATGATTTGATTCATTAGGGAGAATCCGTTTACCATTTTGTCTTTAGTCCTTGGCAGGGCGTGCTAAGTTGTGCCCACTCGATTCTTGGGCCACGCGAGGGAGCCCACCACTTTTCCACCTGCATGCAAGACTGCACTTGGTTGAAGCAAAATCTCAGTCAGTACATTATTGGAGGTAAATTCAGCCACTGAGTACATTTAGCTGTCCTAGTCCCCCAGCGTTAAACTTTTGCTCAGTTAGAATGGTTTTGATAGTGCTATCCTCTCTGGTTAGAGAAACTGATGAAAAGCAACGCAACAAAAAATGGGAATCAAGCAAATGTCTCTACTCCACTGCAAAATTGCGAATTAAATACTCTGTTCTTAAACACCATTGTCTCTGTTTATGAAGAAGCCAAAACAAAGATTGTTGTGTGTTTGGTTTCAGTTCAGTCATTGATTTGGCGACTGTTAAGCGCGTCATCAAATAGGCTACACGACCCGACTCTCATTTCCGTGCTCATGTCATTCTCCGGCCCAGGATAATAATCCAACATCAACGCAACATCTCTCAGATTTAGGAGTCTCAGAAGGAACATCATGAAATGCTCATAAGCAGTTCCTTCGATGAAAAGTTTTCTCAGAGTGAGACTCTTCGCCAAAAGCCCTGAAGCAGTGTGGGAGAGGCTCCTTTGGTTAAAACTCTGGTCTTGGGAGGCCAATAATCAAGGTCATTCAGACCCAAACTCTCAATTCCGTTGAGTAAGAATCTATCTCACAGCCTTAGATCCATTTGCCCTTTCGGTGCAGTCACCGCATATCCGTTGCAATCGAGTTTCATCTTCGACGGAAAAGGGCATTGGGCAAGGAGTCCTAATCCAAATGCGGGTTCCAATGGTTTTTGCCGGCCCCTACAATCTCCTTCAATCTTTATGTGAATCTCCTCTAGATTAGGACAATCATCCACACCTACGCTCTTCAATGCAGTCAGAAGCTCCCCTACGCCAATCCAGAGAGACAGAAACTGCAATCGGTCCCTTCTCTTCTGGCAAAGCTCATTTCCATTACTGTAAACCAAATTAGACAGGCGGCCCTCCGTTGAGTATTTGCATCTCTTCCTCTTGGTATCTTCTGCTTCATATCCTGTGCTTTCCTGTGCTTTCCAAGCTTGAAATGCCAGGCTTATTGACTTCATTGAGATCAAAATTCCTACTTCAACCTACATTTTCATTTGCGCAGCCATTTTCTTCTTCCAAGCTTTCCCAAATACAGTCAATATGAAGCAATTGAATCCGCCTCTCGATGGGCTCAAGCGCTTGCAGAGACGCTTCGGCGTTGAGATTTTTACAGCAGGAGATCTTGACATCAACGAGGGTTTTTCCAAATCAAACTTACCAATGTCCTCAAACCCTTCACTGTAATCCTTTTGCATCCCTCAATTTCGAATTGGGAAAGCCTGCAACACCCTCTTCCTATTTCAATCAAACCCATGTCGGTCAAATCAGCCGAGTTCTTGATAGACAACGAAACAAAGCCCTGGCACAATGCAATTCCATCGAGTTGCGACCAAATCACTTAGCAAATGCCATGTAATTGGCCTACCTTAAGCTTTCTCTATAAACTTTAAACTTTATCGATCTAACGTGATTTTAGAACAGATTCGAATCATTTAGATCTAAATGCGGAAATCTAGAATGCCTCCGGCCATTGACGATATAATAGGGACGGCTGCTTTTTTTCCTTGAAGAATCGCTTCTAAACATTTCTCTTCTCTAAACGATGGTGTATTTCTTTATGAGAAAAGATGGCTTAGGGGACCTTCAGATTGATCATCTTTTATTAACTCTTTCCATCAAAGAGTTACAAAGAGAGGGGTGCAACATGAACGATTGCGTTGATGGCGACTTTTGGAAAACTAGACCATACCTTATGAAAAATGTCATAATCCAAAAGCCATAATGGATTATAATTTCAAACATTCTCCCACTTGGTCTATGTTTTTCATATTTCTTTAATAAGTAAACACAACACATGAATCATACCGATAGGTCCTCTGAATGAAATTGAGTAATACCTTCCATGTATCACAATGTATTATGTTCCTTCTTTAATGTTCATAAACTTAATGAATAAACCTTATGTTTATTCTTGGTCCAAACTTTATTGATGTTTCTCAAAATTAAACATGCGCATGTAATAAAACAAACATAAGAAAACATCACAGAGTTTTATTTAAATACTCGTTCTTACAACGAATTACATAAGAGATACAAGTCCCATGTTTTGTACATGATCCCTAAATTTTGACGGTGGCATGCCTTTTGTTAAAGGATCAGCTAACATCAACTCAGAGCTTATGTGCTCAATGACCACTGATTTATCATTAATATGTTCTCTTATGGCTAAGTACTTTATGTCGATGTGTTTGCTTCGACTACCACTTTTATTATTCTTAGCCATAAAAACAGCAGCTGAGTTGTCACAGTACAATCTCAATGGCTTAGCAATTGAATCCACAACTCTAAGCCCAGTGATAAAACTATTCATCCATACACCATGCAGGGTAGCCTCAAAACATGATACGAACTCCGCTTCCATAGTGGAAGTAGCAGTTAGTGATTGTTTTGCACTCCTCCACGACACAGCTCCACCAGCTAACATAAAAATGTATCCAGAAGTTGATTTAAAAGAATCAACACAGCCAGCAAAGTCTGAATCAGAATAGCCAATCACTTCCAAATCATCAGTCCGTCTGTATATAAGCATGTAGTCCTTTGTCCCTTGAAGGTATCTCATAACCTTTTTAGCAGCTATCTAGTGGTCAATGCCTGGATTACTCTGATATCTTCCTAACATTCCAACTACAAATGCAATGTCAGGTCTAGTGCAAACCTAAGCAAACATAAGGCTTCCAACAGCTGAAGCATATGGAATGTTTTTCATTTGCTCTCTCTCAAGATCGTTCTTCGGGCACTGGTTCAAATTGAACTTATCACCCTTCACGATGGGAGCTACACTAGGTGAACAATCTTTCATCCTGAATCTCTCTAAAACTTTATTGATATAGATTTCCTGAGATAAACTCAAAATACCTTGAAATCTATCTCGATGTATCTTAATTCCTATAACATAGGATGTATCACCCATATCCTTCATATCAAAGTTTTGAGAGAGAAATTGTTTCACCTCATGTAATAATCCTTTGTCATTAGTAGCGAGCAAAATATTATCCACATATAAAATTATGAAACAGAGCTTAGTCCCACTGACCTTAAGGTATATACATTGATCCATAATGTTCTCTACAAAACCAAATGAAGAGATAACATCATGAAATTTTATATACCATTGGCAAGAAGCTTGTTTCTGTCCGTATATGGATTTTTTAAAGCTTGCATACTAAATGCTCACCTTCACTAAAGGAAAATCCTTCAGGTTGTTTCATATAAACCTCTTCCTCTAGATCTCCATTTAAAAATGCCGTTTTGACATCCATTTGTTGCAATTCAAAGTCAAAATGTGCAACTAATGCTAGAATGATACGAAGAGAATCTTTCTTTGATACAGGAGAAAAAGTCTCCTTGTAGTCGATTCCTTCTTGCTGAGTGAATCCTTTAGCTACGAGTCTAGCTTTATATCTCTCAATGTTGCCTAATGAGTCTTTCTTAGTTTTAAAAACCCATTTACACCCTATGGCTTTTACACCAATAGGCAACTTGACAAGATCCCAAACTTTATTAGAACTCATAGAACTCATCTCATCTGTCATAGCATCATACCACAAATTAGATTCCTTACAATTCATGGCTTGTGAAAACGTTTCAGGATCATTTTCAGCTCTAATGTTATAGTCCGATTCTTGTAAATACACGACGTAATCACTAGAATTGCTGATTTCTTTTCTATAGTAGATCTCCTTAAAGGTGTTTCCACATCTTCTTGAGAAACATGTTGCTCATTTCGTTGACCAACATTTTTAGGTATGTTCTCAATAACTTGATCTACTTGATTATTATCAGCGATTTGTGGAGCTTCGATGATTGATTGTTGAACACTCAATTGGTCTTGAGGAGTGTCATTGGTACAAATCAATTTATCACTTGATTTATATGGTTGAACATCAACGTGATTTTTTTCATGAACAATGTCTTGAAAACGATCACTCCCACTAATCAAGTGATTCTCAATAAATTTAGCATTTCTTGATTCCACAATTCTAGTACTATGAGATGGACAATAGAATCTATAACCTTTAGACTTTTCGGCATATCCAATGAAATAACCGCTAATAGTCCTTGGGTCTAGTTTCTTCTCTTGTGGATTATAGATCCTTACTTCCGACGGACAACCCCATATGTGTATATGTTGTAAACTCGGTTTCCAACCTTTAAATAACTTAAATGGCGTTTTAGAAACATCCTTTGTTGGAACTCGATTTAGTATATACACAGCCGTCTTAAGAGCCTCAGTCCACAAGAAATCTGGAAGTTTGGAGTTGCAACGCATACTCCTCACCATGTCCAATAATGTTCGGTTTCTTCTTTCAGCTACACCATTCTGGTCTGGAGAACCAGGCATGGTATATTGAGCAACTATTCCATGCTCTTGAAGAAACTTTGCAAACGGACCAGGTGCTTGTCCATTCTCGGTGTATCTACCATAGTACTTTCCACCTCTATCAGTTCTCACGATCTTTATTTGCTTACCGCATTGTTTTTCTACTTCAGCCTTAAAAACCTTAAAGGCTTCTAGTGATTTATCCTTATGATGAAACAAGTAGATATACATGTATCGCGGAAATCATCTATGAAAGAGATGAAGTACCTAGGACCGTAAGAGTCCATAACCAAACTACAAATATCCGAATGTATGATCTCTAGTATGTCGGTACTCCTCTTTGCACCTTTCTTACTCTTGTTGGTCTGCTTACCCTTAATGCAGTCCACACAAGTGTCAAAATCAGTAAAATCCAAAGTACTAAGTACTTTATCATTCACTAATCTTTTAATTCTCTCTATGGAGATATGCCCCAATGTCCGGTGCCATAAAGTAGAAGAGTTTTCATTTGTAATGCATCTTTTATTACCAGTATAAACATGCATAGCATTATAAGTAGTATCATTTTGTAAATTGAGAGAGAAAAGACCATCAGACAATATACCATTCCCAACAAGTTTAGATTTGTAAAATAAACTGAAGTTTACATCTGAAAAGTTAAAGGAATATCCCAAAGGTACAAGTCTAGATACAGAAACCAAATTCCTAGAAAAACTAGGAATATAAAATGTCTTTTCTAACTGTAGTACAAAACCACTACTCAAAATCAAACTGCATGTGCCAATAGCCTCCACACGTGAACGCATCTTGCTGCCTGTATAGATGCATTGCTCACTTCCCACTAGCTTCCTTAGATTCCTCATACTCTGCAAGGTATTTGAAATATGGATTGTAGAACCCGAATCAATCCACCATGTGTCACAAATAGAATCAACCATATTAGATTCAAAACAAACAAGTGAGATTAATGTACCTTTCTTTTCAAGCCAAACTTTATACTTGGTGCAATATTTCTTTATGTGTCCCTTCTTGTTACAGAAGAAACACTTAGATTCTTTCTTGATTCCACCATCTTGAATAGGTATTTTACCTTTCTTTTTATTTTTGGCCTTCCGCTGGTTCTTTCCTTGTGTTACCACATATGCACTTTCACGCATTTCCATAGCTAATCTTCCTTCCTCTTGAACACACATGGTCAATAATTCATTGATAGATCATTTATCTTTATGTGTGTTATAAGATATTTTGAAGGGTCCGTATGCTTGTGGAAGAGTGTTCAAAATATAGTGCACAAGAAAAGAGTAAGACAAATCAACCTCAAGTGTTTTGAGCTGAGCTGCAATGTCCCGCATGCACACCTTTCACTGATGTGAGCCTCAATGATGAAAACTTCACGATGATGGTGCTTGCAAGTGCCTTATCTGAAGTATCAAATTGTTGATCAATAGACTTCAGCAATTCTTTGACATTCTTATGCACACCATTCGAACCTCATATACTAGCATAGATCTTAGTCATTATATACATAATGCTGAGGCGATTAGATCGCTCCCAACGCTCACTAAGAATAAGATCATCTTTAGTGCTAGTAGGAGTAATGATTGGCTCATCTTTCCTGATAGCATAATCAATGTCTGTAAGCCCCATTTTGAGAAGAATCTTCTCTCTCCATGACTTATAGTTTTCACCATTCAATTCAGGAATATCACATTTAAAATCAGAGAAATTGCCAATATTTTTAGCTGCAAAAATAAATACATATGCTTATCATCCATAATATGAGACTAACAACATAAATCATGCTTTACCAATGTAAATCATGTTCAAATAATTATGTGTAATATCCTAATTTTCTATAATATAATAAGTCTAATTACAAATAATATTAATTATAATAATTCAGAGTAATTAAATATTTATCGGGATATTACCAAGGACAAACTTCGTTATTTTCTTGTCCTTCTGAATATTAAAAATTCGTGAAAATAAATACGTTATAAAACGGGACGATATTCATCAACATTATGCAACATAAACAATTGAAATTTAGTATAATTGTCGTATTAATTTAAATAAATTAGAAATAATTAAATAGAATAAATTGATTTAAGAAATCAAATATATATATATATATGAAATAAGAATAAAAAATAAAAATAAAAATAAAAAGGAAAATGGCAGAAGCCATTTTCCTTCCTCGGGATGAAATCGAAGAGAGGGAGAGGGGGAGAGCCGACGACGGCGATGGACCAGACGGCGAACGACGGCGAGCTCAGACGTCGGGATGCGGTGTTCGGCGTCCTGCTACGACGACGGCGTGCGAACGAGCAAGCGACGGGATCGGAGCTTTTGTCGCGGCGACTTCCGGCGACGATATTGCGGTATGTTGAGTTGGGTTTTTCTCCTATGTTGTTTTTTTATTGAGTGGTCGTTGTTTGGTGGCGAGATTCGACGGAAGAATGGTCGATTCCCGTTCAGCCGTGCTGAACACGCGATGGGCAGTGAGTTCGCCGACGGGTTGGGACGGTGAACCGCGTCCCAACTGAGTTCGAAACTGGTCTGCCAAGTTGGGTTGAGTATGTTGTCTGCTAGTGCAGACAATCTCCATCCATTCCAGCCTGGAATCGCACTATGTGAAAAGTTGAGTTTGTTGTCTGCTAGTGCAGACAATCTCCACCCATTCCAGCTTGGAATCCCACTATGTGAAAAGTGGGGAACACGTTAAAGAAGAGAGAAATAGGGGGGT
>CM039471.1:21688286-21727248 GCA_022433065.1 Begonia loranthoides
CAGCTTTAAGTATAAATTTGGATAACTAAAGATACTGTGGCTACTCAACAATTAACCAAAATTATACGGATCATTCGACATTTAAATTAATTCACAAAAAATATTCATATTAAACCCATAGCATATGAATGTGAATTAATATGAATAATAAATTATTCCATTATTTTATTTGACATTTTCTACAATAATATATTAGTAAGAATTTAAATCATAATAAACGCAATTAAATTTAAATTCTGTAAGTCATAATATTTTACCATTAATAATAAAGTAAACATATCATGTTGATAAAACAGGTTCAGGCAGAATGGCAATCCATCCAACCAATTCCCTTGCAGGTTGGGTTCAAATCCTAGGATGTAACTTTATTTCAGTTTAATATAACGACATAATATATTTAATTTATTTCCAAAATCTTATAGTAATTGAATCTTAGTTGAGTGGCAACCCACTCATTTCAGCAACTTGGAGGGCGCAGGTTCGACCCTCTAAAAAAATTCGCCACCAAAACTATGTTGTTATGCTCATTGGAATGCCACTTCCAAAAACTACATGTAGGTTGAATCATCTTCAACCCTTTGCTGGAAATTCTCAACTCGCCAAAATACCCATAAGTGAATCGACTGTTCTGAATGATTTTGGACACCGAATTCGACGATTCAAAGTGCTGTATGTTCGTAATCGAATTTCTGGATGATTCGTAACATAAAATCGCTTCGAAAACGTAAATTTTAAAAAACAAAATTTCAAAACTTTACATGAGAAAAACGTCAAGGCAAAGGTTTAAAGGGCTCTGATACCAACTGTAAACTTTAAACTTTATCGATCTAACATGATTTTAGAACAGAGTCGAATCATTTAGATCGAAATAAGGAAATTTAGAATACCTCCGGCCATTGACGATATAACAGGGACGACTGCTTTCCTTCCTTGAAGAATCGCTTCTAATCCTTTCTCTTCTCTAAACAATGGTGTATTTCTTTATGAGAAAAGATGGATTAGGGGACCTTCAGATTGATCCTCTTTTATTAACTCTTTCCATCAAAGAGTTACAAAGAGAGGGGTGCAACATGAACGGTAGCTTTAATGGCGACTTTTGGAAAACTAGACCATACCTTATGAAAAATGTCTTAATCCAAAAGCCATAATGGATTATAATTTCTAACATTCTCAACCTGAGGCACTTGGAATTAAGTGCTTCTAATGCAACTGCACTATCCCTAACGTTTTTAGCAACATCAAAAACGAACTCCTCCAGCAATGGAATTCCGGAGAACATCTCTGGCAAAGCTGCCGGGCTAGTTTTTGGTGTCTTCATTGGTAAATCCATCGCTATTTGGATCCCCCTGGCGTTCGCCAACGTCGAAGTGTCAGCGAGGTGAAGAAGAGTGAGTTTGGGACAGTGAGCGGGTATGGATAACAAAGCTTCATCGCCAACGAATCCATTGTACCTAGGATCGAACATACACGCAATTAGAAGCTGTCAAAGGTGGGGCAGGCTTCGGTAATCGACGGTTAGGGAAGTAACCAGCGGAAAGACGAGGGGAAGGCGGTGAGCGAGGAGCAGCTCATCCGGCGAGGAGCAAAGGAGAGCATGACCCCACGGCGAGAGCAGCTATGGGTCTAAGTGGTTGACGGATCTGAAACATGACGGGATCATAAGAGGTAGCGGGCGTTTCCACGGAGAATAAGCGCTCCAACGACAGGAACTTCCGGCAAACCAGAGCAGTGCATTCCTCGTCCGAGTATCGGAAACCAAAGCCACTACGTTCGAAGAATAACGTCGGGCAAGTAATTTATCCCAGTCCCGGCCATTTCTCCGTTGATTCATCAGGTCGTCGTTGCGCTGCCAATATCAGCCGTACATCTCCCTAGCCTCGGGAAGTTTTCATTGAGTCTCTCCCATATCTTGCTCAATTTCGCTTGGTTTTGGGCCTTCAGCTTCACGATTATCTAGCAGTTTCTTCCCTTTGTTGGAACTGTAGTCCGACCAATTGAGATGGAGAGCAGCGAAGAAGATGGAGAGCAGTAGGCAACGCCTGTCGTCTGGGTAGTGGTAGATGCAGGTCCATTTTAGTTTTGTTTTTGCTCAATTTTGGCTCCATTTTGATCGGTTATGGACGATTTCATTCTAGTACAGTCGACTCTGGGTTGTCATTGTAAAAAAAATTACAAATTGTGGGTTGGTCAACTAGTTCTAAAATGAGGAGAACTGATGGCACAATGTAGCTTGTACGATGTCTTTGGTCAAATGAGTTGCGCTCCATTAATACGTGGGTTTGAAAATGAACATGAACATGAACATATTATTCAGCACGTGCGATCGATAGTGGCTCTCTTTTGGTCGATTACATCATCATACGAGGTAAATCATTGACTTATGTGCCAGCATTTTTGGTATGGGGTTTTGGCTATTGGTCGACCACACCGTGTGCAACGTCATTTCTCAACTTCTCCAACACAACTTGTATCGTTCTCTCAAGACATGTAAATTTTCTCCAATTACGGCTATCGTCTCAAAGCAATGACTCTTCTCTCAGTTTTGCCAATTCCACAACCTTTGTCTCGTGGATGAATATATTTATATTTTAATAATTAATTAATTAATTAATTAAAATTGTTTTATAAATTATTCTATATTGAATGACAACAGGACCCACAAGAAGATATATCACTGTGTTCCCATCACTTGTTTATTATTGGAAAATAAGTAATATATTAATTAAAAAAAAAAATCTTATCAAGGTGGGCCATTATTTTGTTTTGAAGTTTGATTGACTCTTATGTTGATAAAAAGATTCCCTTACAACGCGTGGCCCAATCACAACACATCTCCCATCCCACTGATAGTATAGTTGGGTTTTAGACTTTTATTTTTTATTTTTTGGGAAGATGGATAAAAAATAATAATAATAAAGGGAAAATCTTATCCTAAAAAAATGGGATCTGACTTGGATTAGGTTTTAGGCAATGCCTTGGGGCCAAAATGAATTGCAATTGGTATTCATTGATTTGGAGGTTTTAGGGTTTTTGAGATTTTATATCTTTCCAAAATATAACACCATTTTGTCAAATTGAAGAATAGTCCACGACCAATGTTACTGGTTATTCCCATAATAGAGTTGCACTGCAGAGAAAGAGAGAAAAAAAGTTGAGGAAGAAGAAGAAGAAGTTGGAGAAAAAGAAGAATTCATTTCTTGCTTTCCTCTTTTTACATTTATCTATTTGTACTGAATACTATCGATTATACATTCAACCGTTTACAACTGTATTTTTAGCTAATCAATTGTACAATCTTTATTCAGTAAAGTCATTGAGCCATCTAGGCTTATTCTTCTTTCGCTTCTCTCTTCTTTGTATAATATTGTCATGAGCTGTAACATTGTCATCGCCATCAAAAGCAACCTTGTCCTCAAGGTTGAAAGTAGGATATTGTTGACGAAAAACAGGAACAAGTTCCCATGACGTGTCTTCCAATGGTAAACCAATCCATTGTACCAAAACCTGTTGCTTCAAAATGCCATCCACCGAAATCCACCATGAGTCCAAAATTGCCAAAAGCTCAATCAATGGATGACTATCCACACTATTGTTAGGCAAGGGAGTAACATGAACAAATTTATCCTCCAAATAAGGCTTCAATAACGAAACATGGAAGACATAATGGATTTTAGAATTGGCAGGTAATTTCAAATGGTAAGCAACCTGACCAATCTTTTGTTCCACCATAAAAGGATCGTAGAAACATTTACTAAGTTTGGAAAAAGAAGTACCCTTACCTGAAACTTGCTTATAAGGTTGCAAATTTACCAGAACTAAATCTCCAGGAGCAAAAGTTATATCACTTCTCTTCTTATGAGCAAAAATTTTCATTCAGTTTCTAGCTTGCTGTAAATTTTCTTTAAGCCTTCCCAAGATCATTTGGCACTGCTGGATGTAAAATTGACAGCTTCAATAGAAGAGGATCCATCACTGTAAAGTGGAATAATCGAAGGTATATGCCCATACATAGCCTCAAAAGGTGTCATAGCAATGGCTGAATGAAATGCAGTATTGTAAGAGTATTCCACCCAATGAAGCATTTTAGCCCACAAGTTTGGATGATCCATAACAAAACAACATAGATATTGTTCCAAAGTTTTGTTAGTGACCTCCGTTTGTCCGTCGGTTTGTTGGTGATAAGAGCTACTGAACAACAGCTTAGTGCCACTTAAATGTAACAACTCCTTCCAAAATTTACAGAGAAAAATCGGATCGCGATCACTGACAATTGTCTTCAGCATACTATGCAACTTGCAAATATGTTGGGCGAAAACTTCAGCAACTTTAGATGCTGTATAACATGGCTATAAAGCTACAAAATGAGTCAATTTAGAAAGTCGATCAACAACCACTAAAATAGCCGTATAGCCTCTAGAAATTGGAAGTCCAGTGATAAAATCCATGGAAAAATCTTCACAAATGTGGACAGGAGTGGGTAATGGCTGAAGTAACCCCGCAATCTTCCTTGGCTCATATTTGGTTTGCTAGCAGATAGGACAAGTCTTTCCAAAATGTTGGACTTCTTGTTTAAGAGTTGGCCATTCAAATTGAGAGTTCAGTCTCTTGATTGTGCGAAGAATGCCAGGATGGCCACCCATAGGCGAAGAATGACATTCCTTAATCAAATCCAACCTGTGTGCTGATTTTTGCTAAGGACAATTCTGCCATTATGAAGAATTAAGCCACCTTGAACTTTATAATCTGGAAACAGATGAAGAGATTACAGAATTCTGGAGCACAAATCTTGCAGATCATTAAAACACGTAGTTTGATGGCTTAATTCATCCAACAATTTAGAATGTAAGCAGCTAATTGCATAATATGAAGGAAGAAAATTATCAGAATCAAAGTTCCTAGAAAGTGAATCAGCCACAATATTGTTTTTTCCAAGATTGTAAATAATATCAAAATCATAGCCCAACAATTTTACCACAAATTTTTGCTGCTCAGGGGTTTGGATAACCTATGTCAACATTTTGCGAATACTTTTATGATCCGTCTTGATAAGAAAAGATTGCCCAACAAATATTGGCGCCATTTCTTGACAGCCTTCGTAATGGCAAACATTTCCCTAACATAAGTGCTGCTGTTTTGCAGTTTTGAATACAATTTTTACTGAAAAATGCAAGTGGGTGCTTGTCTTGTAACAATACAGCGCCCACACCAACGCTACTAGCATCAGTCTCAACCACAAATGGTTTTGAAAAATCAGGTAAAGCCATAGGAGCTGAAACAAGAGCATCCTTCAACTGGCAAACAGAGTTAGCAGCTTCTAAATTCCACTTAAAAGCATCCTTTTTGTAACAAAGCTGTTAAAAGACTCGCAATTGAAGCATAATGCCGAATAAACTTTCAATAATAACCGGATAAACCCAAAAAAGCCCCGTAATTTTTTGAGAATAGTAGGCACTGGCCATTCTAGTATGGAAGCAAACTTTCCTTTTTAAGGAGAAACGCCTTTGGCCGAAACAATATGACCAAGATACTCCACAGATTCTTTAACAAAATTGCACTTAGTAAGTTTAGCAACCAAATTATATTGTTGTAAACAAAGTAGGACAATCTCCAAATGATGTATATGATCAGAACGTGCAATGCTGTAAATCAGAATATCATCAAAGAATACAATCACAAATTTGCGCAAAAACAGCTTCAAAGCATCATTCATAATGGCCTGAAAAGTGGCTGGTGCATTTGTGAGACCAAAGGGCATTACTAAAAACTCGTAATGGCCTTCATGAGTATGAAATGCCATCTTCTAAATATTGGCATCATCCATTCTAATTTGATGATAACCAGTGCGTAAATCGATTTTACTAAAAATAGTGGCACCATGTAATTCATCCAACAATTCATCAGCAGTTGGGATAAGAAATTTGTTCGGAATGGTTATGCTATTAAGCACCCTATAATCAATGCAAAATCGCCAAGTACCATCCTTCTTTTTAACCAACAAAACCAGCGAAGAAAATGGACTCTGACTTGGTCTAATAATTCCCGATTGCAACATGTCTGCAACCAACTTTTCAATTTCAGATTTTTGAAAGTGAGGATATCGATATGGCTTAACATTCACTGGTGGAGCACCATCTTTCAAATGGATTTGGTGTGTAATGTTTCTAACCGGAGGTAATCCTTCTGGGATGTGAAAAACCAGATGATATTTCTCTAGTAAAAATTGCATGTCTTCTAGTACATTAAGGAAATCAGGTTCTAAAGATAACAGACTTGAATGAAAGCAAAAGTATTGAAATACCTCTCCTGATTTCTGCAATTTCTTCAACTGATGCAACTGTATGGAGGTAGGAACTTGCTGTTGTACACAGTGTAATAACACCTGCTTCTCATTCCAATTAAATTACAATGTCAACATTTTGTAGTTAGTTAAAACCGGTCCTAATAGTTCCAGCCATTGAACACCCAAAACCATTTCAGCTCATTGGATGAGCAGGACATAAAAATCAATGCAGAATAACTGACCTTGAATATGTACTGCTAAATTTAAAAAAGTACCAGTGCAAGCTAACTCATCCCCATTGCCCACTAACACTTTAAAATGCTTAGAATGCTGAATATGTAACTTTAATTGTTGCACTAATCTATCTTGAATAAAATTGTGCGTAGAGCCGCCATCAACCAAAACTTGTACAGGAGTGTGGACAACATAACCAACAAAGCGAATTGTACATGGATACTGCTGTCTTGCTAAAGCATACAAAATTATAGTAGGAGGATCATTGACTCCAGCTCACTAGCTGTAATGGAGTTCACAGAATCCACATCTACCAAATTAGCAGCAATATTATCATCATCTTCCAACATCAGCGCAAACAATTTAGATTTACATTTATGGTTCCTGCTAAATTTCTCATCACAATTATAGCATAAACCCTTCTCTCTTCTTTCTATCATTTCATTAGCGAACAATTTCTTAACTAGAATGTGAGAAGATTTCACGTTAAGAAGTTACTGATTTGGTTGTGCCTTTGGAGTTGGTAATAAAGGTGGTCCAGACTCATTGAATCTAATATTTTGATGGTATTGAAATTTCTGAAAAGTCTGACGAGTACCATTATCATTCAGTTTATCCTCCATCAACCTAGCTAAACTTATAGCTAGATCTATAGACAGTGGTTTAAGGGCTCGTACCTCTTTTTGAATATCATGTTGTAGACCAGATTCGAAACAACTTTGTAAAAAAGATGGAGAAACACCTACAGTTTGGTTCATTAGAGCTTCGAACTTATTCTGAAAATCCGAAAGTGTCGATGTTTGTGTAAGCTTCAATAGCTCTCCTTGCACATCCATATACTCAGAAGGGCCAAATCTCAGTAACAGAGCGTGTAAAAAAGCTCTCAAAGTCGTAACCATATCATTGCAGAGCACCCATTGGAACCACTGCAGAGCCATACTGTCCAAATAGAAAGAAGCAATCTTTAATTATTGAGTATCGTCTAACTCATGATAGTCAAAAAATCTTTCAGCCTTAAAAATCCAACCATGCAGGTCGGCACCATCAAATCTAGGTACATCCAATTTAATCGAGCGAAATGATTTATAGGAATTATCTACAAAATTTTCAGCTTGTTTACCTTTACTACTGGAAGAATCTATCGGAATATTAACAGGATTCCAAATATGTTGCTCAATTCTTCCTTCCATTGATGTTAACTTGATACTAACTTCTTTCAAAAGAGTGTTGAATGCAGTCAATTGTTGATCGTGTTTAGAAAGCCGTTTGCGACATTCCTCCAGAAATTGATTCTGGACTGATTGTGAACGAGTTCTTTCCACTATGATGACATAAAGCACCAATGAAAGCACCAATGTTACTGGTTATTCCCAGAACAGAGTTACGTTGCAGAGAAAGAGAGAAAAGAAGCTGAAGAAGAAGAAGAAGAAGTTGGGGAAAAAGAAGTTGTATTCATTTCTTGCTTTTCTCTCTTTACATTTCTCTATTTGTACTAAATACTATCGGTTATACATTCAACCGTTTACAACCATATTTTTAGCTAATCAATTGTACAATCTTTATTCAGTAAAGTCATTGAGCCATCTAGGCTTATTCTTCCTTCGCTTCTCTCTTCTTTGTATAATATTGTCATAAGCTGTAACAACCAGTCTTCATTACAGTAAATGGTCTTTTTCTTGTTTTCACATTTGTGTTTCCCTTCCCATACATGACTAACTTCTTATATTTGTAAATTGCAATGAACAATTACCCATAGAGGCCGATCCTGGTGCGGATAGTAATTTCATTTTGGTTTTGAGTTAGATCAGAGTTGTAATGGAAAGTTCAAATGATTATATGAAATTATGTCTATACCTTTATATAATATTGGTATCATAAGAAAAATCTATACCTTCGCTATTGAGAATTCTTAGAATTACCATTGCTTAGCTTTTAATTTGTTTCAAACTGTCAAAATGAAATACGAATAACTCATTCTACTATTTTTGAAACAATAGGGTGCTTATGATTAGTCTAATTATAATAATTATATTTTTCTATATTCCTATAGGGTCAAATGTAAGTTAGATTCTAATATTTAATTTCATTTATAAATTAAACTTTATGCTATTTTTATGACAAATCACACCTTCACCTTTCGGACTTCAATAATTTGGACACTATTGTCAATTTGTCCATAAAATCCAATAGTGTATGCCACATTTTCCATATAATCAGATGCTTTAGCCTAATTTTGACTATTTTCGCAATTTCTGTCCTCATTTTAAATTTTCTCAATCTACTCGTTAATGATTTCAAACTTTATCGAGAGATCAAAAGAGTTTGAAATCAGGTTAGAAATCTCCCAATATGTTAGAAATAGGTTTAAAACAGCTTACTAAATCAAAAAATAGTATACACGTGTTTAATTTAATGGATAAATTGACGACAAGATTTAAATTGCTTATAGTTAAAAGGTGAATGTTTGATTTGTCACGATCCGGAGGTGGACCTAACATAAATACTGGGTTGAACGACTCGATCCTAGGAGAGGAACCGGTCACCCAGCCCAAGACTTGGTTTGCAACTGAAGTCTTAGACACATTTCAAAGCCATAGCCCAGGCGAGATGGACTTAGATCTACATAGTGATCACGAGAAATAATAGCATAAATATCTTAAACTCTTTGTATCATCTCAAAATCCAAACATCATTCAAATAATTTAATATAGGCCTAAATCCAATGTACAAGTCTTCTCCAAGAAACAAAAATAAAGCACTCAAGGGAGTGAGGGGGAAAAACAGATAGTCTGTCACTCAATTGTTATTCCTGACTATCCTTGCCCTTACATGAAGGAAATAGGTTGTTTGGGGTGAATGACTAACTCAGAAGGCATGTAAAACTGAGTTTATCTTTTCACATCAACACAATGATGAGGCAAAATGTCATTTTCGTATTTGTGCATGAGTTTATAATAATTTAAAACATTCATCACTAATTGGCTAAATGGGCTCCACGAGTCATTGATGAGACAATCATCAAAATATTGCTGGATACTTAGCCAACTATAGTATAATACGCCTAGATTTCATAAATTTAAAACAAGAATTTTTGAAAAAAGAGGGTCGCTGAAGGGCCCCTCCGATACAATTACACAGAAAGGCGTCAGTCCAAAAATGACAATACCTCTTGAGCCTAGAGAAAGAACTGTGAGGGCAATCGGAAGATTAAGCCACACCAGAGGGGTTACCGGCAAACCAGTCAATGATGACACAACAAAAAATAAATACAACCTAATATGGTTTAGAGATTCAAAACCCAATTATCACGTTATCACTGCTTTATTACCCATTTTCACACAACACACAAACAAAACATCTTCATGTAGTAGAAGATGTAACGGGATAGCCTCATGATATTTTGGCACTGTGACCGTCCAAAGTAACTAGAGGATTCATCCTCCCATGTTCGTAACAGAACAATCAATGAAATACCATGCAGGTAAATATATACGTGTAAACCTCACGTAAACATATGTAGTATAAAAACTAACATGCTATTGAACAGTCTCAATTGAGTTTTCATATATGGCAACTTACAAAATCAGGTTTTGGAAACTATAATGTGATGTAGTGGAAAAAAGTATAAAATCCCTACCTTTGCAATGATCTTTCTTATCAACTGGAGTAATAACCTCCTCAGGAATCAACTCGAAATCCATGAAGTCATCTAAACCTATAACAGAGCCAATCATAATGACTCTTATCCATACTCAAGAGCAACATAGGGAACGAGTTCTATCTCGAGACTTGGAATCCAAACCAAAAGGAAAAGACACAAATTTGACCTAAAAGGGTTGTTGCGGTCGTTTGGACTATATGGTGGACGATTGGCACGATCGCCTAGTCCAGAAGCAAAATTCAGTGTGGTTGTTGGGTCCAAGTGCAAAGGCCACATGCAGACGTTCCATGCTTCCATGGACGTCCATGATCCCTTGGACATTCCTTGCTCCCACAGAAGTCTTTGCTTCTACCAACGCCAAGTTCACATTGTGTACACCACGGACATCGAAAACGTATCGCGAACATCCAACACTACATTATAGTATGGGCGTTGGGGACGTTCTCAGGCATTTTAAGACACTCCTATGGTTGACAAGACCCACAGTATCGGTTGACTGAGAATGACGCTTTAGTGCAAAATCGCAAGGAAAACATGCCCTTTTCACCTATTCTCACCTCAAATTGGTCAAAACTCTTACATAAACTCTATATCTACTCAAACCTTACTGAGGAAATCCATGGATTTCAGTTTCAAAGCTCGAATCTAAAACCAACATATATCTCAAAATTTAAATGTGAAAATAGAGAAGAGGAAATGACTTACCCTTGAAGTCTCTTCACAAAAGTCGGAGATCAAATCCTCGGGAATGTTCCTCAAGCCTCACTCTGGTCAGAACTATTGCTTTTCTTTCGATCTCTCTCTTGCTCGCTCTTCTCGTAGATGTTGGCCGAATGAAAGAATAGGAAAGGATTTCTTCCTCCTTATATATAAACACTTTTTTTCTAAAATTATAAAATATATAATATATTATATATTAAATAAATATTTGGGTTCTATCATTCGGAGTTCCAAACCTTACCTAATTTGACCCATGGTAATTGTTACTTACCAAGCATCACTCTTAAAAATCACCACACGGTAACTCACAATTCCATAAGTTTGACCAATTGACTGAAACTTCATACGTCGCTGCTACACAACAAAATGGGTTAACTCCAAATACTTTGACAAAATATAATACGGAAAATTTACATGTGGAATTTATTATAGTAAAACAAGCATTTTTACATGATTTTTAAAAAATAATTTAAGATATAATATAGAAATAACTTCAAACATTAGGGTCTAAAATACACTTTACTCATTACGATATCTTTTGAGTTAATAATTTCATATGAAAAACTATTACTTAGTCTATCACTTCTTGTGATTACAATGTTGCAAGTGTTATATAATGAGATGTTCTCTAAACATTTGATGAGAATATGTCAAGAAACTTTCTAAATACAGATTAAATTGCAATGAAAGTCATAAGATATATCAAAGAATCCATTTCGCCACCTTGAAATGAATAAACAAGAATCCATTTTCATACCAATTTCTCAATGTACCTTCGACATACCAAAGAATCGATTTTGCTACCTTGAAATGAATCATGGTTGGTGATTTCATGAATCAACTGACCAATCCAATTGCAAATAAAATATCAATCTTGTGCAAGTTAAATACCTTACGCATCCAACAAGGCTCTTGAAAGTTATAGAGTCAACTTTTTCTCATGTCTCATTCTTTGATAATTTCACTCCACATGACATGGGAGTGTTCATTGGATTACAATTCTCCATCTTGAACTTTTTTAGAATCTTTCTAGAGAAACTTTTTTGAGATATGAAAATATCATCATCTCTTTGATTGATCTCCATGCCAAGATAGTAAGATATTAGAACAATATCTGTAATCTCAAACTCTTTGGTTAATACTTGCTTGAACTCTTTGTACATGGTTAGATTATGTCCCATAAAAATAAAATCTCCAGCATATAATCAAACAAATAAGGCATCTCCATTTTCACATACCTCAACATAGAGAGAGTGCTTATATGGCATTTTGTAAATCCATTTTGAAGGAAGTACTTGTCAATTTGACTATTCCAAGCTCTTGGAGCTTGCTTCAAGTCTTACAGTGCTTTCTTCAACTTCAATACTTTGTCTTCATAGCCTTTGATAACATACATTTGAGGTTGTTTTATGTAGACTTCTTCTTCAAGAACTCCATTTAAGAATGGCGATTTGACATCCAATTGATAAATCTTACACCTCTTTTGAGCTGCCATTGAAATAATCAACCAACTAATTTATAAGTGAGCAACATGAGCAAATACTTCATCATAGTCGATACCTGGACATTGACTATATCTTTTTGCCACTAACCTCACTTTATATTTTTCCACTTCTTTTTTTGCATTCTTCTTTTCTTTGAAGTCCCATTTCACACTAATAAGCTTTTGGCCTTTCAGAATGGTAATAAGATCCCATGTCTCATTCATCTCAATTGATGCAATCTCTTCATCCATGGCAACCCTCCACTTTTCATCTTTGACAACTTCTTCAAATACTAAGGGATTACAATCAACAAAGTGAAAAAAGAGAGTTAGATCTTCACTTAGATTTTGCATTATCTCATAAAGATCTTGAAGACTTTTCATGTGAGGCTCTCTTTCACTTGAGCTTCCATAGGAAGAAGCTGAAGAAAGTGTATCTATTATCGTTGGTGATCTTGGAGATGTCATGGCTCTTGGACTTCTCTACTTTGATCTTTCTTGTCAAACAAAGGAAAGAGTTCATAACTCTCTTTGTCTTCATTACTCCAATTCCAAGAATCTTCTTCATCAAAATCAATGTCTCTGCTAATAATTCTCTTCCCAAGACTTGGATCGTAGAGCTTATAGCCTTTGGAGCGTTGATCATAATCGATGAAGATGTACTTCTTGCTTTTATCATAAGTTTGATCTCTCTTGATCGGGGACATGAAAACTCTTAAATGATAAGCACTTGTATTTCTTCCACTACATGTTTCTTGAGGTGAAAGGTATACCGCACAATCAACTAATTCTGCCCATAACTCTTTCGGTATCTTCTTTGTTTTTAGCATACTTCTCACTGTATTAAGAATGCTTTGATTCTTCCTTTCCACTATGCCATTTTGTTGAGAAGATCGTGGAATAATTAGGAATCTCAGGATGCCATTTGCTTCACAAAAACTTATTAAACTCATTAGATGTAAACTCACCTCCTCTATCTGATCTCAAAGTTTTAATGGAATACCCGTTTTGCCTTTTAATATATGCTTTAAATCTTCTAAAAGCATAAAAAACTCAGGATTTCTCCTTCAAAAAATAAACTCAAGTTTTTCTACTAAAGTCACCAATGAAGAGGACAAAATACTGATTTTTACCGAATGAGAGAGACTTAATTGGTTCACATACATTAGCGTGAATAAGTTGAAGTGGTTTACTTGATCTTGATGTTGTTTCCTTTAGAAAACTCATTCAAAATTGTTTGCCAACAAGACATTCTTTGCATAACTGGTCTGGTTGATTTATAGACGGCAAGCCCTTCAACATTTATTTTTTTGTCCAAACAGCTTCAAGCCACAAAAAATCAGATGTTCAAGTTTTAAGTGCCAAAGCCATGAAGTGTCCTTAACACAAGTCTTTAGAAATCTAGTAATGTCAGCTTGAATATCCAAAAAAATAGTCAGTTTTTCGTCATTGGTACCTTCGCGATCACATTTCTTCTATCATCGTGAAGTAGAAGACTATGATCCTTCATGTGAACCTTGTAGTTTTTCTCCAAGAGTTGTTCTAAGTTCAAAATGTTACTCTTCATACTTGGAACATAATAAACATTGCTAATGAATTGATGACCACCATTTTTCATACGAATTAAAATTATACCTTTGCCATTGATTTAAACTTTATAATTATCTCCAAATATGATTAATCTAGTAATCGAGTTGTTGATTTTCATAAATTTTCTCTTATCGGCACACATGTGATTGCTTGTTGCATTGTCAAGATACCACACGTTGCTCTTGCTTTCTTATCTTGTGTAAGCTACAAACAAAGTTTCTTCTGCACCTTTGTTTTGAGCATAATTTGCTATTTCTTTGACATTTTTAGAAGGACTCCAATAATTCTGATCATAGTGTCTGCTTTTTTGGCAATTGTAACATTGAACACTTGATTGATCATTCTGTCTTGAGTGGTGTCCTTTACTGTGCTTTCTTACAAAATTTTGTTTCTCTTTATTGTCAAGGTTTTGATGTCCTCGACCTTTTTCTCTACCTTGTCCATGTCCGCATCCATATCTTTTTCCTCGTTGGCTTCTCCCAGTTCCATTTTTTTTCCTTCACCGAGATGTTGGTGGCCAGAATTTACTCAATCGAATCCTCCCTCTTCTTGATTCTGTCTTCATGAGCTTGTAAAGAACCCATGAGTTGGTCAACTGTCATAGTAGCTAAATCTTTGGACTCCTCGATAACTACAACCACATAATCAAACTTTGAATGCTACAAGCAAAGAATCTTTTCATTGACACGAATGTCTTCCATTCTTTCTCCATATCTTTTCATTTGGTTGACGGGGGGCCAAAAAACTAACAAAGAAATCCATTCTGGACTCAAATTCTTGCATTCACAATGCTTCAAATTCTCCTTGTAGAATTTGAAGAGTACCTTATTTACCTTATCAACTCCATGATAAGAATTTTGTAGAATCTCCCATGCTTGCTTGGTAGTAGTCACATTTGATACTTTTTCAAACATGGCTTCATCAAAACATTGATGAATAAGGGTAAGAGCTCGTTGATCTCTCTTATGCGTTCTTTGGATAGTCTCCCTCTGGTGAGTCAATGCAGAATAATCACGAGAATTGTAGTAGCCTCTGTCATCAATCTCCCATACATCTTGCGAGCTGAGCAAAGTCTTCATACGAATAAACTAATTCTCGTAATTGTCTTTGGTAAGTCGAGGGTAATAGAATGGAAATATAGAATTCGAGATTTCTACAAAATCGAAAACAAAGCTCTGATACCAATTTGTTGGAATGATAAATAGTGATTTTGGAGAAGGAAAAAATAAGAAGAGGAGTAGATAAAGATTTTCTTCCAATTTCTTTGGCTATTTACTTGATACAAAATGTCTAAACTCATATTCTACTTATAGGATTATTTGGTACATGTATAAAACAATATATGAACTACCTATTTAATCTGATACATGACTAGTACATAATGAATCACCTAGTTATATGAACTACCCATCAATGAACTATACAACTACATGAACCAATATACCTATACATACATGAATGAGAACCTTCTAAATGACTCTTCACAAATGCATTGGACTTAACCAAAACTAAATTAAAAATATACATTAACCAAAACATATTATTTGAATTAAGCTTGTAATTTCAATAGAGACTCTAGTTCAGATGCAGAAGATCATGCAAAGATTGTTACTTGAGAAAGTTGGATAACCCATCATTAGTTCTCTAATTTAAGATTGGCTTATATGGATATGATGTAAGCTCTTATATCAACATTAACGTATAATTCAAAGCTTATGTTTGTTAAGCGCATTCACCATGTCTAGTTTTTTTGGCAAGCAACATCTTTTTACTTCTTTAAAATTTACACACGACTGTATAATGAAATGATACAGTCGTGTGCAAAGTAATATCAACATGATAATTTTTCTTCATCTAAACTTTGCATGAACTTTACCTTGAACATCTTTAATTCAAATTTCCTTTCACATGCATAATAATACCAAATTCCTTTATCCTTTCCTTAATTTGTTAATTGTGTTCTAGGACTAAAGCGAGTGAAGTTGTTCATTTAAAAAAAAATGTCATTTGCAAACAACGACGTGGCTAGATCTATAGATCACTCCAAAAATTGGTTGACTACTTGATTACTTCTCCTTGTCATTTGGTCACACTACATTAAATCTAAACCACTATATTACATTAACAACCTATATTTAAAAAAAAATAACAATAAATAAAAACGAAGAGATAGTCTTTATTTGGCATATTGTAAAATCTACAAATGTTATGTAATCTGCGATCCTTAAAAGATTTAAAATTCAATGATTGAACTTATTGTCATTATTTGTGTAAAACATGAAGAACAATTAAATTCATAAAATTTATGCTTAAGCATTAATTTTTAATTTAGTTATGATTATTTGGACGATGGTTGAAACTAGAGAAAGTAATATGGTCGATAAACTCTCAAATTAGTTTGTCGGTTATGTTGGATTCCTAATAGGTAACAACAAAATTAATGTTCAATTTTCTTAAATAGTATGAAGAGAGAGAGAGAGAGAGAGTAGAGAGAGAGAGAGAGAGTGAGTGAGTGAGTGAGTGAGAGAGAGAGAGAGAGAGAGAGAAAAGGGTTGCCAGAATAGGATCAAAGCTTAGGGTCAAATTGTTGATTAGATAATGATGCACTAAGAGGGTCAATCATACTCTCACAAGCCTAGGCGACTAATTAGTCATTATATATATCTTTATTTTTCAAGTAAGAAGATATTAGAAGACTTGGAAGAGACATCTAGCTTAACAGACCAAGCTCACTTAGATTTGGAGGCTACCAACTTGAAGACATTAATTGAAGCTGACCAAGCTAAGTCTTTGGAAGGTATCTAAACTTGAAGAATCTTTATAAATCATGTTTGAAGTTAATTTATGTTGACTTACTTGTTGGAGTTCAAATTATGGGTCCCTTTGCTAGAGTACGTCTTAGTTGATGTGTTAACAGGTCTTACAATTCATTGTCAAGCAAGTAGATTTACTAACTATAATTTGAATATTTGTTTTGTAGGTGTTCATGGAGAAAAATGTATTCAATATATCAATTACATCAATCTAGCATCCAAATATATTATGAAGTGTTCTAGATGAAGAATAAGTAGAAAATCAAGTACAAGTTTAGAAGACTTATTAGACATTCCCAACTTTCTGGCATTTTAACCCCAAGCGATTATTTGGTGTATTTGACATTTTAATAACCTCTTATCAAAAAGTGATATTCATAAAGATTGTAGCTGACATCTCAATCTTTCCAAAATGGGGTAGTTAAAAAATTTAGAGATCATTTGCTATGTCAAAATAGCTCTGCATAGAGAGCTCAAATTCTATTGGAACTTAAGTTTGAGTAAAAGTCTAGTTTGTGAGGGCAAGCTCCAAAACTTACAGGGCATTAAGCCCATGAGTTAGAGGACTCAAAAGCTTGCTTTGGGAGTCCAAGATCAGCCATTGAATGGATGGAAGAGGTCGAGCATGTTAAGAAAATGGAGGTCAATTTTGATTGGTGCTAGTAGGCAAGTCATTATTGCATTTCATTTAAGTTGGTGGATTGTTATTTTGAGAGGGAAACTTTATGATTTTCCTCAATTTTTTAGGGAATATTTAAGCTCTTTTAGGGCGCTTATTGTACTTAGTTTATGAATATAAAAAGTTAGTGAGTTGATATGACTTCCCTTGGCTTTCTAGCAAACTAAAAGTTTAATTGAATGTTATCAATTATTTAGATGTTGTGTTCTTGGATTCTTGCTCATTTGTGAGTGTTGAGTGAGTCTCTTCTTACTACAACTTTCTCACTTAATCCTTGGAGTGAACTCATCAATAAAGCTTCACCAAACCATCAAACCATCAAGCTTGGAGTGCTACTTTTCTTAAATTAGCTATTTGAAGCGAAAGGTTGCATCTAGGCATCCTTTTGACTAGCTTGCATCCAATCGAGTATATCTTTTGACACACTATGATTTTCACCACCTATTTTTGAGAGTATTCTTTCCATCCATCTTCTGTTTTTGTGTCCACACTCCTAAATTCATCCATTTGATCCATTTTTAATACACCAAAAGTTTGCCTCAAAACTGTGAAATTCAATCTAGCCGATTACACTAAAACTTTCCACTTGGTTTGTGCATCACTAGTCGAGCATAGTCTAAATGTTGAGGGTATTTTTGAGACTTTACTTTTAAGGACAATTCCCCTAACTTTTAGGGCCTATTTAAGTTCTCTTTAGGGCTCATTGTAAGCATTTTTTAGACATTAACTTAGTAAGAAGCTTCGGCCCCCTCTTTGCTTTCTAGATGCCACATTTTTTGATCAATTGTTCACAATTGATCAGACTTGTGTTTGAACTTGATTCTTGTTTATTTTGTGAGTAGTTGATTGAGAATCTTTTTAGTGCAACTTTCTTATCTCATCCTTGAGGTGAATCAACAAGTGAGCTATACCAAAACAATTGAATATTTCAAGCTTGGAGCGTAATTTTGCAAGAAGTAGCCATTGAAGTGGAGTGTTGTTTTTCCATCAACTCTCTGACCAACTTGTAACTTTTGGAGTATAACTTCTTCCCCTTTTTGAGTTTGTCTGCCAAATTTTGAGACCATTCTCTCTATCCCCTCTCTATTTTTGTGTCCAAAAATCGCATCTTAATTCCTCCATTTGGTCCATTTTCATTGAACTCAAAGTTGCCTACAAAACTATGAAAATCTCTTCTAGCCTATTGCATCAATCCCTTTCACTTGGTTTGTGCAGTAGGTAAGGGAAAGTCCAATTGACTATTTCTTTGAGGAGAAATCCAAAGATAATGGTTTATCCCTTGTTTTGTTTTTCTAAATTGTTGAATTTTGAATTGTAGAGATTTTCATGGTGATTCATGTGTGAATAAGTTATGCTAGGGTATTTAGAATGTAGTAGAATCACATTTAGTGGTGACGAATGTCTAGAATTGACAAATTTTAGCTACAAAGCAACGAGAAGCATATGGAGAAAGGCCTTAGTGGAGGACTATCTCGTGGGTGCTACATTGGGCTGTGGCGTTGTGATATTGAGTTGTTGGGGCCGTAACACTTGGTGTCTAGCCATGAAGACCAAGCAATTCTAGGCATCACGACATCTAGTACTTTAGGCCGCAAACCAGATTCTCTTCCTAGAGAACCATCACCCAACTCATAACTCACAACGAAAGCTCACCAATCACCCACAATGTGCTGTGGAATTAGGCCACATAAAAATAAAATCCAATCCAAACAGGAAAGTTGTACACTATTGTATATTTACAAAATTGTATCCAAATTTATTTTTACAAACATGGGCTGAATTAAAACTAAATACATTGAAATAAAAAATCTAACACACACACTTGGCCTATGCTGTGCTAATCATCCGTCTAACTAATCTTTAGCTCTATGGTTGCTACCACCTATTCCTAAAAAAATAGGATAATGTAACTGTGAGCTTTATGAGATCAGCAAGAATTCTAATATAAGGATTCAATAAACCATACCAATATCACAATTAACCATATACTAAGTCTAACATGATCAGTCCTCACATCCATAACTTCCAACATATAACTTTTGATCAACTCTCATGATCACATATCTCAGAATCTATATTTTATTTAGATCTTTAGATAATTTAATTAATATCACAACTATGTGATGCACTTCTTTATGTAAGAAGTGTTTCGTGCATATGTAGAAACACTTAGGCTTATGATTTAGATAACCTTAGCCTACATTTTTCAATTCTCTTATGCAATTTCTCTTTATGCATAACTTATTCTCATTCACATTCAATTATTAAATTCTTCAACACAAACCTTATATGCTATTCCAAATTAGTACCACTAATTTCTATAGAATACTTATTCTATGATTTCTTTCTATTTCCAACGTGATTTTTCGTATGAAAGATCACATTCTATTTTGGTCCATCTATAACCATCACCATTTGGAAATTTTCAATTAATGTCTAATTCCCAAACCATCCCTCATTTTCTTCAATGGTTTATTTAATACTAATTCTTGACATCTTTACTATGTGTCTAATATCAAACTATTTAGACATTTACAATGTATGTCTAATGTTAAATCATCTCTAAACATTTCTAATTAATGTTAATCTCATACTATCTAGACATTTTTATTTAATTTCTTTCACAAGCTATCTAGATATTTCCAATTAATATCTATCTCATACTATCTAGACATTTCTATTTAATATCTATCACAAACTATTTAGACCTTTCTATTTAATGTCTATCAGAATTGATTCCTCTATATGAAGAAATTCCTTAACATAGTGCATATATAAATGTATATACTTTGATCTAACAGATCATAGCCTAGATACCCTGACAATCTCTCTAACTTTGTCATCCCATGACCCACAATTATGCAATAAATATGAAATGCATATCATAACTCACCATTCAGAATGATGCAATGATACTATGAATCATTACAATGGTCCATTTATTATTAAATTGTAACATCTCGTAACCTTTTCCGTATAAAAATTTTCTTTTTTGAAAAACACTTGTGAGGGAAAACTAGAGAAAATATACAGTGGAAGTCATAACCATATAGAACTCAGAGTAAACGTACAACAAAATTTTTTTACATTTAAATACCACAAACCAGTAGTTTAAAACTATTTAAACAAGCATCACTAAAACATTTATTTAAAACCATTTAAAGTCAATAGCACTTGAATACTTTTAAAGCATTTAAATACATTTATTCCATTTCCGTGAGCCATTACCCCAAGGTGATTGCTGCCAATAGCAAAAATGCCCAACCCGCCAATACTCCATTAGCTACGTCCTTTATTAACTTTATCCAATTATCGGCTCCTTACCTACATCAACGGGACCTAACTATGAGCCTAAAGTTTAGTAAGCGGTATAAATGTAAAACAAAAAATACACATATAACTTTTGTAACATCGTATACAGTTTTCAGTTTTGCTTATCTATTACTGTTTCTGTCTTTTACTGTTATTTTTTCTGTTTCTGTGCTTTGCATATCCAACCAGACCACAATTATTTACTTATCTTTGGTTCTTGTGCCCGGCGTAACCAACCGGATAACAACTATTTACTTATCTTTAGTTTATGTGTCGGGCGTAACCAACCAGTCCACAAAAATAAGTATTTACATATATTACTGTTTAATTCTGTTGTCTGTTATTGTTACTGTTATTTATCTGTTTCTGTACTGAACTTATCCAACCGGATCACAAAAATGGCTATTTACGTTTATTCCATTCTCGTGTACTTTAGGATTCCAACTCTTAACGTTGTCATGCACATACAACCGTATCTAACGTGTTCCTTGATCGTATCCTTAAAACGTGATCCATCCTAACTAAAGAACTTACCTTAAATATAATAAACATACAATTCATAACAAGCAATTAAACAAACAATAAACACCCCCTAATTCCCGTGATGTAGGTCCTTTCATACAAAATACATGCAGTACCACTTACCTGGAGTCCTTAGCTTTAATGGGTTACCACTTAAAATTTCTTCTCAAAACCTAGTTATCAACAACATGAAATTATCAGTAAAGATTCTCCAATAATCAACCCTAACTACTAGAAATTCATTGCTTAACGGATCTCCTCAACTCAATAGCTTATTCCTTATGATAAACAAATCGGAATTCAAGCTGCTATTTGCAATAATTACTAAAATCTAGAATATTTATTCAATAATATCCCACTAAACCACCACAATATAACCAAAGTTTATACCTAACCCATTTCAAAATAGTAGTATAATTTCTTTCATGCTTATTATTACTTAATTTCCAACAATGACAACCCTTAATCAATAACTACCTTCTCCAATAATTCCACATAATAAAACCCATTAATCATTTATGCCACAGTCCAATAATTACCCATGGTAGAACCCATTAATCATTTATGCCACAGATAACTTGCAAACCACTATATCTTCAGACAATAATCCATAATAAAATTCCAATAAAATATTTCTCTAACAAAATACAACCTTATCACTCGGTAGAAACAAATATCATGAATACTTCTCCATGAAGAAACTAATAAAAGATAACAACAACACTTCCTGCTCTCCAAGCAATAACCAAAATGAAGAACACATACCTCCAGAATAATTCCTCATGATTTCTTTCTCAATATCACTAAACCTCACGACCTCACTTTCTCTTTCACTGCTTCTGTAAAACTCCCAACAACACTCATTCATCAACCAAATGAAGTAACTTCTCTCTCTCTCACACAAACTCCAGAAGCAAGAAAGACTTCTCTCAAGACTTTGGCAGAGCTTCGACATAGTTTCCTTCACTCTGAAATCCCATTGCCATCCTTCTCTATATATAGGCCATTTCCAACGCCTCACCGTTGTCCGTGTGGAGACAAAAGGCCAAAAGATGGCAACCCTTCAATGTCCAGACACGTAAAATGCCATCTCCAGAAGCTTCTAGCGACATGTTTTCATTAATAGGCGACTCTTCAATTTTGGCGGTTGATCGATTCATCTTTTGGCTGATCAACCTCCAGTCCATCAATCAACCACAATTTTCTTCTGTAAAAAATTAGTGGACGATCGCCGTGGTTGATCAATTCCTTTGGGTGATCAACTGCCAACCATTCAGTAATTTCCAAAATTTAACTCCAGTTGCATGATTTTTCAGTTGGCAAACAATCGCCATTTCCTTCCAATCGACCGCCAATCCATATTCTTCCACTTATTGACTTATAGGTTGATCACATAGGTTAATCACAATCAACCTCTAGATCAACCTCCATTTTAATATATCATCCATACATATATTTTGCCTACAGGTTGATCACACAGGTTGATCATGATCAACCTTCATGATCTACCTCCAATTCAATTCATCATCCGCCACATTTTTCTTCTCCAAATATATATATTCCAAACAATATATATATATATATATATATATATATATATATATATCTATATCTTTGATAAATCACTCTTCCAAACTACTCAAACCTAAATTTCTAAATATGTTTCACTTGAATAATGTCTTAAATTGCCCAATTTAATTTCCATAAATCCTAAATCATCCTCTGAAGCTTAATATGAACATAATTTGGGGTATGATTATAATTTAGGGTATCATAATTCACTTCTTCCAAATATGTTTCTTGTGACCAATAACTTAATTGTCCATTCCAACTCCTAATACCCCTAGAATTATCACATAAGTCGTATGCTTAGCATAGCAAAATTTTGGGATATTACATAAATGGTCATATATTTAACAAGTACCGTTTTATTAACATATATGTAAATATCAACATATTTGTGAATGTCAACATTTATGTAACTATCAACATGAATGATCATACACTATCGTATGTAAAGTCAAACAGCACCATGACACCCCACCATACTTGCTAGTATCTCCAATAGGTGTGTCCATGAACATCAAAACTCCGGAGGGCTAGAAACTCTCAACCCAAGGGCGACTACTCGCCTTCTATTTTCCCAATTTACATAGGTCACACAATACATAGCATGGAGAAGTATATTGGGTTCCTCTATGACCAATAATACCACTTGGATAATATGTTTTGTACATATAAATATTTCATGATACATGACTTGACATCCTCTCTATGCATACATTGAATGCATATAATACATACTAATAATGCATGTAAAGCAAACCATGCACTTCTTGTTATTAAACACACATAAAGGATGCATAAAATGATGTCATACATCTATTTAGACATATTCTATCTATGTCTCAATCATCTCACAATGATTTAGGAATTGGTTTAAAACCTAAGAAAATATTTCTCAATTTTAGGTGTTTGGTCACCTACTTCCTCAGCCGTGATTGACCGCTACAGTGTAATTTTAAGACAAAACAATGCAAAACGCCCATTTTGGTTGACTAATGCGGTCAACTGAAAAACATGCAGTTTCAAACTCTTTATCACAGTCGTCTATTCTAGAAGCATTTTTACACGTCCGGGCATCTGCCCTAGAGATAGGACGTCCGCTGTCGTGTTTATTTTCAAATTTCTCACATTTTTAAAATTCAATTTCCTACTAAATCCATACCAAACCATTCTAGGCTTATAATCACATATGATAAATCATCAAATACATAACTTAATCCATTTAAGCCCATTCAAACATGACATTCTAATCATGCTTTCTAACTTATGCAATTTAAAATCTCTTCCTTAAAGGACCAACTAACAAATTGCATATTAATTTCATGCCTGTAATCCACCCATAGCAATCAATATTAATTGTTTGAATCCAATTTAACTATCATCATCAAGAGATATCCATGCTTTGACCTTTGCACTACAACCACATTTAACCAATATTATGCACTTTCCATGCTCCCATTCAATTACCACTACTTCAATCTTTATTCAACCAATTTGTGGCAATAATCATTATTAAACCTTACATTCATACCATAAAAATCAAACCACTTAGATATATTTATCTAATTTAATAGTTCATGCTCACTTTTAACCTTAACAACTCAATATCATTAATTTTAATCCAATGCAATTCACATCTTTGAATTTCCATAAAATCATCATTTACTTGACCAATTTAATCATAAAAAAAATCCATATCATTCATAAATACCAATATACCATTTATGAATTTCATTTTATAATCCCCAAACCCACCATTTTCTTCACCTAAACTATGTAATATTTAACATAATTTAATAAAAGACCACTTTATTCTTCATTTACTCCTCATGATTTTAGGTTCAAAAGAATCCTCTTAAAGAGAGGAACACTTTTTTTTTTTTTAAGGATAGAGGACCAATTCTTCCTCCATTTTCTTTTTCTTCTTCCTCTTCCTCTATTCTCCCTTCTCCTTTTTTCTCTTCTCTTCTGTTCCAGTACAAAATGAAGCTCATTTCTCAGCCTCCCACATGTTTCTAGAATATTCTTAGGATGAAATTATCCTTTTGTCCATTTTGTCCTTTAAAATTTTCTAGTTTACCTTTCCATCCATGGATATATACCGAAATACTATGTTTAATTACTCTTAACCACCCCTAATGTAAAATAATCCTTTTATCTTAGTTCTAAGCTAATCCCCATGATTATCATAATTAATTATGATTAATTAACGTTAATCATCCACTAATAACATCTTAATCACACACTTAGTCACTAATCCTTAAGTAAAACGTGTCAATACCCCATTGGTTGTCCAATTTAATTACTTTCAATCAAAAGTCATACACTTCATTTATGTGTGTAATGTATAACCTAAAAATGATTTGAATTATTAATCACCATAACCATTTCAATTAGCTATAAACAGTGACTATGCTATTTTATTGCACATTTATCATTTTCGTACAAAAAATTCATATATTAATGAACATACATCTAAATGATCCAATTTTGTCACCATTCCATAGTCTAAGGTATTTGCTATTATCCCCTTTTTTGACATTTGGAAAAATATCTTAGATTTATTGGTCAATTGCTTCTTCTGAGTCATCTCATGACTTATTATTACTTAATCATGTTTAATTACAATAAGTATGATTATTAGTATTAATATTTAATCCAAATCATCTCACTCATCAAGTATGTTAGAATTCTAATTGATTTGGAATAGTAAATTAGGATTTGGACTTGGATAAAACAACACATGTCATCTTATTAATTGTTTAATAATTTGATTTATAAGTAGAATAGGAATATATATCTATATATCGTGTGCAATTGCATGAAAATTGTATGCTTAATGAAGTTGTTTGATTGATTTCTCATAGAAATATAGGGAAAGTAATTAAATAACTATTCTTGTAAAATTTTAGAAGAGCTTTATAAATAATTTTGAAGACTTGGTTGATCCAATTGGATGAGTAATGAACTAAAAAATGGAATTGATAATATAAGAAAAATTGAAATCTTAGGGTTTTATTTGATTGATTTAATTTAAAAAAATTTTATTTATATTATATTTAGTGATTTAGATTATAAAAAATACTTTTTCGATTAATTAAATACATTTAAGGTGACCAATTTCAGTACTTAATTTATTAGAATATAAATTCTTTGTTGGATGATATTTGGATCTTAAATTTATATTATTTGCTATATTGTGCCAGCGTGATTAAAATTGACAACAGTCGTAGTGCCAGTGCAGTATTTTGTGGGATGACCCGAAGATGGTACTTGTCCTAGTTATTGGTCCATCCATCAAATATTTAAAATGATGTCCTAAAATCTAGTTTGATGACTAGGTTCATGATTTGAAGAGGAAGTTAGAGGCGACCATGACAGCTAGTAAAATTACAAAGCACAATTGTAATAGTAACAATAAGGTATCACACCATATAGAAGTTTTCAATATTATATATATATTTTTATTGAATTCATATTTTCAAAAATGTATTTTCAAATATATCACTAAAAACAATGACATATCATGTCTAACATTATCTCAAATTTTTTATATGTGACATTTGAGCATCCATGATAGATAATACTTGTCATGGCAGGGGTGATGAACCCAAGTCTTTGACTATGCATATCAAACACCTAGTCATTAATTCCTTTTTTTAGTTCATTACTCATCTGAGTCTTCGATTGTGCATGTAACACTCTGAAAATTTTCATGACCAATTTTATATATAACATTATATTTTCAAATATTAATGAAATGAATAACGTCACAATAGGAAATTTATATAGTGGGAAGAATAATGATATTATAAAATACAGAATTTATTTAGGCAAATTACAGAATTATGAAAGTTGGGCGTGGAAGAATTATATTTTATAAAAATATGAGAATTTTTAGGTAAGTTATAAGAGTAGGAAAGTTGGTGTGGAAAAAAATTTGAAAGAATAATATTCATGGAAGGATAGTATTTTTTAATAAATAAAATATAAGATTTATTAAGTACACTAAGGAATTATGAAAGAATAATGTGTAAAGTGTAGGCGCAAGAGTGCTTGTAGATTGGAATGGGTTCGCAGAAGCATTCATGTCTGCAAATGTGAGGTGTCCATGAAGAAAATGTATACGTGATAGACAAGGATGGGCGAACAATGTGGAAAAATTGGTATCCATGGAATCGTTAGTGTTTGCGGAAGAAATGAATACGTGGGGGACAATTATTGTCGATAATGCGAAAAAACTAGTATCTACGAAAACATTAGTGTTTGTGAAAGATAGATAACCGTGGAAGAAATGAATACATGGCAAGAAGTAATTGGCGTTAATGTAGAAAAGTTCGTATTTGGGGAAAGGAACACATCTGTGGTAGATAAGTAGAAGGGTAAAAAGTCATCATTGAATGGAATTATCCTCTAGGAAGGAGTATCCACAAAAAAGAATGCATCCGTGGTGGATAAGTAGAAAGGTAAAACGACATCGTTGATTGAAGTATCCACAAAGGAGGAGTATTCGTGGAAAGGATAGTATTCGCAGTGGATAAGTAAAATGAGTAAAACGTCATCATTAAATTGAAGTATCCATGAAAGAATGTGTACGTGGTGGTGGGTGGCAGCGATTACCAAATAGTTTAAAAAAGATTTGAGGATGAGGTGTTTGCAAAAATGTTGGTGTTCAGGATAGAAAGGTATTCTCAAAAGAATGTGTACGTAGCGGATGGCGAGTACTAACCGCAATTTTTTCCAAAAATATAATGACAATTTATAGGAAAATTTGTGTTTAAAGTTACCATTTTATAGCCTATTGAGTTACATAAATGTCTAAGATATGAATGGTCAAAGTTATATTATTTCATGGATATCTATGGTTTTGTGAAGTTAAAGTTGGATTGAATGGAGAGTGGAAATGAATAAATTCTGAAACAATATATATATTTAGTGTAATTTTAGATGAAGGAAAAAGACGATTGTGTGTTACCCTTGTGGATGGGGGCATGTCTGTGGCAATTTACGTCAAATAAAGACGATGTCACATTGGTAAGGGATGTCTGTTGTTTAAGAGGTGTTGCAGTAAAGTTGTGGATAGTTGAAGTGAACAATGTAGCTGAAGGGAGACATTTCCTATGAGAGAATGACATCGTTTGCTGATAAATGTCCATTCTTTAAGAGAAAGACGTCATTGCTTGGAAATTTAAGTGTGTCCGCAAAAGGAAACATGTCCGCATAGAGGAATGTATCAGTAGAATGGACAACGTCATTTTAGGGATGGAATGCTTCTGCCGCATAAAGGAACGAATCCATTGTGAAAAGTAAAATGCATGAAAACGTCATCGTAGAATGAAGGAGAAATCCATGGTGGAAAGAAGTCAAGTGAAATGAACATCGTCATTTGGTTGATGATTCATGGATGACGTGTATCCATGGAAAGGAAATTTTTGTTGCAAAAAGAGTCAAGTGAAATGAACGTCGTCGTTTGCAAAGGGAAAAGGTAGGAGTGTTAGTATCTGTGTATGTGAACGCATCCACGATAGAAAAATAAAGGGAGGAATGACGTCGTATTAAAGGAAGAAACATCCATCTACACAAAGGAACACGTCTATGGTGGATAAACAAAGTGAGGAATGTCATTGTTTTTACTAAAGGAATCGGCTAAACAGTAGGAGTTGCGGAAATGAAGACATCCATAAAATGGAGACATTAGAAATTACAGAAGTGAAGATGTTCGTGAAAAGGAATGCCCTGGAAGGATGTCATGGTAGTGAATGATTGGAAAACTTGTCCTTGAAGGAAGCAAATATTGGTTAGGCCTATTCTTAGTGGATACGCATGTATCCCCAGCGGCAGCTTATACTTCCACTCCTAAAGCACTAGCAATTTAAGAATCGTTTGACCGCTTTGTTGGATTAATGATTGAAGAGTTGTCTAACTGTTTCACCCAGAAAGTAAATACACATGGAAAGAGAAGTAAAACTGGTGACTCCTCGACTAAAGAGGCGCGACTGGCAAGCTAGCAAGGGTGTATTGAGACACACTCAGATAAAAAAAGGGGGAAATGAGAGTATTTCATTCTCTCTATAAACAAACTAAGATTGAGCGACTAAGAGAAGCAACTGAAGGATGAGACTCTTTCCAAATGAACAGAACGATTTTGGCTCAAAAGGGAAGAAGGATTAGATCGTGGGTGTTAAGAGAAAACCAGGTAAGTAGTGTTACATGTGTATGGCCTAATGGCCTACACCACAAGGTGTTAGGAATTTTTTTTGTGACTACTTTTACTTGTGATAATTGGAGGATATGGTGCTATGTTATTTGTGACTATTTTCACCTATGGTGATTCAAGGATATTTAACGTGTAACAACCCGATCCTAATTTTTTCCGTTAAACGGTGTAATTAGACTTTGGAGGAAAGAATTGGCATAATACATGTATTTACATTGCTTCTATACGCGTTAAGTTAAGACTCATGGCTTCGTAAAAATCAATTCGGATAAAAAACTTGGTAAAAAATGCAAAGGAATTGGACTTTTGAACCATTAGGACACATACGGACGCCTTTGCGGATGAGAAGTGTCATCCGCAAAACACATGGAATGTCGCCCAGGCCTTGGAACGACTCGGGATGCACTATGGCATCCTAACCTCACTGTGATGAGGTGTTGCGGACGATGAAGACGATGGCAGGACGCGTCCGCATTGAATTTGTCCAAGTCTTGGGACTTTCGGATGCATTGGGACGACTGCAGACGAGTCGAGGCATCGTCCATTTTGCCTCTGTCTGATTCCTGGACACATTCGGACGATATATACGGATGATGCGGACGCGAGAGAGCCCATCCGAATTGAATTTGTTTGACTTAGAATCTATGCGGATGACACGTGCGGAGGCCAAATGGCATCCAAACCCCGACTACGGACAGTACGGATGAGAGTGGGGATGCCAGCTCTCATCTGAGACCTCAGTATTTTGCCTGCGAAAGTTAGTCTTGTGGACGTGAAGATTTCGTCTGTACCAGTCCGAATCAATGCAGAATTGCGAAGACAGATTTAAATATAACAAAAATGATGTCCAGCCAATAAATCTCCACCTTTTGACACAAAATTGCACGCCTTGACTGACCAACCAGGGATTTGTCTCCTACCACTCGTACGAATGGTCTCCTAAGGTGAGTCTATAACTCTCCAGCCTCCTCCATCTTCTTCATGGGTGTTCTTCTCGGTGAAGGGCTAGAGTGACGCTGCTGGAGGTTGGAGTTACAGAGGAAGCTACTATCCATTGCATCTTCATCAGTGAGGTAAGGATTTAGGTAGTCGTTGGCTTGAGGAAGCCCTACCCACAAGTATTGTATTTGTGTTAGCCGTGATTTTCCTTAGCTTTGTAAGAATGTCCATTCTTTTAATCCATGTATATTATGTTTTTGCTATAGTTCTCTAGATGCTCTTACATTAGATTTCTTGTTACTCCTTGTCACCTTTAAATGCTCATTTACCTACATAAGTGATTGATACTTGACTATGTGTTCTGGATGTTAAACTTAAGCTCTCTGTAGTTGTATTTTCGTGGTTAACCAACCAAGCTCAGTAAAGGAAAGTTACGAGACGTGAATAATGCCTAGTAACTGTTATGTTGAAGTGAACCAAACTAAGAGTTAGCATTCTTCTGCTGTTTTAGTCTATAATATCCCTCTGTCGCTTTCAATTTGTGGCATATCACTATCGTTTTCAGTTACTGCATGTTACTTGATCACATATTCTTGTAGTTGTTGTAAGTGAATCCCTGTTATCATGTTACAGATTATTCCCCATTGTTACTTCACTACTAAACATAATAACTTGTTGTTGCTGACATTATTGCTGTTGTACAACTCAATATTGCTGCTGTAGAATTTAGCCATGTAACTCTACTGTATATCTTGTCCTGCTATACAAAAATACGATAGTTACTTGGGGCATGACTGCTGTGATATGGTAGTATGTATGAGTAAATTCTTTATTTCTAATCTTGCTGCTATATCCCAAAGTATCTATATTCATTTCTCTGTCTTTAATATTGAAGCATGTATATTCATTTCTCTACTGTTAATGCTGTAGCTTGTATATACTCTTCTCTACTGTTAATACTGTGGTCGTTACATAACGCTAATGATGATAGCTCAATATTAAAAATCGTGACTGCTATATGATAACTCCAAACAAAGGATAACACAAAGTGTGAAAATCCCTGATAGATGTTCTGACTTGCTGCTATTTTGCTCAGATAAACGCATGCTTAAGTGTTCCAATATGCTATCAATATAGTCGATTAAACACATGCTTATATAATTGCATTCTTCTGCTGTATAGTCGACTAAGAACATGTTTAGGCGTTCGTATAGTTGATTTAAAGCATGCTTAGCAATTTAGGATTTTTCGCAGTTATGTTCGACTTGAAGCATGTTCACTTGTTCGTGTTTCCCATTGTTTTATTCATTTGAAAGCATGTTTAGCGTTTATCTCTATTGTTCATCATCGTTCAAAAAGCAAGTTATTTCAAAGAGCTTGTCTTGTTGTCTCTCCCCTACATTAATTTTTTGCTGTTATATGGAGTAAAAGCATGTTGGCATGTTCGTATTCTTCTATTTAAATAGTCGATAGAAAGGATGCTTAGGTAAAGTATGATTAGTACTTACTTCCTGACGTATTAGTAGCCATGTAAACTGTACGCTTTCGCTATTTCGTTCAAGTATTCTCGCTATTGTACTCTAATGTTCTGATCTATGTTATTGTTGCTGTTTTAATTGATAATAAGCATGTTATGCTGTCTTAAATTCAACGTGTATTCGTTACTGTTTTCTTTAGGTTTACAAAGCATGTTCGTTGTTCTAATTCGACATAGTTCATTACTCTATGCTGTCGTTACTTCCCTTATATAAAAGCATGTTCCATTCTTGTCTTATTGGATGTTAAAAGTATGTTTAACTTCCACCTCGTAGTTATGCACTGATGTTACTCTCGTTATATCAAGCATGTGTTATTATTCGTTTTATTCATTAATTATTGTGGATCCTTTAAGCATTGTCCTTTACTTCCCATATATGTGTTGCCTAATTAGAGAGTGCTAGGCTGAAATCATGTTAATAGGAACCAAGTAGGGGGTACCCCCTCAAGGTGGTACCCCCTCAGGGTGGTACCCACATGCATGAGGAAAACGCTAAGAAGAAGAATGTTTCTGGATGGGTGGGATACGTCCATCACTGAAAGGAACCCTCCGGCGGGATATGCCGGAAGGGAAGAAACCCTAAAGGTGGGATACGCCAGAAGGGGAGGAAACTTGAAGGCGGGATATGCCGGAAAGGGGACGAATAGGGAATTGGGGTAAATGGGTAGTTTGGATCTAGCCTGGCTGCTAGGATACACTCTCACCAAGTCGGGAAAGGGACTAGCATGCACACAGGAGGTTAGAAGCCGATCAAACTAGGTCATCTCAAAGGACAACCTCCAATCTTCATCTTGAAGTACGAATAAAGAACCAAGAACCAACAAACGTAAAGAAGGAATTGGTTTGGGTGGCCCCCATACCAAAAAGGAATTAAAGAGAGGCATATATAATTGTTTTCCTCTATTTCCTTACTAGGCAAAAGCTCATGTCCTTACTTGTGGTGTAGGTAACGAAGTAATTCTCCTAGGAGTAGAGGAGGCCATTCTGGTGGAGCCTGTGGCTTATCCAGAGGAGACGCATCCCGAGTAGTAGCATGGCTTCGAGTAAGAAAGAAAGAAAGTATTTTGTAAGGGATAACCTCAAGTTGTTTTATGAACGTTAATTTACCCTTTTAAAACCCTATTTGAGTAGTTATTTTCAGATGTTATGTAGACTTCATTTTGGAAGCCCAAACCCTAAATTTAAATCAATGCTTAAGTAATGTTTTAATTATGTTTCCGCTAAATTTATTTAATTATGGTTTTTCTTCTCCGATTTAAGTAACTGTTTTAGCAAGTTGATGACAATTGGATTTTAGCACTCTGATATTCTTTAAGCAAAGATTTTAAAGGAAAAATTTAACATCAAAACTCAGTTTAGTAAATTTTAGCATACTTTTAAAATGGTTAGAAATACGGGTCGTTAAATAACAACTCGATTTTTCGTAAATCCTTTAAAATGCATTAAAATTTCAAATTTTCCTTTTTTAAAACAAATCAAAGTGCATCAAAACCGGACCAGTACTAACCTTTCGTTAAACTTGTAATGAAAATCGATTAATAAAAGTGCGGAAGCGTTATGAAATCGTCTATTTAAAGCATTGCGGAAGCGTAAATAATTTAGTAAAAGAACTAAAATAATTAAATACAACTTAATTAAGTTACAACTTAATACAACCGTTTTTCTCTTTTCATTTAAGCCTGACCAGCCACAATCTCGCTCGTGCAAATCCTTCATCCCTACTCCGTTATTTGTTTATTATCTGTTTGTCATTTGTACCTACACCACAAGTAATACGTGAGCCTAATGGCCCAGTAAGAAAAAAGGTTTAATGCAATTATGCTTATGACTCTCTTTAGTTCATTTGGAATGGGGGCCACCCAAACCAATCATTTCACTATGTTCGTTCGTTTGTTATTTCCTTTACTTTCATTCATTCGTTCGTTACTCGTACATCGAGCTGGAGATTGAAAGACACATATGGTATAGTATAGTTGGTCGAATCTAACGTCCTATGGACAACTAGGTCTCGATCCCGACAAGGTAGGGGTATTTCCTAGCTGCCAGACTAGAACTGCTACCCATCTGCCCCCCAACTCCTTTTTATTCTTTCATTTTCTTAACATTTTACCTTACTTATGCATGTGTGAGTAACACCCCTAGGTGGCACTTCCTACGGTTTTCTATTAACATGATGCATGACCATAGATTCTCAACCTAACATAATGCATGATGCTTGTATCATAACATTAACAATAATTGCTCATATAAGAAAAGTAAACAGTAGTTGCATTGAAGGTAAAGCAGCTGAAATTGAAGACACTTATAAAGAATAACATAAATTCAAAACGCACAACAAGGAACAATTGTATCGAATTGAAACGGCGAATGAATACTAAGAGACGCTAAGGTAAACAAGTGATGAATTACGAAATGACTAACATGCTCGTTAAACAAAGCTAAACTAAACATGAAATGTGCTTTAAACAATAAATAATGGAAAACATGCTTGTAAATTAGAAATTCTTAGTCATGCTTTTATTCTAACTATTAAACATGCTATAACTAATAGTCTAGTTATTATCCTAATTAATTACATGCTCGAATAATTAGTTAATATGCTCAAGGTTTTAGTTATTGATTACACAACTAGTTAAATTAACGTGCTTCAATTGCTTAACAGATTAATTTACATACCTAATTAGTTAGTTAATTACATGCTCAAAGATTAGTTATTGATTACATATGCTTGCATTGATTAACCTGCTTAAGTCGATTAACACACTTAAGTTAGACTTAACATGCTCAAGTCTAGTTCATGAATCTAGTTTAGTCAATTGCTCTAGTTAATTGACATGTATCAAGAATTAATCAAGAAAGTTAAACATGCTCAACTGATTAATTAACATGCTTGTTTAGTTGACCATTCTATTTAGTTAGCTACTCTAATTACTTGTCATACATCAAGAAATGATTAAGTTACTTAAACATGCTTCACTAGTTAATATTATCATACACATCTAGTTAGTTAATTAACATGTTCAAGAGTTGATTACATGCTTTTATCCTATTTAACTAATCATTCTTAGGTTTCGTAGACAATAGTATGCTAAAGACAAGTAATTGTAAACAAAGTCATAAGCAATACCAAGAAAACAATAGCAAAGGTAATGTAAAAACATTCATTCACATAGTCAATGAAACCCTTAATTCGTTTACTTTTCTTTTGTCCTTTTCATTCTTTTCAAGCAATGTAAAGCGTCTCCATTATTTTTAAGTAAGGTAAAGCATAGTAAGGAAAATTGCAGCAAGAGACAATATAACCATATTAAAGGAAATTGCGGAAATGAGAATTGTACATAATATTTACAGGAAAAATAACATATTATTATTAACCTAGTTTATTACATGCTCAAGAAGGAAATTCAGTCATTGCCTTAGTTAATTATTCTAGTTAATTGACATGCTTGCCAACTATAATTAACATGCTTACTAAGCAATCACATTTAGTTAGTTAACCCAGTTAATTAACATGCTCATGGAAATCATTAAAATTACTAGTTTAAGGTTCTAGTCAATTAATCATGAAACATACTCAAGAAAGAATGATGATTAAACATGTGTAGCTAATTAATTTATGCATGCTTAAGAGTCAATTACATACTTTATCCTAGTTACTTAACGTGCTCAAGAATTTTTCATTGTTATTCTAGTGAGCTATCCTAGATAATTTACATGCTCAAGAACTAATTACATTTAATGATTCTAGTTAATTATCCTAATTAATTTACATGCCGCTAATATCATAAACATGCTAATTAGAGATTATGATAGGTTAGTTAATTGTTCTAATCAATTTTCATTCTCAAAAACTAACTTCAATTATTACCCTAGATGATCAAACATGCTTTCCTTATATCAATTTAATATGCTCATTCTAGTTAATTTACATGCTAATAAGAGTTTACGATTATTAGTTATCCTAATTGATTAGCATGCTCAATTGCTTATTATTTAACTGAAGTGATTAGCATACTCCATGGATTTGCATTTATTGATTAACATTTAACAAAATTGATTAACAAGTAAACATATTAAATTAGGAAAATAAAACAAACAATTGATGGCAGAACAATAGCAAGGAAATAACAGCATTATTGTTGAGAACTAAACAGCAAGTAAACATTCAGTATCAAAAATAGAACTCCTAGCTTATTTCTAGACTTCACATAATCATTTGTCATTCACATTTTCAACGTTCAACACCCTTCTAACATTCATAATTTCTTTAGCAAACAAGGCATTTGTATCACATAACAGACAATAAACAGAGCTAAACAATGAAAGGAAAATATTACAGAGCTCATAGTAACCTATAGTGAGGAATCGACAAGGAGAATATAACAGGAAATAACCAACCAACAGTAAGGAAACCTACAGAGCATCAACAGTTCAAAGCATTTTAACTACAGAATAACACAGAGCAGTATACTAACCTACTCACATTCTACACAACAGATCATCCTAGGGAAATAAGAGTTCGAAGAATCATCATCTAAAATCAGCTAACATTATCTACAATAAACATTCAGTAAACTAACATATAACTAAATAGGGACAACAACAACACTTGTGGTGCAGGGCCTCCAAATGGCCAAGACACACCCAAGTTTCCTTACCAGTTTGAAGAACTAAATAGGGACAACAACACTCCACTCCACATCCAGCAGCAGCTTACCAACAACTCCAAGGCAGCAGCTCACTCTCCTTCAACTTACTAGCTAACCCAACCTCACTCACGTAGCTCACGTCACACACTACACTCACACTTTTTGTAATACCCCAAATTTATATATTGAAATTTATTAAGAATAATTGGAAATTAATTAGGGGTATTTAGAATTATCAGATATTTATCAGGGTATTACCGATGACATAACCGTTAGGTTATAATTTAAAAGAATTATTGGAGGTTAATTGATGGAAATCAATTTAGGAAATGAAATTAAGAAATTTAAATTGGACCTCTAATAATCTTTTAACGACATTTGGAATAAGTCAAGAGTTACAATTTTGGGTCAATTAGTATGTGGTACAAATAATTAACACTTCAGCATATAAAATTGATAATAATTAAAGAATTAAAGGAAAGTGGAGATTTATTATTGAATACTTGAACCAGTTCAGTTGGAGAACTGATTTAGCTTTCCCCTCATTTCGTCAAATGGCCTTCGGCAAGACGAAATGAGTGGGAGGGATGAGATTTATGGGATAATTAAGATTAATTGGGACTAATAATGTAGGGGGATTTAATTAATTTGAATTAATTAGTGAAGATTAATTGATGGATTAAATGTAAAGGGATTAAATTAATTAAAGTAATTGGATTGAAGGAGGGGATGGGAAGCATGAACTGGTTCAGCAGAACCAGTTCATGCCACTTAAACTGGTTTGCTGGGCGAACCAGTTAAGTGAAGGCAGAATGGCCTTTGGCCATTCTGCGAGAGGGAGAGCAAGAGAAGGGAGATGAGTGAGGGAGAGGGAGAAACAATGGAGAATCCGGGAGAGGCGAGTGCGACGGCGAGCGAGCAGACGAACGGTGGGTCGCCACTGACGGTACGAGCGGTGAAGAATGGCAACCATGGGGGCAGCTAGGGCTCGGAATTGGGACCTTCACGGGTGTGGTTTCCAGCGACGATTGAGCTATGGTTGATCGGGTGTTTCCTCCTCCTTTGCATTTCTTCTAGTTTAGTAGTCGATTGGAGGCATTATGGTGCTAATTGCAGTCGGTAGTGATGATTTCAGCATCTGGTCGGATTTGCAAGTGGGCGATGGGTTGAGCTTTGGCTGGGTTTGGCTTGACCGGTCCGAGTGGAGTGTTGTCTGCTAAGCAGACAATCCCTATCACTCTTTCAAGTGTGGAATCAGCGTGGGAAACATTCTAAGGAAGCTGCAGTGAGATTGTCGGGCGTGCTCTCTACCCTCTAGGCATTGGTAGAAAGTGTCCCCTCTGGTTACTTAGAAACATAAAAGAGAAGGGGAGAGGGCTAGCAGAACTGCTTTTGGGAGAGCTGAACTGAGAGAAGAAATGGGGTCTGGTGAACTTCTGCAAGAGGGAAGAAGCTCTGGTTGGGATGCTCTCTGGAGCTGTTGTTATCGGGTCTATATGGTTCTTCAGGTAAAAGCTCTTTGTTTCTTTTAGACATTACTTTTGCTGTTTGTTTTTGATAGTATGAGCTGCATTGTGAACTTCTTGGATAATATGGATGAATAATGCCTCTGTTGAGTTCTATATCTTGGGTTTTATTTGGCCAGTAACTGGATATGGTCTGTTGTCTGTTAGTTGTGATGCCTTTTGTTGTTTTTGAGATACTCTTTAGTGATTTTGTGGTCGTTGGGTGGAATGGAGTTCTGTACACATTATTCTCTACTGTTAAAATTGATTGAGGGTTTTGGAATGTTGAATATGTGAGTGAGGCATGAATTTTACCCTCTGATGTTGATTATGCTCTCTGTTGGTTAGAATTCAAATATGTACAGCTGAGAATATGTGTGTTGTGGTGTTAAGTATGATTTCTAGAATAATTGTGATTAGATAAACCATTGAGGCTTAGTTACTTGTTGGGCCACTTGTTGATGAAAGATTATTTCACGATATTGGTTATTACTTCTAGGTTATGGAGATGAGGTGAAGAATGATAAATTATATTTGGTTGTTAAGCTGTGAATGTTGGAATTTCTACGTGTTAAGTGTGTAGAATTCGATGAGAAGTGATTAATGGTATGATGTTATTGAATTATGAAGGTGTGGAAAAGAGGAGAAGAATAGCAACTTGGTGCACTATGCGTAAACGTTTCGAGGTAAGGAAATTGGGTGTGTCTTGGCCATTTGGAGACCCCACACCACAAGTAGTGTGTGTGAGTAGTGTTGTGTTCCTTGAATGATATTCTGTTATTATTTCCTTGGATTGATAGGGTAGATTATTGTTAGCTTTATGATATTACCTGGTTAATATAACTGCTATTATTCATTGTTGGTATTCTTTACTGTTAAGTGATATTGTTAGTTCTGTCATAAAGGCTTAAATAATTGATGAACGAGTGATAGATAATTGATGAACGAGTAATTCTTAGATAATGAATGAGATAAATGGGTAAAGTGCAAAGACATTATTATGATTGGTTCCTTATAGTTTAACTTCTTTTTAGTTATTAATTGCAAACTGCTATTTATTTCATCATTGTTTATGTGACGACCCGGTTTTTCCTTTCCTTTAAAAATATAAATTTAAAACTTTTATAATAATAACTTAAATTACTATTAAATGAAATCATAGTTTTCTTCTAAAAACCGAACCGTCAAATTCTTTCTTATAATTATTACTTAAACCATGAATATATATGAGTATAAATCATTTTCCTTGAAAACG
>CM039471.1:21732238-21808809 GCA_022433065.1 Begonia loranthoides
CAAGTAAACACTGTAAGCCTAAAAAGGCTTAGTAAGGAATTGGAAAACAAACAAAACACAACAAATGCCTCTAACTGGTTATGTCGGAAAGGAATCCATCCAACCCACCCCCTCTCCCTCTCTTCGATTTCATCCCGAGGAAGGAAAATGGCTTCTGCCATTTTCCTTTTTATTTTTATTTTTATTTTTTATTCTTATTTCATATATATATATATATATATATTAACAATTAATTTGATTTCTTAAATCAATTTATTCTATTTAATTATTTCTAATTTATTTAAATTAATACGACAATTATACTAAATTTCAATTATTTATGTTGCATAATGTTGATGAATATCGTTCCGTTTTATAACGTATTTATTTTCACGAATTTATAATATTCAGAAGGACAAGAAAATAACGAAGTTTGTCCTTGGTAATATCCCGATAAATATTTAATTACTCTGAATTATTATAATTAATATTATTTGTAATTAGACTTATTATATTATAGAAAATCGGGATATTACAGTTTAGTTGCTATTGGGTTGTCTTACTTTCATAACCTAGCATTAATACTTGTGATAATGAGCATGTTTAATTGGTAATTTACTAGGATCCTGAATAGGTTATTCAATGGAGCACGTTAACTAATTTAGTAATCTAAGCTTGTAAACAATTAGAGTAAGCTCAGCATGTGAACTAATGTTTAACTAACTAAGTATGCTTAAGTAAATGTAATTAGTTCTTGAATAAGTTCACTCACCTGGAATGATAAACGGATCAATAATTAAGGCTTTAACTAGATTTGAGAATGTTAGTTAACTAACTAGTTGAGCATGTTAATTAATTAGTTGAACATGTTTAATTAACTTGATTTATACTTGATGCATGTCAACTTATTAGAACAAGCAACTTAATGAGAGTAGTTAATTAATGCAATCATGCTAACTAAACTAGAGTAATTAACTAGGCAAGCATATTAATGAACTAACCTATCATTAATTGGTATGAATGAATTAACTAGAAATTAACTAGATTCTAATACGACTAGTCAAACATGTTTAAATAACTAGCTATGCATGTTTAATCCATTTAAACTATTAAAAGCATGTCAGCGAGTTGCAATAAAGGCATGTTTAATCATCATTCTTTCTTGAGTATGTAAATCAATTAGAATAACTAACTAGAATGTTAATCGTATTTTCATCGAGCATGTTATTAATCAGAATAATTAACTAATTATTAAGCATGTCTAATTAATTAGAGTAAACATGTTAATTATAACTTAAGTGTGTTAATTGACTTAAGTAGGTTAATCAACTCAAGCATGCTTAACCAATAACTAATCCTTGAGCATGTAGATTGACTAGGATAATCATTTATAGTCTTGAACATGTAAATCGACCTAGATCAACTAACTATAACCTTGAGCATGGAAATTGACTAGTATATATATATATAGAATTCTGAACACACCTAACCAACTAGTTGAACATGTTAATTAACTAGTTGTAAATCATAAAAAGAGAACCATTGCAAATCTTTTGACCTTTTCTCTTCGTCTGGTTGATGAAAGGTCGTTGTGTGTTGCCTATGAATTGAGTAGAGTGGCAGTATGAATGGAGAGAGGTGAAAAGTTAGGGTTACTTTGCCAAAATGATAAGAGAACCGTGAGAGTTTGATGGTGTGTGAGGTTCTGAAGACTATAAGAAGTGGGTGATATTAGAAGGAGAGACGCTTCAGTGTGAGACCGTGAGTAAGAAACTGAAAATGGAAGACGGTCACTGTGGTTATTCTTTGTATTTATTCAGGTAATTGTTTTTCACTCATGTTTTCATAAAAATTGTACGGGAGTAGGATATTGCGGTGTAGTTTTACTGAAGTTATACGTTGTTGTTTTCATGGTTGTTCTCTGGAGTTTAGTTCAATTGATAACATGGTATTATGCATGCTTTTCCTTTGGAAATACTCTGTAATATGCATGTCTTCGATGATGATCCTCTTTTAATGATGTTCCCTGTAGTTGGTTTTTCCTGAGTGATAGTCTGTCTATTTGGTCTTGCTGTGGAATGATTTTTAATGATATACTAATTCTGGAAATAAGTTGGATTTTGAGAAAGGATGTATTACTTTTGGATACCGCCTAAACAGTGTAATATGTTAATATAATATGTTTAAAATATTTGGTGGGATATTATTATTGGATTGTTGACTGGTTGGTCGATGATAATTGTTGGGTCTTATTGCTAAGAACCGTCAAGTGGACATTATACCCTGATTAATTATGGAACTTATGTTGTTGAAAGTTAGGATTGAAATTCAATAAGGTAGAGTATGAATTCTTTTGGGTACTATCAGACATATAGTGAAGCTATACCTTATTTGAGTAAATTGTTAAATTGAATTAAGGAGATATATTAGGCAATGAATTGCTAGTAATTTTGGTTGTTTATTGGTGAATCTTTATTGTAACCTCATGTTGCTAATAATTAGGTATGAGATATGGTTTCGATTGATGGTATGTCCTCTGCTGTGTGATAATTATTTGGTTAGGGTTATATTTTGATGACTATTGAATATATTTGGAAATGGATTAAGCCACTACATGTATACTAAGTAGAATCTAAATATTAGAGTGATATCCATGAAGTTGGTTATTATCAAGTGGAATAAATAGTTGAGATGACTTGTAGGATAAGGTGCTTGTTGGAATAAATGGTTAAGTTTGGATAGTATTGGTAGAGGGTTACTCGTTGGTTGTGATTTTGAAGTTGCTGATTTATTATTAATAGTCGTTGTCTATTATTGAATAGGTATTGAAGAGAAGAAACTTTAAGAGCTAACTCTTAGATAGGATTGTATGTACATGACAATGTTAAGACTTGAAATCCTAAAGTACACGAAAATGGAATGAACGTAAATAGCTATTTTTGTGGACTAATTAATTATGTCTAGCACAAAAACAAAAGATAAGTAAATAGCTATGGTCCGATTGGATACGCCTAGCACAAAAATCAAAGATAAGTAAACGGATGTTTGTGTGGTCTTGTTGGATATGCCCGGCACATAAGCAGATTAAACAATAGTAAAAAACAGGAACAGTAAATAACGGTTTTTGTAGTACGATTGGATATGCCTGGCATAGAAACAAAATAAATATCAGTAAAAGATATAAACAGTAACAGATAAGCAAAATTAAAAAATGTATACGATGTTACAAAAATTATATACATATTTCATGTTTTACATTTATACCGTTTTTTGAGCTTTTGGCTCATAGTTAGGTCCCGTTGATGTAGATATGGAGCCGATGATTGGATAAAGCTGATAAAGAACATAGCTGGTGGAGTATTGTTTGGTTTGGCGTTTGTGCTGTTGGCGATATTGACCTTGGGTTATGGCTCACAGAAATGAAATAAATGTATTTAAATGTTTTCAAAGCTTTTAAGTATTTTATAACTTCAAACAAATGTTCTGTATATTTACTCTGAGACATCTGTTGTATGTTTATTACTTTGGTTCTCCATCATTCAAATGATTTAAGGAAAAGAAAATTTTTATACGAAAAATGTTACAACATGTGTATCAGCACAATGCCAAACTAGATAAGAAGGAAACACCGTAGTGCAATCAACTTAATTGTATTTAGGGAAAGGCCCATGAATGACACAATCTCACCTTAGCAGTGAAACCCTACGTACTTGGTCGCCGCTGAACCAAGAACTTGGTTGTCACAACCCCAAGGACATGGTTGCTGCAGCGTCCAAACATGGGCACACATGCTAAGAACAATGTCAATGTCATAGCCCCACACTTTTGGTGTTGCAGTGCAACATGTGTCTTGCATCTATGTGGTTTGAAAGAACACCATGAGTTCTATGATGGTGACCTTTCAGCACTAAGGGGCTTATGCTTCAAAACCAGATATTCAAACGTAACTTTAGGCATCGTGGTGCCATACCCTTAGGGTTGCAACTCAAGGTCAGCAATCAGACTGTGGCACACGGGACTGTCCTCGCCTGACCTTCCTAGGTTTTACGAAGAATTTCGAAGCGTAATGAACAATAGCATCGTAGCGTTCAACCATAATTAGCCATTATTTAAAAAAAAAAGTTGTTGGTAACAGATATTCTATTAGTTGTTTCTAACCAAATTACAAAACTCCACGTTGGCCTTATAATATAATGGAAAGAAAGATCCATTTGAAAACAACTCTTTTGTTTGTTTTTTAATAATAATGTCATTTTTTTTGTATAAATACCTATCTCTTCATTTGATCCAGAAACACATTTACCCATTCTCAATTAACTCTATTCTACTCTCTTAATCGAACTTTTTTTTGAAAAAATAAAAAGTTGCCCTTGAAAATTGGGAAAAATAAACTAAATTTACATATTGTAATTCATTGTTTAGTAGAAAGGAAAATATGCATCTTAAAAGATATAGGTTAATTTGTTCATGTAGAAAAGTTAATTTGTTTACTTTTAAACATAATGATAGTACTGCTAGGTTAGAATTAGTAGATTAAATGATTAGAGTCAAACTTCTATTTATTTTTCTTGAAAAACATGACTTGACATGTTTAGTATCAATAATGCGGTTCGATCAAATTGCCTATGTCCGCACTCTAAAACTCCTCCTTGAAGATTCTCTTCTCTATGACCCTTTTGGTTACAAGTGATTGAGCTTTGAAGTGCCAAATAAACATTTACAACTCTTCCAAGGCGCCACTTTTTTCCTTGGTTGAACTTGCGGAGGTGAATTATGTTATTTAATCTCTTTCATGTGATTATCTTAATCGTTTCATTCACTATCTCAATATGAATTTTTTCTCTAAATTAGATAAATTTAAATCTAATATGCAAGTAAATTAAAATAGTAAAGAAAAAAAGGTAATAAAGTATATCAAATTGCCTACGTCTGAATTCTAAGACTCCTCATTGAAGATTTTGTTCTCTATAACCCTTTTAGTTACAAGTGATTAAGTTTTCATGTTTAAATTAAATCTTTACAACTGTTCTAGTGCATCACTCTTATCCTTGATTGAACTTGTGGGTGTCAATTGAAACTTTTTTGACTTTTCAAGGGCGTCACCATTTCCGTCTTCACAATAAATGTGTAGATGGAAAAATATTCAGTACAATAGTCTCACTCGCTCAAGAGATATAATCTCAAGTTTAAGAATAGGAGAGATTAGGTTTGGGCACAATAATGAAGGCTAAAAATCACAAATGAAATACGCAGCACTTCATCGTAAAGTTCTCGTTTTGTTTTTGTTTTTTTTTTTTTACACAGTAGAGGTTGTTTCTATTTATTAATGCCTATAAAAATTTTGGAGCCCTGGTCTACCATCTAAAAAAATGGGTCCATCTCTTTTTCACCTTTGTGTGATACTTGAATTTTCTAGGTCGACCACTGGTATCTTTAGTTAGATCTCTTCACTTATAAATAGTCATATTTTTGAATTGTGGTATACCACAGTTATCTTCTAGTCTGCCACGGGTATCCGCAATCAACCACTTAAGTTGACAACATATACTCCTTGATCGATCGCTTCAACATATTTTAGAAAGTGGACGCTCTTGAGAGGTTTTTAGGGTGAGTTATGTTCTATCTGGTCAATTGCAATAGTCAACCTATAAAGGCTTAGTTGACTGCTTCAGGAAATCTTCAAAAATTATGTTATTTAAAATTTTTCATATGATTTGAGTTAATCCTTTTGTTTGATATCTCAATATGATTTTTTTTCTCTAAATTTGATCAATTTAAATCTCATATGCAAGTAAATTAAAATAGTAAAGAAAGAAGGGTAAGAGAGTGTAAACTAATTTTTTTTAATGTGATTCTATCAAATTGCCTATGTCCCCACTCGAAGACTCATCCTTGAAGATTCTCTTATCTATAACTCTTTTGGTTGCAAGTAATTGAGCTTTCAAGTGTCAATTAAACCTTCACAACTAGTCCAGGGCGTCACTTTTCTCTTTCGTTGAATTTGTGGAGGTGAATTAAGTTATTTAAATTTTTCTTGTGAATATGTTAATCCTTTCATTCGCTATCTCAATAAGATTTTTTCTTTGAATTAGATAAATTTAAATATAATATGCAAGTAAATTAAAATAGTAAAGAAAAAAAGGAACAAAATTTGTTAATGCGGTTCTATCAAATTGCGTATGTCCACACTCTAATACTCCTTGAAGATTCTCTTCTCTATAACCCTTTCAATTACAAGTGATTGTGCTTTCAGGTGTCAATTAAACCTTTACAATTGTTCTAGAGCATCATTTTTTTCCTTGATTGAACTTGTGGGTGTCAATTGAAACTTTTTTGACTTTTGAAGGGTGTCACCTTTTCTGTCTTCACAATAAATGAGTAGGTCAAACAATATGAAGTATAATAGTCTAACTCTCTCAAAAGATATAATCTCAAGTTTAAGAATATGAGAGATTAGGTTTTGGCACAGTAATGAAGGCTAAAATTCACAAATGAAATCAGCAACACTTCATTGTAAAGTTGTTATTTTGTTTTTTTACACATCAGAGGTTGCTTCTATTTATAAATGACTACAAAATCTTGGAGCTACGGTCGACCACATATAAAAATGGGTCCATCTCTTTATGACCATTGTGTTGTACTTGAATTTTCCAAGTTGACCACCGATATCTTTAGGTAGATCTCTCTACTTATAAACAACCAGATTTTTGAATTGTGTTATACCACAATTATCTTCTAGTCTACCACGAGTATCTGTGGTCATCCACTCAAGTTGACCACATATACTTCTTGATCAACCGCTTCAACATATTTTAGAAACTGGATGCTCTAAAGAGGTTTTTATGGTGATCTATTCTATTAGGTCAACTACCACAATCGACGTATAAAGGCCTGGTCAACCACTACAGGAAATCTTCTAAATTTATGTTATTTAAACTTTTTCATGTGATTTAAGTTAATCTTTTTGTTTTATATCTCAATATAAATCTCCCTAAATTAGATAATTTTAAATCTAATATGCAAGTAAATTAAAATATTAGAGAGAGAAGGAGAAGAGAGTGCATATATTATTTATTAACATGGTTAGACCATATTGCTTACATCCACTCTCCAAGGAAACTTCTTGAAGATTCTTTTCTCTAGAACCTATCTGATTACAAGTGATTGAGCTTTTGGCTATCAATCAAACTATTACAACTATTCTACAACATCACTCTTGTCCTTATTGAACTTGTGGGTGTCAATCGAACATTTTTCAACTTTTCAACTACATCACCATTTTTGTCTCCACAATAAATGACTAGGTGAAAAAATGTTAAGTACGATACCCTAACTCTTTCAAGAGATACATTCTCAAGTTTAAGAATAGGAGAGGTTAGGTTTAGGCTCAAGAATGAAAGCTCAAAACCCCAAATGAAATCGGTAGCACTTCGTCGTAAAATTCTCATTTTTTTTTTGCACAACAGAGGTTCATTTTATTTATAGATGCCTTCAAAATCTTGGAGCTCCGATCAACCACCTATCTAAATTGGTCTATCTCTTTATGACTATTATATGATCCTTGAGTTGGCCAGGTTGACCATTGGTATCTTTAGTTTGACCTCTCAGCTTGTAAACGGTTAGATTTTTTAATTGCTATTTTGTGGCAGCCCGACCTGTGAAGGCAAGAATGACCTAGGTGTGGGTTGGCCCATATCAGTGGGCGAATGCATGATTTATAAGTATGGTTCTCCTTCCTAGCTAGTACGATGCATTTTGGGGTAACTCCAATGACAAAACCATACAGGTTTTGACCCAAAGCGGACAATGTTGTATTAAGATGATAGGGGACACTACAAATGGTATTAGAGGCAAAGCCTAACTAGAAGTGTGGCTGTCGAGGGTGTCGAGCCCCCAAGGGGGGAGATTGTGGCAGCCCTCCCTGTGAAGACAATAATGGCTCATGTGTTGGTCTGACACATATAGTGGATCCCACATCGCTTGGAAGAGTAGAAAATGTATGGTTTATAAGTAGGGTTCTCCTCCCTACCTAATACAATGCATTTTTGGGCTAACTTCAATGACAAAATCATGCAGGTTTTGACCCAAAGTGGACAATATTGTAATAGGAGGATTGAGGAAGTAACATATTTACCATATGTATCTTCTAGTCTACCGCTCCAGTCTACCATGGGTATCAATTGGTCAATTGCCCAAGTCAACCTATATACTCTCTTGTCGATCGGTTCAACATATTTCAAAAATTGCACGCTCTCAGGTGGTTTTCAAGATAACTTCCGTTTTGACTAGTCAACCACACTAGTATACCTATGATGGCTTGGTCGACCGCTTTAATAAATCTTCAAAAATTTGTTGTTCTTGGGAGTTTTTCAAAATGACCACAATTCTAACTAGTCAACTGCACTAGTTGACCTATGAAAGACATGGTCAACTTGTTCAGCAAATTAAAAAAAAAATTCATTGCTCTCAAAAGTTTTTCTAGACAACATCTCAACTTGGGTAGGTTGACCACTCATACATCTTTTCCTTGATTTAAATTGTGTAACTCCTATGAACTTTAACATTAATTGTAAGAACTTAATGACAATGTTAGTCATCCAAATATCCACTTTTAAGTGTATTTCTAATGAGAACAAAAATATATAATTCATCATTGAAATATCAAAATATTAATAACCATTTTCAACTAAGATACAACCAAACAACTTAGATATATTCAAATACATAACTACATCTTCAAATTACAATAAACTTAGAATTAATTATTTAATTAATCATACTTTTCATCAAAACAATTAAGCTTAATTCCTATTAAGCTAACAATAGGGACAATTCAAAGAGAAATTGATCCTCAATATTCAAGTTTTTCATCGTCTATGATAAAGTGAGACGTAATGAAAAACTTTAAAACTCAAAACCATAATAAAAAGTTATTTGGAAAATTATGGGGGAAAAATATATTTAACTTCCAATATGTGCACGTTCACTAATCAAATGGTTTGTTTAACCACATATTATATTCAATGAAAAATGAAATTTGTGTAAACGAATTATTTCTTTTGCTACAATTGAATCTCCTCATATGAGTAATATAATATGAAATTCTATTATCTAAAATATATTGTTTGACTTGAGATAATACTTGTAATAATGATGTTGGTCACATATTTTTTAGACGTTATATTAATTGCTATTAAGATTACATTTTCATTATCGTTGTTGTGTGTTTTTAATTCAATTGTTCCACATGGTTTGATTATTTTAGTAGATTCAATTTCAAAAATTAGAGATATAGTTCATAACATCAATTTTTTGCAAGCTATACACGAATAATTTATAAAATGACGTAAGGGTAAAACAAAAGAACAAAAAAAATCTAGGACCAATTTGTCACATTGGTGGAACTCAATATATGAAATCTTAAACTTAGCTGTACAATATAAAGAAATTTTAAATCTATATTGCATGAAGTTAAATAATATTTCACTCCAACATAATATTATCATGATTGACAAATGTGATTTGTTGTGTGTAAGAGATTATCTTACAATTTTTTATTCGTCTACAATTTTTTTTTGCATGATATGTAGTGCTAGTGCTTGTTATGCTATTTCCGACTATCGTTACATATTTGTTTCAATAATTGTATTTATGATATATTTTTGTGAAGTGTTTCAAAATATGAAAGATAAATTTAATAAATATTTTAATGATGATGAGGTTTTTATAATATTTTTTTAGTTGTTGTAATTGATTCTAGATGTAAAAAAGAGGCTTTCGAAAGTTGGTTAGATATTAATTAGGAGCATGGTCAATATAAAGTTAATTAAGTTTTAACGTCTTTTGGTAATAGATTTTTATAATATTTTTAGGTGTTNATGGTCAATATAAAATTAATTAAGTTTTAACGTCTTTTGGTAATAGATTATATGAAATTTACATTTTTATAAATAAACTATTAGGAGTGATAAACTTTATAGAACTTTTCTTCTAATGTTGCTCCTAGTTCTACTTCTTTTTTCAAAATACATTTGCAAATTTTTAACAGTAGAAAATTGTTGTCGAGCATAAAAGTAAAAAGTTAAGGAAAGAGAAGTAAAACTAATTTGTTAACTCGCTTTGGCTAATCTTCTCTACGTCCGCGCTTCAAGGCTCCTCTTTGAAGTTTCCTTAAAGGTAACCTCCCTGATTATATTTGATTGAACTTCACGATATCAATCAAGCCTTTATATTGACTATTGTGGGACATCACTCTTTTGATTGCTCTTCACAAGCATAAATCCAGCCTCCTATGACTGTTCCAAGTGTCACCTTTGATTATCGTTTAAGTACAAATATTGGAAGTTTTGTACAATGAAATACGATCTAAAATGCCTAACTCTCACAAAGGTATTCTCTCAAATTAAGGGTTGGGAGAGTTAGGCTACCACTCAAACATGAGGAGAAATGTCTTGAATAAATTTGACAGCACTTCGACACGATTTCTCTTCCTTAGCTCTTCAATTAAGAGTGTTTCTTTTTATAAACAACTGCCTAGCATTTGACCACTCAATTATACCGGTCGACCGCTTCCTAACCATTGGATGTTACCATTACCTTCTGGTTGACCACTTCCATCTCTAGTCACCAGCATCAGTCGACTGCTCTTTGATCCGGACGACCGCTTCAAGCACTTTGGAAATAGAGTTTGCTCACTATTAAATTTTCGGTCGACTGCCTTCTATTCAGGTCGACCTCTTTCACTGCTTCAGCATTCTTGAGCAATCTGTATGAATTTCGATCGATCGTCTTTCTTCTCAAGTTGATCGTAGCTATGTTTTTTGTATTCTTTGAAGATTCTAAGTCCCAATGATCTTGTCATTAACTACATAGACTCAACAAATATATTAGCAAATATAAATACCCTTGTTACAGAGTATTTTCAATAAAGTTCAAATTGTAAACAAGATGATAAACATATTAATTACATTCAAATTATAACAAACTTATAATCAATTATTTCTATCATCATCAAAACAATTAAGCATAGCGAAAAACATTCCTAGTGGAAATAATGTCATTCACAAACATTTGCACATCATACGCCCACATGCACGTAAGGGGAAAATAACAACTGTCCAAAAACTAGTTAACGCATATTGAAACGTAATGATAAAACACTTTGACCAGGTTTAGAGATTCAAAAGCAAGAACATGGTACCATTGATGTCTAAATACCACGTTGCACATAAACAAAACATCTTCTGGTAGCAAAAGGTGCATAGCAAATAAAGGGCCCAATCATGACCCAAAACAACCAGAGGTCCTTTCGGTACATAAATGAAATGTAATAGCATACATGCGTGAAATAAATGTGTACAACTAGTGTACATATAATATAAAAAACTTACATGCTATTAAACAAAATATGTCGAGTTTTATGTTTAATATCTCACAAAATAAGGGTTTTAAAGATCATGATGTATATGCAATACAATAAAACAACCCCTACCTCGACGATGGTAAACCTTTCTACCTGTTCGAATGACACTCTTGTGAAGTCGTTCGAAGTTTGTAAAATCATCGAAACCTAAAATAATATTGACGTCAGAATCCCTTCTAAAATACTAGGGATAATAGATGGGTCCTATATTGACACTAAAAAACTAAACCTAAAAGGAACGACAATGGGTCGTGAAATTTGTCAAGGCGACAAAAATTCAAGTCGGAGACATACTCCAAAAAGCAGTCGCACAATAGCCCAATAAGGCCCATGGAACGACAAAAAATGAGGTCAAAATAAATGGGCTGAAATTGCCCAAAATAGGGTTGGCGTCACCGCTCAAGCAATGACAAGCAGTTGCACCCAACTTGGAGATAGTGGCAGGACTTGAAGCAGTCGACAATGCGACACAACGTGTTTGGTCCATTTGCTAATCATTGTGTGGTGTAGTGGCATGACACGAGTCACCTGCAAAGCTGATCACATGGAAAAGCTCCATGTCGCAGCTTAACCTTCGAATTTCTGATGAACCATTGAAAACATCTGTTTTATGATGATCCAACGCAAAACTTGACCCAAAACTTAGACCAACGCATTCAGAACTTAGAATCAACCCACATACGTTGATTTCAACTAGCAATTTTTAGTTTTTGAATTCAAAATCAGATTTCATGACGAAAACACATAAAGTAACGAAAATGAATGAAATGAATTGTTAGAAATGACGTATTGTTAAAGATGGTTACTAGAACTCAAAGATTTAGATGACAAAAATTGGAAATGGTTGCAATCTCCTCTCTGGCGCTCTCTTTTCTCTCTCTCATCTCTTGGTTCTCCTTTGCCGAGAATAAAAGAAGCAAACTCATTTTTATAAACAAAATTACTTTTTATTTTATTTCATATGTAATACAATATATATTATATTATATAAATCATTGTATTTCTGATTCGTTGAAAATCTATATATTATCATAACATTATCCAAAACTCTATTCGAGTTAAATTCGATTTACTTGATACTATTTCAAAATTTTAACTATGTGATAACTTTCAATTTTTACTCTTTTGACCAAAAACAATTACATGTGACTAAACTTTAACGAATTATGACAATTTCAGTCCACAAAGACTTTTGTAATATTAATATTATATTTTGGTGTGACCCAAATTGTATTGGGCCGGACCAGACCGGTAGACCCGTATTATAGATCTCATTTAGGGTTTTATTTTATCTTTATATTCATGTAAACTAGAGTTTAAAAAATTGCGATTGTATGTCGATATTTATAGTAGATTTATTCCTCTACCTGTGACTTTTTCTCAAAATGGATTTTTCACAAAAATTCAGTATTCCACATCATATTTGCTTTTTTCAGTTATCGTTTGATCTCTAACAAGTGGCATCAGAGCTTTGCTTTCGAGAGTTCATGTTTCCAAGTGTGTTAAAACAGATTCTTTCTTCGTTGCAGATTGCCTTTAAGCATGTGGAAGAGAAAAATTTAAAGATTTAAAAATTGATTCATTGCAACAAAATTCTTTTAATTCAGAGTTTTGAATTTCTTTTGTTAAGTCGGGCTGTTGAGCACGTGTTATGGATCTCCTTCATAAAATTCATTTCGAAGTGGAGATTATTAGATTTCGGTGTGATTCGAATTCTATTGGGCCTAGCCGGTGGACCCGTATTGTAAATCTCATTTAGAGTTTTATTTTCTCTATAAATTCATGTAAGCTAGAGTCGCAAACTCACGATTGTATTTCGTTCTTTATAGTAGATTTATTTCTCCACCCGTGGTTTTTTCTCGAAATGGTTTTTCCACGTAAATTTAGTGTTTAACATCATATTTTCTTTTTTCAGTTTTCGTTCGATCTTTACCAATTAAATTGACAGATTTTACAATATATACCTTTTTTACACGGTGATTATTAACAGAAATTAAAATTGACCGCGAGGTAATTTAACTTTATTAAACACAAAAAATTTACTTGAATTTTATTTATTTATAAAAAGTAAGCGGATTTTATACTTTCTCAAAAAAAAATTCAACAAAGAAAAGGATATTGTTTTTGAAGTGATAGACGAATGATCTAATTACTGTTGTGAAGAGCTTTAAAAGAATGCATAAAATATCAAACAAATGGAGAACTAAGTCATGGATATCTCAAACGCTCTTAACCATAGTTAGAGAAAGGAATGCTTACATGAGAGCAAATAAGAATGAATATCAGAAATTTTCTCATGCTTACAATTTTCCGGGGAAAGAGAAATTTACATGCAGCAACTGATCAGAGTTCAGACAATAAAGATGAGTTTTTATGCTAGAGCATAAACATGGAAACCACAGTAAGAAAAAAAGGAAATGAAAGCTTGAAGATGTGCACGACTTTGGTAGGGGAATATCTTCATCTGTAATAATAGTTAATCCGAAGAATTGAGGCACTAGGGTTGTAATTCAAGATCTGACCTCCATTTCCTCAATATCTTCTACTTCTTCGAATCATTTGGTGGATTGCATCTGCAAGGATAGATCCTAATCACTCTTTCTAGCTACATATATCTGGAACTAAAGACTTTGTATGTACAAACACACATTGAGAGAGAGAGAGAGATTAATAAAGAGATTAATAATTGAGCCGAAGGGCATATGAATAATGCATAATTGTCTACCTTAAGTATAGGGAGAGCCTATAATATCTATAAAAGTAACTGATTTGAAAACCAAGGACGGAATGACCTATGCTGTAAGGTTTAGTTTCATTTGATTCTTTCCATTTAAACTTGCAGGAACATTAAAGATGATGAAGAGTAATATAGAAATCGCAACTTATATTTGTGTCCCTCAACAAATATTGCGTCATTGCAGTAAAGTTCTTAAAAAACAAAGAACTTTAGGGATAATTTAGAAGCAATTTTTGAGGGTTCTCGTTCGTTCATTCTTTTTGCTTCTCTATTTCGTCTGTTCATGGAGGGTGACCTTCTCTGATTCATCTGTTCTTTCTTTTTCTCTGATTCAACAATACCATTCTTGTGATTAAAGAAATGAGTTTTTTTGCATATATTTTCTGGTGTTTCATTTGAAGTACAATAGCTTCAAGAACTTTGATGACCCCAACAAGATAGAATTTTTACTTTTTGGGCAATTTTTCTTGGCCTTTGAAATCCAAACATGATGAGATGGAATAAAAATTCATGTCCCACAGAATCTAGTATTGGACAAAAAGCAAATCTACTGAATGTACGACGGAAAACCAAAGATGGAATAAAAAAGTAGAAAAAAATATCTGATATCTGCAATAAAGATCAAAATCAATCTGTGGGTGTAAATCATTTGGATTGAGCTTAACATAACACTTGAAACAAGTTTCCAATCTGCATTGGGCTTTCCCCTAAATCAAATAGAATCTATTGTTTCCATGGGTGTATGATTATATGCAACACGAGAGTGGAAAAAATCAATACTACATGAACATTAAACTATGGACTGATTTCCTAAAAATTAATTGAAACCATGATTTAATATTTTTTAGTCAATCTCTGTCATGTTTACAAACGAAGTGCATTCTATGATCACTCTAATCAATCATTAATGGTAACGCATTATATATATTTGCAGAATCACGGGAGCACCAATAAATAGGAATAAAAAGCATTACTGATTTATTATTCTCTTAGGCCATAAAAATAGTATTTTCTTGTATCCTAGAAGGAATCATTTGCTCTATAAGAAATAGCTTCAATTTGGTCGGGTTAGGAAGATTAAATTATGGGAAATTATCAAAGGCAGAGTTGACGGGATCTTGAGTATGGCTTCAATCAGAATCTGTTTATTTAATCATAAACTAGGGTTTATGTTTCTGCAAAATGTGAGGATTTTGAAAAGTCCTTTTGAAGTTAGAAAGATTATTTAGAAAAAAACAGAAAGGTTTCACTGCCTAGTCTTAGTTGTTTGTTTGGACATTGCAGATCTATTTGGATTGAACATTCTTTTTCAGCACTAATCATTAAACCATCAAAATCACGCACCATCTTATAAATAAGTTGAAGAATTGAATGACTTCCAAAGAAATTTATGGGAAGAATTTTACCATATTTCTCAGTGATCTGAAAAAATAGATCAAGAGAAAGGCATAGTTGAACTTGATTGGTCGTTCCCCTTACTTTGATCGCCAGAAGTCAGCTTCTTCTTCTTCTTCTTGTAAGGAATTCCCCTAGCTTTAGCCTGACACTCCCTCACCTCCCTCAGATAAATCCGAATTGCACCACCGGCAAACGGATTCGTCTCTGGAGACCCTCCGTTTTCCTCGTACGCAGCTCTAAGCCTCCCAATGAGAGCATCGAGGCTACCCCAAGCCTGCCTAAGAGGGCAAGTGCACGGAGCCGGTGGCTCTGGCTGTCCATAAAAAATGCAGCCAAGTAGGTGAACCTTAGTCTTTCCAAATTGGTCTAGATATTGAAGAAAGTCCAAGACATGATTGCAATTGCACTGGGAAAGTGGAACTGGAGGCCTCTGATTCTTCAAGTACTGCCCGAAAGTGTTCCAATCTCTTCGTTTCTGCGATTCATACCGGCTTGGAGTAGCCGACTGGGGAGAGCTAGACGATCCTTCTGCTAGATCTTTGCCTCTATCGCCAGACATTCTTGATATCACAGTGGAGATCGATGCACTGAATTTAGCTAAATAAGGCAAAAACAGCTGTGTCGTTAGTGAAAGGAATAGAAGAAATGGAGTAGCAAGAAGACTAAATTGTATGCAAATAATATAAATAAAACATACATCATATAATGGAGCTACTGAGAAGACCCGCCTGGGCCATATCAGTTTGCTTTCTGTTCATCTTTTTTTTTTGTTTTTTCATATTTTCTTCTCTCGTGCCGTACATTTATATTATATACAGTAGTTATTTTCCTCTTAGGAGATGATCGTATACGATCATATCACAATTTTCTTATCTTGATCTGATTAGGGTTTCTCTGCTGCACCTTGCTTCTTAGTAATATGTCAAAAAGATGATATCTTTTACACTAATTATAGATAAAAGAGATTCACTGTCATAGTAAAAAACAGACTAGGCTTTTGTCAAGTGGCAAAGTAAAAGATATGAATGATGTTTAAAGTGAAAGATTTTGCACCAAAATTTGCTCTTTAATTAGCTTTACCATAGCTAGGTTTGCTGCTTTTGTCTGCCCTAATTATGAAGGAAACCCTAACTTTTTAATATTATGAGAAATTAACTGAAATCACCAAGAATTCTTATAGATTAACTGACTAGGTTTGTAACTATAAGTCCTAGAATAAAGGAAGTTTGTGGGTCAAATTTCAAATTTTGTAATAGGGAACATAACAAAACAACCACTCAAATATGGAATTAATGACAAGTCAACTACTACACAATTTTTGCTAACAAATAAAACATTAAACTATGGAAAATAAATGACGCAAATATTGCCGTTAACTTGAAGGGAATGACTCGACTATATCATTTCAGAAAACTCGCAGTGGAAAAGAGATAATACCCATGGAAAAAACTGTAAGAACTCGTGATTTCAGAGACTTTCAATAGAAAAGAGATAATATTCACGGACAATGAATTTGAGAAAATATTGCAAAATCTGATTTTTATTAGAGTTTCTGCTTGTCTATAGGCTTCTTTTAGTGCAGACATGATTATTATGAAGTCATTGAAACTTGAACAATGTCTAGGAACGATGTTGTCAAATTACTTATAAGAATTCACAATTTGATTGGAAATATGTCTTCATTCATCTGCAACTCGTCTTTCTTCTGCGGAAAGACAACTTTCCTCTGAGGAAAGTAATATTTCACAAGTCATATTTTAAGGACTCACTTTTCGTAGTAAAAGGACAACGTTCTGCTGAAAGCTAACGTTCCGCAGCGAAAAGACAATGTTCACAACAGAAAGACAATATTCCGCAGCGGAAAGACAACGTTTTTTTAATAGAAAACGTAACTGTGATATTTGTTTCATTTTTTTTCTATACTTGAGTGTTTTATTCATTAGCGAAAATTGTTTAGTGGTTGACTTGTCATTGATCTTATAGTTCAGTGGTTGTTTTGTTAATTTTCCTTTGTAATAAACACTAAATTTTTTTGACATGAAATGGGGAAAAAATGAAACTTGAGACTTAAAATCGCTTAAGAAACTAAATTTGAGATTTATCCATCAATTTCCACTCATTTTAAGACAGCAAGAACATGCTACATAACTTCTTACATGATCCCGTTTGATTTGTAACTTGAAAAATCATGGCTGAAACAAGGGGATGAAGGTTCAATTACGCAGGAGAAACAACACAATTGACGTTAAAAATTCAAAGCGATTATTCTAGAATTATTATTTTTTTCTTTTCGCTTTGGCATTATATTTCTTTATATTCTTAGCTGCCATGATTTTAGGAGGAGGAAATGAAGACGAGGGGTACATCATGGAGATGGAAATGACAAGCAACCAATCTGGGGAGGTCCCACGCTGGAGATACCCTCAGCTCTTCCTCTGTTTATTACATCCAAAAATGGCAACCGTCAGATCTCCATGATGACACTATACTAAACAGTTTCATCGACACAGTCCTGAGTTATTCTCAGAACCCAGAAAAATTTGCATCCTTCCCATATCTGGCCAAGAAATTCTGAATAGTAACTCCAAATATAGTCTGGAAAATACCCCATTACCAAACGTACTTTGTATGTCATCGGAGATCTACAAAGTTTGTTTTTTATCTTCCATGTTTTCTGATAATCCAAGCTGAATTATAGACCTTTTTTTATCAATCTGTATTTGATTACAGCAAAATAGAGCAACAGCAAAAGTAGGGGTGACTCTCACCTCGAACATGAACTACTGAAATAGTTTGTTTTCACTGTTTTTTTTTCTGCATCCTTGGCTGATACTTTTGTTGTCTTCTAGTAAACAAAATTATGATTTAGTTGCTGACAGAATGCAAAGTAAAGTTCTTTCATTGTTGAGTGAAAGATAGGGGTCGGTGTCATCAGCTTTTTTGAGCCTTTCTCAAGCAATCACAGAATTAGATAGATTGGTTTATGATTGATTTTTTATTTACTTATTTTTTTTTTCTGTTTTGATGATTGGGTTGAATACGCTAGACCTACTCAAAATTTGTACGTCAGGTGCATCCACCGAATTGGGTTGTAGGTGAGATGTCAAAGCATGAATTTTTTAAAGTTCTTCGAATTCTATTCACCCCATTTCTAAGTCGGATTTTCCAACACCCTCGAAATACCAGAAAAAGCTTTTAAAACTATAGAAGAGGAGGAAGAAGAAGCAGTAGAAGATAAGTACAGGAGAAGAAGGCACTGTGTTAATTTTTGCAAGCCATAGCCTTCATTATAGCTGGTTTGCTGAAGACAACTACTGATTGACCCATATTCTTCTGAGTTTATACTAATTTCTTTGGAAAATAATCAGTGTCAAAGACAACTTGTAACGCATCTCGATCGGCTGAAATCTACCAATAAATTTGTTTCACGTCAACCAATTCGAAATTGCACGAATTGATTCTTCCATTATTGAACTGTAAACTGATTAACCGTAATGTCAAACTAGAATGGGTTTTTCCTGCCTTTATGATCGAATTCCAAGCGATAAAAACAGTTTGTATGAATAAAAAATTGGAGCAGCTTTGGAGCAAGTTTCCAAACCAGCAAATGTTATCACCCACCCTCCATGAAAACAGCTAATTATCAACAGCCAATAAATATAATACTTCACAATCATGACAAGATTTCATATCGTGACAATACTAAAAGATGAAGTTTATGTTATGATTATTCTTCCCCGTAGAAAATTGGTATAAAAGCTTCTTTAAATATTGGGGGATTGCCTGCTTCTCAGGAAATAGAAACAAAACACACCATGCTCTTATGTTTCGTTCGGACAAGATGAGAGGGAACATCATGTTTTTCTTGCACAAATATTTTATATTTCTCTTTGGTCGCAGCGCTCGTGATGCGATTGCTGAACATGTGATGTCCCCATTATCGTTTTTTAAGATATATTATCAATTGAGATAGATTGTAAACTAACTAGGGTTGATCCGTGGATCATATCATAATTTTTCTTAAAAAGTGATTTGCGCACCATTAGATAAATCTAAGAAACTCACTATCTAACTGTGCAGAATTCAAGGAAAGCTAAAAGTAGGTTTAAAATCAAAGATAAAAGGAGGACTAAATAATACTAGAAAGATAGAAAGAGAGTGATAAGTCAAAGATCAACACCACAAGAATCAAAAGTTCTGGATGAGTTCAATTAGTTATTGAGGGAACCAATTAGAAAACCTCATATTTTATTCAAAATCAATGTCTACACTCTTTTGGGCGTTTTTAACTACATGCTCACACTTAAGCTTCAGCATCAGACCATGCAGACCTCGTACACTAAATTGCAGCCCATGTCTTGAGCTGAATTTTGAGACTTTGAAGGACATTGCAGCTTTGGAATATGGAAACCTTGATCATGATCCAAAGAGAACCCGAGACAGAATATGAAACGACTTGGCCCAAAATAAACCAAGTCGCTTGACCCTTTTTAAAACTTAGTCACAGAAAAGCAGAAGACTTAAATTGAAACGACGTCATTTTGTATTTTGCAGAGAGGAAGGAGAAGATTTCTAAATATTTTGTATTTCTGAATGATTGGCATTGTTACAGAATGTAGGGTATATACCTAGAAAATAAAGGAACTTAAATCATGCAATAATTACAGTAATTGGAGAAATATAAACGAGTATGGAATGTTTACAATAATTGGAGAAATATAAATGAGTATGGAATGTGCATTAACATCCACCCGCAAGCTCAAGGACGTTGGACGAGAAGCTTGGACTGAAAGACTTGAAATTTTGACGTCGCTAAGGGCTTTGTGAGAGTATCCGCTATCTGATTGTCGGATGGAGTGAAGGAAATTGATAAAGATTTACTCTGAATTTTTTCCCGAACAAAATGATAATCAATCTCTACATGCTTGGATTTTGAGTGAAATACTGGATTGGAAGCCAAGTAAGTAGCACTTAAATTGTCGCAATAAATGATCGGTGTACCTGAGGAAGAAATACCGATCTCATGTAAGAGAGATTGGATCCAAAGAAGTTTTGAAGCACCATTGGCAATACTGCGATATTCTGATTCCGTACTTGAACAAGAAACTACTTTTTGTTTGGCAGAAGACCAAGAGATAAGATTGGGATTGAGAAAGGTGCAAAAAGCACTAGTGCTCTTACGATCATCAGGGTAAGAGGCCCAATCTGCATCGGTGAAACAATTGAGATTAAAAGTGGACGCAGAGGAGAAAGAGATGCCGAGATTAGATGTGCCTCGAAGGTACCGAAGTATTCTCTTTACAGCAGTCCAGTGGATATCAGTGGGAACATGCATAAATTGACATACTTTATTCACGGTAAAGGCAATATCAGGTCGTGTAATACAGCAATATTACAAAGCACCCACTATGCTGCGATAATTGGATCCATCAGTTAAAGAGTGCCCAAGTGTTTGGAAAGGATAGGCCCAGACACCATAGGAGTAGGTACCAGTTTACAGGAACTCATATTTGCCTTGAGGAGCAAGTCGTTGATATATGAGGACTGATGAAACATCAAGCAGTTTAGCAGAGAAGTGACGGAAATACTGAGAAAATAGTGAAGTGAACCTAGGTCACGCACCACAAACTTAGTGTTTAAGTAGCCAATCAGCTTGTCAATGAGGAAAGAGGAATTCCCAGTTACTATAATGTCATCCACATAAACGAGCATCATGATAAGGAATGAATTTTGCCAAAAGATAAATAGTGATGTATCAGACTTTAATGCCGTGAAACCCCAAAGAAGAAGAGCCGAATACAATTTTGTATACCAAGCTCGCGGTGATTGCTTCAAGCCTAGATGTCAGATTTGTAACAAGCTAGGCCATACGGCCCTAGTTTGCTACCATAGGCAGAACCCTGCCTTTATTCCCTGCCCAGCTTCTTCTCTAGCCTCACCTCAAGCCCATGCAGCTGGCCTCCTTCCTCGCCCAACCAGCATTCCTCCTCTGCATCCTGCCGAGTCTTCCTCCAGCTTCATCCCGCCTGCTTCCTCCTCCTCGGCTTGGCTTTTGGACAGCGGAGCGACTCATCACTTTACTCCTTCCTCCTCTACCATGAATGAGTCTGCTCCATATTTGGGTCCTTCACAGATAGTTACAGCAAATGGTAAGCATCTCCCCATTGTCAATGTTGGCTCTACTGTGATTCCAACTTCTTCTTCACCATTAATGCTTAATTTTGTCCTTCACGCACCATCACTCACTCATAATCTCCTGAGTATTTCTAAACTTTGTCGTGATAATTCTGTTTTTGTTGAGTTTCATTCAAATTCCTTTTTTATCAAGGATCGGATCTCTCACAAGACACTTCTTCGGGGCTCTCTCAGTGACGGCCTCTACAAACTCATCTCATCTCCTCACGCCTTTTCCTTGACAGCCAATTGTGACGACTCTATCACTCCCACTTCTACCTTGTGGCATCTATGTTTAGGCCATCCGAGCTTGTCCTCCTTGTCTAGTTTTTTAAAGTCTTGCAATCTTCCTTTTTCAGACTCTGGAAAAACAAAAATTTGTACCTCTTGTCAATTAAGTAAAAGTCATCGTTTGCCTTTCTCACTTTCTTTCTCTCATTTAAAACATATGTTTGACTTGGTTCATTCTGACAATTGGGGTCCATCGCCAGTGCCCTCTCAAACTGGTGATAGATATTTCTGTCTTTTTATTGATGATTGCACTCTATTTACTTGGATATACTGTATCAAAACTAAGGATCAAGTTTACCAAATTTTTTTGGATTTCCTTTCCCTTATTAAAAATCAGTTTGGGAAACCACTTAAAATCCTTCAATCAGATTGGGGTAGGGAATTCCAATCCCTCTCCAAGCTCTTAAAGTCTCAAGGTATTCATCACCGCATTTCTTGCCCTTACACTCCAAATCAAAATGGTTGTGTCGAAAGAAAAAATCGTCACGTGGTTGAAACGGGTCTAGCCTTGTTATTTTACTCGCCCGTCCAGCAATCTCTTTGGCCCTACACCTTCACTTCCGCTGTCACTCTGATTAATTATATGCCCACACGTATTTTGCATTTCAAATCTCCTTTCGAGTGCCTTTATGGCACTTTACCGTCTTATCACTCTCTTCGCGTGTTTGCTTGTCTTTGCTTTCCTTATCTTAGACCTTTCAATAAACATAAACTTCAACCCCATTCTTCTCCTTGCATATTTCTCGGTTATAGTGCTCATCACAAAGGTTACATATGTTTCAATCCGTCATCCACCAGAGTTTATATCACTAGGCATGTCATTTTTGATGAAACTTCATTCTTGTTTACAACACTCACGCAATCCCTTTCCCCATCTCCTACCCCCTTCATCCCCATTTTCTCCCTCCCCTTTCCATCTTTTCCTCCACCCTCCTCTGCACCATTATCACTCCATAGCTCTCCAAATTCATCACCACCCCTTTTGCATGGTTACGTGTTATTTTATTACATGTAATAAGGGGAAAGGTTACGGGATATAAGTTAGGCGAGAAAATGCGAGGAAAGTGTTGACTGTGCATTTTGGGACGACTTGGGACGCCGTTTTCACATCCTTAAAGTCACTCCCTTCCTTTAATAAGGCTTCAGACAAGATTATGGACGCTGCCAAGTGCATGCAGACGCCAATAGTCACGTCCGGATTAAATCTGTCCAAACTTGGATAGGTTCTGACGAATGTGGACGAGGATCAGCCAACTTCGAATTGAATCTGTCCATTTTATGGACGCATTTGGATGCGTACGGATGCCTTGTGCGGACGCCAAAATGGATCCGAATGCCTTCTGCGGACGGTACGGATAGGAGGGGGATGCTGTTCCTTGTTCGAAATCCCTTTTTAGCCTGCGGGATTTATGCTTTGCGGACAGATGCGAACAAGCACTATGCGTTCGTACCCGTCCGAATCAGCCCAGATCAGCGACAAAATTGATTTAAAATCAGGACGAAAATGACGTATGGCCAATGGGAACGCGGCCCCAGACACCAAATCCCCTCCCAGACCACGTGTGGCCGACCACCTACCTCCCCACACGTGTGGTTGTCTCCCCCTTCCGAGTATAAGCCACGTCTCTCTTCTCCTTCTCCCATTCTTCAGTTACTCCCTCTTTCTTGCGTGTGTGGGAAGCTCCAGAGTGAGGGAGAGTGTGAGAGAGCTGCAAGAAGAGTGTTCTTGAGAGCTGAGAGTGTGAGGTGTGTGGAGAGCTAGGTGAGAAAAGTGGAGTGAGCTGCTGTCCTGCGTGGAGCATGCTGGAGCTGTTGAACCGTGAGCTATTAGAGATGGAGTTGCTGTCCCTGCGTATGTTCTTCGGTTATGGTAAGAACTTGGGTGTGTCTTGGCCAGTTGGAGGCCCTACACTGCAAGTATGGGTGCGTGAGTTGTGGAGTCTGTATGTTTTCTATGATACTCTGCATGTTTTTTATGCTTGTTCGTTGTAGGTTAGTTCTCTGTAGTTTGCTCTTTGTTGGTTTCCATAGTTAGTGTTTGCTTTATTGGTGATACTGGAATGCTCACTGTTGATGTTGATAGTGTGGAACGCATATTATATTGCTTTGTGATACTGTCTATGCATGTTGACTGTATGTTTTGGATGCTCTGTGCGATAACTCTCTATGATAGTGTTAACCTGTATGTTTATCCATGCTTGAATGTTCTGTATGTTACTGTAAATTCTCTGTTGATATTGCATAGCTTTATAGATGATTTTCTTACTGTTGGTGCCTTGACTTGGATATCTGCTGCGAATAATTGTTGAGTTCCTTGTTGTAAATAAATCCTTGAGCATGCTATTTACATTGAATGTTTATATCTAACGTAATCAACTAACTTACTGAACATGTTAACCTTATTTGTTAATTGTCAAGCATGCTAACCTAACCAATCTAGCTAACCTAAACAAGATAATAATTATAAGCCTGTAAATAAAATAGGATATAGACTTTTCAAACATGTTATTGTTCATTAATGCATTGTTTGTTTAAATATCGGTTTGTATTGTCAAGCATGCTTATGTCCATTATGGTTGCTATATGAATTCTCTTTTGTATGTTGTATGTACTTTTAGTCTTAGACATCATAACGATAGAAACAATTAGGAAAAAAAAACCACCACGGGGTGGCCATAATCGAGTGAGGTTAAGAGTTTACTTTCCCTTATTGGGATGACAAGACCCTTAACACAATTAAGTAGAAAATATAGAATTCCCCAAACTCCATGCTCCACTTATGAGCTATTCCTAAAACACATGCTATTCCTAAAGTACATAATTAAATTAGTGGCTTGGGGGTGGACCCATTCCAAATAATTCGAGTAGTATCTCATATGCATAAACCCATTTTCTTACTAGGCCTCTAGGCTCAAGTCTTACTTGCTGTGTAGGTACACATACACACAGAGTCTTCAAGCAAATAAAGAAGCTGTTGATGAGGGATTTGCATGCACGAGCTCGTGGTTGGACAGACTACGAGAAGTTAAAGATATAATGAGTTGTAATTAATTTAAATTAAGTTTTCTAAATTATAATTAAGTGTTGATCTTATTCCTTTAAATTATTTACGCTTCCGCAAATGTTTTATTTCTGCAATGCTTAAGCGTTTCTAATGGCCCGGCTTGCACTTTGATATTTATTTCATAAAATCTTTGAATTTTAACGTGTTTTTAAAAGGGATTTACAAAGAAAAATCTGGGTCGTTATATAAAGACTTCAGGTACGTGGTACTGTATGTGTTTTGTCCAAAAGGGCCTATATCATGGGAATTAGGGGGGTGTTTACTATTTGTGTTATTGATTGTCATGAATTGTATGTTTATAGATTTAAGTTTAGTTCCTTAGTTAGGACGGATCACGTCTTAAGGATACAATCAAGGAACATGTTCGATAGAATTGTATGTGCATGACAATGCTAAGACTTGGAATCCTAAAGTACACGAAAATAGAATATACGCAAACAGTTGTGGTCCGATTAGTTACGCCTGGCACAGAAATCAAAATATATGAAAATGAAATGAATGTAATTAGTCATTTTTGTGGACCGGTTAGTTACGTTCGTCACAGAAACCAAAGATAAATAATAACTGTGGTCCAGTTCATCACTCTCGGTACAGATGTTTGTGTGGTCCGATTTGATATGCCCGTCACATAAATAGTAAAATAATGAAATAGTATAAGACAATAGAATGAAACAGTAAGATACGTAAATAATTATTTTTGTAGACTGGTTAGAAACACTAGGCACAAAAACCAAAGATAAATAAACCTACTGTTTCTCAATTCATACGTTAATCATTCATCACCTTTTGCATTCAACCTCTCATTATCAAACAAGGCATTTAAATCATAGCGCAATACGAAACAGAGCTATCAATAAGGACTAACAATCAGCGAAGAGATCTACGAACCATAACAAAAGAAATATCAATAAATCACCCAATGAAATACTACAGAGCATCAATAATCTACCACTCACGCACTCTACTTGTGGTGTAGAGCCTCCAAATGGCCAAGACACACCCAAATCTCTTACCCAAAATGATGAACTAACTCAAGGATAGTAGGATTCCATAGCTTCCCCTCCATGGCTCACGTTTCCTCACCCAGCTCACAGCAGCTCCCTCACTTACGTTCACACACTAGTTAAGCTATCCTTCTCAGAAACTCTCTTCTCACGCTAGACCCTCCCTCTCACTCTTTGGAACTCCTCTTCTCGCGCAGCTCTCCCTCTTGGTCTCTGGAACCTCTCACGCAGAAGGAAGAAAATGTTGAGATGAAAGGAGAGGAAGGGAGATTTTTACCTGGAAGGGACAATTCCTGGCTGGAGCCAGGGGATGCAGGCAACCGTCCTACTGGTCGGGACGTGGGAACTGGGATTTTATGTCAAGAGGTGGCGATTTTATTGGTTGGGCGTCGCTTTCTTCTGATTTGAAATTATTTTTGTCTCTGATCTGCGATGATTTGAACGAGTGCGGACGTACTGGTATTGTCCACAAGACCAAATTCCTTAGGCCAAATTGTGGCCTCGGATGAGAAATGGAGTCCTCATTCGCTTCCGTACCGTCTGATTTCGCATTCGGACGCCATTTGGCGTCCGTATGTCGTTTGCATGTATCGTCCGAAGGTGCCCAAGGATTGGACAGATTCAATTCGGGCAAGGCTACTCCTCGTCCGCAGCCGTCCGGACTCGTCCGAAACTGTCCAGATTTAGAACAGATTCGATGTGAACGAAGCATCTCGCATCTCCATCTTCCGTGACCTCGTCCGCAAATCCATTGAAATTAGGATGAGAAATGTCATCCCCAAGCTAAGGGTGACGTGCAATGCTCTTGCGGACGATACTTCTCGTCCGTAAGGCTATCCTCAGGCATCTGAAAGTCGACTTCCATACACTTTAGGATGAAAATCCTAGTCCTTGATGCGTCCCAAGAGTCGGGAACACTACGCAATGCACTTGCGGACGGCATAATGCATCCGCAGTGTCGTCTTCGGGCATCCGAAAATGACCTGGACAACCTTTCTCCACATCTTCTCACTTAGCTACTATCCCGTAATATTTTTCTCATAAATACACTTCATAAAATGATACGTATAAATACGCAACGTAATGTCTTACCTACCCAGGCCTGTAATTACATCGCATACACGGGGAAAACGTAACGGAAATACCCTTAGACTTAACACTCTAGAATGTCCTTGGTAATACCCCAATAATTATCCAACTTAAAAAGTCGGAGTTGCTACATCACTTAGGGATTAGAGATAATAATTATCGCACAAAAAGGTTTAGAATGCCTAATTCACCCCACCCCTCTCTATAGGCGTGCATCTGTCCTACATTAAGATCATTGCGCTGATGAGAAAGAAGAAAACAAAATATTCTAGTGAATACTAACACTATATTTTAAATCATATCATTGTGAGAGCTACTTGAATTATCAAAATATACATTTTCTAAATTCATATATAAAATTTAAATACATAATAATATTTATAGGAATTTCACATTTTTAAGAGAGCTACAATTTTCAACTTTTGATCGATATATATGGATTGCATAATCATTATTTGAATTTTTTCTATCTTTGTTCTTTATTTTTTAGGAGAGTTAAAATCTTTAAATTCCACTCTCTATATATGTTGATGTTAGCCACCTTTTGTGAAATCCTTCAAACTTGCATTTTCTTGCATTCTCCTATGTGCTAGCTCCAATTCTTCAAACATATTAGTGTCTCGACCTTTTTCGATGTCAAACTATTTCTTGTATGAGAAAGAACTCTACCACGTACACTAATAGCCGATTCCGATACTACTGTCGATATCAACAAGGTTAATATGTCTTGTGCTATGAAAGAAAAAATAGAAAAAATTGCATTCTTGTACTTTTCACCATGCTAAAATATTTGTTATTTTCATCTTCTATTGGGATCAATGGTTTATCAAGCTAACGATTTAAATCAGTAGCAGTACTAGTAGCTGAAGAGCTCAAAATCAATTTTGGCAAATGTATTTTTGAAAAAGAAGTTGAAGCAACATTAGAAAAACAAGGTGTATCTACAACTCTATCACTCGCAATAGTTTATTTATAAAAGTTATGTATTTTATTTAATCTACTATCTAGAGATGTTAAAATTTTATTTTTATATTGATTATGCTCACAAATCATATCTAACAATCTTTCTAATGTTTTTTTTTTTCAATATCCAAAATCAATTACAACAGCTATCAAAATACTATATGCATTTTATCATTATTAATTTTTTTAAAAATTCTTTTATATTTGGAATTACTTCAAAAAATATATCAAAATTATGATAATTAGCAAACATATAACAAATAATTATAAATTATATAATAACATGATAAACACTAGGATTATAAATCATGCAAAAAACTTTCATAGACAAATCAAAGTTTTAAGAAAATTTCTTAGAACTTCTATATAAAACCAATCACTTTTTGGGTACAACAATTTATTTTGTCGTGAAATATTATTTAATTCCATGCAACATAGATTCACAACTTCTTTATATTTAACAGTTAAGTTCAACATTTTTTATATATTGAGTTCCACCTATGTGGTAAATCAGTATCAATACTTTTTCTTCTTTTATCACTATCCTTATAGTATTTTATAAATAATTCGTGCATAGTTTATGAAGAATCACTATTATGAAATATATTCTAATATTTGTACTTGAATGAACTAAAATACTAAACCATCATTTACAATCAAATTAAAAGTACTGCCCCAACAACAAACATGAAAATATATGACAATGTAATATAATGACTCAAAAACTTCGTGCAACACAATTACTATAGACATTATCTAAAGCCAAATAATATATTCAAATTCTTAAGTTCATCTAAGATCTCATTTTTTACTACATTGATTGTATGAGAAGATTCAATCATACTAAAAGAAATTATATGTTTATATAAATTCTATTTTTCATCACTATAATGCAATGTTAAACAAAGAAAATCCATTTGATTAGTAAATGTCAACATTGTAAAGCCCCATTAATTGGAAAACATTTTTCTTAATTTAAAATACATCATAAAAATTTTTCGCTTAATTTATTCAACATTCGAAATGCATTAGAAATGAAATTAGAGTAAATAGTGCGAAATTCAAAACATAGTTTAAAGGTTCACAATAAAATCCCAAATTCCCTTGTTAAAAATATTAATAGTATTCAAAATACCACTACATCAAATTACCAAAATATCCTTCTCTCAAAATACTTTCGTCCATCATCCCTATGAGCCACACCCAACAGGTCAAATTGGTTGATAACACGAGGGGTCATCCTACAACGCCTCTTCCACAACTAGACGGCCATCATCAAAATAATCACCTACATTACGGGGAAAAAAATGAGCCTAACACCTAGCAAGAATCAGAATTTAAATGCAATGCAAATGATGCGTGACCACACAATGCATTACAAAAGTGAACCGTTTCTCTTCTAAAAGTTAAGGTGGAATACTCCCTAGAGTCATGTGGCTTAACTAGTCACTCTGACGAGGAGATATATCCATCGGGGGTGTCACCACAAGCAAGTATCCTCACTTTTGTTGAAGACGTTGGGGGTTTCAGAACAGGGTAATTGGGAACCATAGAATCCACGTAGCTACTTCTAAACCTATCACTCCCTATGTGGGAGGAATCTACCGTATGGAAAGTCACAATTCACCCGAACTGCCACATACCTATTTACGTATATTAGGATGACATACAAAATGTAAACAATTTCATAAGCCCTAGGATGATGCATGAAACGCCACAAAATAAACATAGGAACAATCCACATGGAATACAATCAAGAAACTGTAAAGCAGTACGATTGCAACGTATAAACTTTCTCTTTGTTTCATCCTATTAATAACTTTAATGTCCAGCAAGGCATTTCAATTTGAAGCATTCTTTATTTACCAAGAGCAAGGAAAAACATGCCCAGTTCACATTAAAGACAAGGCTCAACTCACCTTCAACTCATCTCTTTTCTAATTATTCCATGTGGTATTTAGATTTACTCCAAACAATTTGTAGCCAATATACTCGAATTTCAGAGTACCAAATGTGAACAAAAATACGATTTATAACACTCTAACCCATGCTCCACCACATTTAGATTAAACCGCATTCAAGACAATAACCCTTGCACAATTACAGCTTTAATATTAAACTAAACAGGACCACCACTAACCACATACTCACACCTATTCTTCATGCTTCACAATATTCACTTTCCACAATTTATACTTATCACTTAAAATGAAGCATGACAATTATAATTTCAAGCAATTAAAATAGAACCTTACGGTTATCATTCATGCTTTTCAATATTCAATTCCACACTCTAAGCATTTAACAAGCAAGTAACAGCATGACAGTCCAGGTTTCCAACGACTAAAACAGAACTTAACAATCCACAAGAAAATCAATCATTCAAAACCCGTAATGTAGGGCCATCCTTTGGCCAACAAAATTCCAAATTCTTACCTTAGCTTTCCAACACCTAAAACCTAGCAAAACAACAAACCAAACAACAACCACAATGAATAAGCAGAACCTTAAACAAAATAGTATGAGTGGTTAGTCAAACTTCTCATTGTCAATCTTGATCTAAGCTAAGGATTTATAACTTAATTTGTACCAATAAAATCCCAACATCTAGTCTTACCTTTCAATCTTCACAGGTGGAGAATTTCTTACAATCCGTAGCACAGTTTGTCTAACACAATCACACTACTCTTCACTCACCACAATTACTTCACACTCAAAAATTACTTCTCAGCAAGAGTCACACCCGACACATCACAAATGCCCATTACCCGAGTAGAAACTCACCTCTTATAGATGGAAGAAGGAGAGAGAATATCCACCTGAATGCTGTAGCTCTGAACTGATGAAGTAATCAACTAGGAGATAATCACACACTTCAATGGAGAGTGATCTATTGAGAGGGAACCACGTGAAAAGACTTCCACACCTACGGGAGAGGCCTGGCGTCGCAGCAGGAGAGCAGGGGAGGAAGAATTCGTCGTGTAAGACACGAAATCAGAAGAAAGAGAAAGAAGACTTAAATAGATTTCGCAGATTTTCTATCTTTTCGGACAATATAAATTGTCCGCAATAGATTTTGGACGAGTCCCACTTGTCCGAAAACTCACAAAATTTGGTGCAGATTTGTTTCCATATTGTTCGCGTCGTCAACTCTAGATTTCGGACGAGATAAGGCACGTCCAAAATGTTCCAAAAAATTGTACAGATTCATTTCAACAACGTCTGTGCCGTCCGAGCCTTCGTCCGAAAATGCACTGTACACATTTTTCTTAAATTTCATACTTAGATTACTTTTCTAATATTAACCTTATACTTTCTTAACATAATTTATGCATTCCATTACGAAATCATGATATGATATGCATACATATTAACCATCTAATTTAATACATCTACAAATGGGGAAAATATATTTCCAGGGTATTACATCTTACCCACCTCACAAAAATTTTGTCCCAAAAATTTAGTTAAATAAATAATTCTGGATATTTGTCTAACATATCATCTCTTCTTTTCCATGTAGCCTCTTCATTGTTAAGCTGGTTCTGCCATAATACTTTCACCAGAGTGACATCCTTGTTGCGAAATCTCTTCACACTAGTGTCTAGAATTCTGAGCGATTTTTCTTCGTAGCTCAGATTAGTATGCACTCTGATATGCTCCTGAGGTCTCATGTGAACAGTCTCACCAAGACGTTTCCGTAACATCGATACACGAAAGACATTATGTACTCTCGACATAGCTTCTGGCAAGAGTAACCGATAAGCCACAAGGCCGATTCTTTCCGTGATCTCAAAAGGGCCAATATAGTGCGAATTGAGCTTTCCCTTGCGCTCAAAATGCATAACACCCTTGAATGGTGATAACTTCAGATAAACACAATCCCCAATAGCGAACTCCAGGTCTCGACAACGATTACCTCATAACCTATCTGAAAACTTTGTGCAGCTTGCATCATTTGTCGAACAACCTCTATAATCTTAGCAGTCTCTTGTATCATTTCGGGACCACAATATTTATCTTCATCAACTTCGCTCCAATAAAAGGGAGACTTGCATTTTTTTTCCATAGAGCGCTTCATAAGGTGCCATACCAATAGTTGCTTGAAAATTGTTGTTGTGAGAAAATTCGGCTAACAACAATATCCTTTCCCATTTAACTTGATATTCCAAGACACAATCACGTAGCATATCTTCCAATGTTTGGATCGTCCTTTCACTTTGCCCATCAGTCTATGGATGGAAAGCAGTACTAAACTTCAGTTCGGTGCCAATAGCCTTGTTTAGACTCTTCCAAAATATTGATGTAAACCGTGGATCCCGATCCGATACGATGGATACCAGAACCCCATGAAGTCGAACAATCTATTTAACATATAACTCCGAAACTGGTCCATTTTGTATGTCATATTTACCGGTAAGAAATGGGCAACCTTTGTTAGTCTGTCAACAATCACCCATATTGCATCGTGTCCCTTGGAAGTCCTCCGTAGTGCGATCACAAAATCCATGGAGATATGCTCCAATTTCCATACAAGTATAGGCAGCGGTTGGAGCATCCCACCAGGTCGTCAATGCTCAGCTTTCACTTGTTGACATACATCGCAATGAGTAAGATAAAAGGAAATATCGCGCTTCATTCACGGCCAATAATAGTGCTTCTTCAAGTCTTGATACATCTTGTTACATCACAGGTGGATAGAAAAACTAGAAGAATGTGCTTCCTTCATTATTGCAATCTGTAATAATGTCTCAGGTACATACCACTGATTCTTATACTTCACTATCCCGTCTGCAGATAAAGAATATCCCTGAAACTCAGGAAGAGTTGGATCGAGTTTAAAATCTTCACATAAGGCATCCGTAGCTTGTACTTCCTTAATTCTTTCCAATATTGAACGCTTAAGAGTTAAAGCTGATAAAATTTATGTCAATTGTTCAGGAATTAACTGCACATCTAATTGCTGCATATCCTTCTGCAATCCTACTAGCATCTCCTTGCACGTTATACTCATCAAGGCAACCTTTCGACTCAAAGCATCAGGAACGACATTTGCTTTTCCCGGGTGATACTTAATTTCACAACCATAGTCTTTTACAAACTCCAGTCAGCGTCGTTGCCACATATTCAAATCTTTCTGTGTAAAAATATATTTCAGGCTTTTATGATTGGTGAAAATCTCACATCGTTGCCCGTAGAGATAACGCCTCCAGATTTTCAATGTAAAGACCACAACGGCAAGTTCTAGATCGTGTGTCGGATAATTAGCTTCGTGTGGCTTAAGCTGTCTCGAAGCATAAGTAATTACTTTCCCATTCTGCATTAGAATACCACCAAGTCCACACTTGGATGCATCACAATATATACAGAAATTTTCGTCTTCTACAGGTCAAGCCAATACTGGTGCAGAAGTCAAACGATGCTTCAATTCCTGAAAGCTTTCTTCACACTTATTGGAGCACCAAAATCTCACATTTTTCTTGGTCAGACTGATAAGAGGCATAGGGATCTTAGAAAACCCACTGATGAATCGTTGATAATACCCAGTCAATCCGAGAAAACTCCGAACATCGCTTACATTTTTCGGCTACACCCATTCTACAACTGCTTGAATCTTCGTAGGATCCACAACAATACCTTTTTTTAGAAACAACGTGGCCAAGGAAACTGACATTTTTCAACCAAAATTCACACTTGGAGAATTTTGCATAGAGCTGGTGTTGCTTCAAAGTAGATAGAGGAATTCTTAAATGCTCAATATGTTCTTCCTTCGATTTAGAGTACACCAGAATATCGTCAATAAAGACGATGAATTTATCCAGATAATTCTTAAATATACGATTCATCAAGTCCATAAAAGCTGCAGGGGCATTTCTTAGCCCAAAAGACATCATGAGAAATTCGTAGTGTCCATATCTGGTTCAAAATACAGTCTTCGGTACATTTTCTTGCTTAACCTTTAACTGATAATACCCCGAACGCAGATCGATCTTTGAAAATACACAGACTCTGTGGAATTGATCGAACAAATCATCGATCTGAGGTAAAGGGTATATGTTCTTAATAGTACCTTGTTCAGTTCACGATAATCAACACACATTCGTAAGGATTCGTGCTTCTTTTTCACAAATAAGACAGGAGATCCCCAGGGTGAGAAACTTGGTCGAATGAACCCCTTTGTAATTAATTCTTCAAGTTGAACCTTCAGTTCGCTTAATTCGGCAGGTACCATCTGGTACAGATTTTTCAAAATTGGTTTCGTACCAGGATGCAAATCTATAACAAATTCAATTTCTCTTGTAGGAGGCAATCCAGGAAGATCATCCAGAAAAACCTATAGAAAATCACGGACTACCATTACATCTGCAACATTTGTTTCCAGTTTGATCATGGTATTTAGAACATTGACAAGAAATCCTTCACATCCATGCTTCATCAATTGATCTGCCTTTAACGCAGAAATAATGGCCAGTTTTCCCTTCTCCTTGATTCCTCGAAAAACGTGTGATTCGCCATAGAGAGGATAAAAACGAACCTCTCACCTCGTACAATTTATAACGGCACGGTTTAAAGTCAACCAATCCATGCCAAAAATAATATTGAACCCTTGAATATCCTTAACAATTAGAGTTGCTCCAAATTTTTGGTCATTGATCTGGACTGCATAATCTTCAAGAATACCCTTAGCAGTCATATACTCACAGGAAGGTGTGAGTACTCGATATCCGTTCTTAGGAGTACCAGGTGTACATTTTGCTTTCGTACATAATTGTGTTGAAATAAAGAAGTGAGTGGCTCCCGTATCGAATAAAGCATACACGACCACATTATTAATATATATTGTACCTAAGGTGTTCAGAGATATCATTTATTTAAGTACGAAACTTTATAAAACTAAATGGAAACACATTAGTATATCAGGCATATGTATAATATTTGAATAACAATTGTGTACCTGATATGACCACTGGTAGTTCCTACTCTTCAACATCCTCTCCTTGCATCGAAAATACTCGCGGACCAACATTGCCTGCCTGGTTTGAGCAGCTCCTTGCTATGTGTCCAGGCTTTCCACATTTGAAGCATCAATTACTATTTACCTTGCACTGCCCCGAGTGGCTTTTCCGACATATAGGGCACGGTTTAGGTGCCACAGGTGCTGCAACAGTTGCTTCAATCACAGGGTGCTTGTCACGCCCCTTTTGTGTCTCCTGTCCAGGTGGCCTTCTCATGCCACGCTTCACTAATAGAGTCCTACGCTGCTGGAAACTCTGACTACTCCTCCCAATCCTCTAAGAAAACTCTCTCTGTTTGGTGGCAATCCCTTCCATGTCTTCAGCATCCAGTGCCCTAGCCATGATATGTGAGTAAAGGACACCTCGGATACCAGACATCCGTACACACCTCAGAATTTCAACCTTTAATCCTTGTATGAAATGCTGCACTTTAGATCCATTATCACTGACTAGGTATGGGGCATACCGGGCTAGCGCTTCAAACCTTCGAATATAATCAGACACAATCCCCGTATGACGTAGCCGTATAAATTCTGCAAACATCTTATTTTGGATAGTAAAGCTGAAATACTTCTCATTGAATAATTCTTTGAAACTCTTCCAGATGAGGGTCTGCATCTCCAGAGTCGGCTGAATAGCTTGCCACCAATACTATGCGTCGTGAGTCAATAGATAAACAACACACTTCACTTTTTCACTTTCTCGAATATCAGCATAGGCAAACATCTTCTCAATTGAACGGATCCATGTCTCAGCTGCCAAAATATTAGAAATATTGCCTTCAAAAGTTGGCGGTTTAAGTCGCAGAAACTGCTCCCAACCACCCTCCGTGGGTGCAATAACGACATGGAGATTCCCGTTACCGTTGTAATTACCATGCCCGTTTCCACGTTCCACCAATCTCTCAATAACTTAGGCTTGTTGTGCCATAAATTGAGTTTGTCTCTCAACAACTTCTGCTATGCGGTTGAGGGCTTCATCCCACTCATTAGGTACTGGCATGTCATTTTTTGCTCGTCGTGCCATTTTAATAATTTTTCTACATTTAAATTCAAGGACTAGTACGTTTGAACGAACTTAAAATTTAAAGATTAGAATTTTCCTTAAAGAAGGAGGAGTGTTCTACGAAAATTCCTTGTGTTATCAATAGTCTACAAAATTGATTTTGACCTGGTTGCGCTCTGATACCAACTGTAACGCCCCGTTAATTGGAAAACATTTTTCTCAATTTTAAATACGTCATAAAAATTTTTCGCTTAATTTATTTAACATTTGAAATGCATTAGAAATGAAATGAGACTAAATAGTCCGGAATTCAAAAGATAGTTTAAAGGTTCACAATAAAATCCCAAAGTCCTTGGTGACCAATATTAATAATTTTCAAAATACCACTACATCAAATTACCAAAATACGCTTCTATCAAAATACTATCATCTCTCATCCCATACGAGCCACACCAAACAGGTCAAATTGGCTGATAACACGAGGGGTCATGTTGGAACACCTTTTCCACAACTGGAACATCATCATCAAAATAATCACCTACATTACGGGGAAAACAATGAGCCTAACGCATAGCAAGAATCAGAATTTAAATGCAATGCAAATGATGCGTGACCACACAATGCATTATAGAAGAGAACTGTTTCTCTTCTGGAAGTTAAGGTGGATTACTCCCTGGAGTCATGTGGCCTAACCAGTCACTCCGACGAGGAGATATATCCATTAGGGGTGTTACCACAAGCAGGTATCCTCACTTTTGTTGAAGACGTTGGGGGTTTCAGAACGGGGTAATTGTGAACCCTAGAATCCACGTAGCTACTTTTAAACCTACCACTCCCTACGTGGGAGGAATCTACCGTATGGAAAGTCACAATTCACCCGAACCCCCACACGCCTATTTACGTATATTAGGATGACATAAAAAATATAAACAATTTTACAAGCCCTATGATGATGCATGAAACGCCACAAAATAAACATAGGAACAATCCACATGGAACACAATCAAGAAACTGTAAAGTAGTACAATTGCAACGTATGAATTTTCTCTTTGTTTCATCCTATTAATAGCTTTAATGTCCGGCAAGGCATTTCAATTTGAAGCATTCTTTATGTACCAAGAGCAAGGAAAAACATGCCCAGTTCACATTAAAGACAGGGCTCAACTCACCTTCAACTCATCTCTTTTCTAATTATTCCATGTGGTATTCAGATTTGCTCCAAACAATTTGTTGCCAACATACCCAAATTTCAGAGTACCAAATGTGAACAGAAATATGATTTATAACACTCTAACCCATGCTCCACCACATTCAGATTAAACCGCACTCAAGACAATAACCCTTGCACAACTACAGCTTTAATGTTAAACTAAATAGGACCATCACTAACCACATACTCACACCTATTCTTCATGCTTCTCAATATTCACTTTACACAATTTATACTTATCACTTAAAGTAAAGCATGACAATTATAATTTCCAGCAATTAAAACAGAACCTTACGCTTAACCTTCATGCTTTTCAATATTCAATTCCACACTTTAATCATTTAACAAGCAAGTAAGAGCATGACAGTCCAGGTTTCCAATGACGAAAACAGAACTTAACAATCCACAAGCAAATCAATCATTCAAAACCCGTAATGTAGGGCCATCCTTTGGCCAAACAAATTCCAAATTCTTACCTTAGTTTTCCAATAGCTAAAACCCAGCAAAACAGCAAACAAAATAGCAACCACAATAAATAAGCAGAACCTTAACCAAAACAGTATGAGTGTTTAGTCAAACTTCTCATTGTCAATCCTGACCTAAGCTGAGGATTCATAACTTAATTTGTAACAATAAAATCCCAACATCCAGTCTTACCTTTCAATCTTCACAGGTGGAGAATTTCTTACAATCTGTAGCACAATTAGTCCAACATAATCACACTACTCTTTACTCACCACAATTTACTTCGTACTCAAAAATTACTTCTCAGCAAGAGTCACACCCCACACATCACAAATGCCCATTACCAGAATAGAAACTCACCTCTTATAGATGGAAGAGGGAGAGAGAATATGCACCTGAATGTTGCAGCTCTGAACTGATGAAGTAATCACCCAGTAGATAATCACACACTTCAATAGAGAGTGGTCCATTGAGAGGGAATCATGTGGAAAGACTTCCACACCTATGGGAGGAGGAAGACTTAAATAGATTTCGCAGATTTTCTGGCTTTTCGAACGATATAAATCATCGGAGATAGATTTTGGACGAGAGCCATGTGTCCGAAAACTCACAAAATTTGGTACAGATTCATTTCCTTCTCATCTACGTCGTCCGCTCCAGATTTTGGACGAGAAAAGGCGCGTCGAAAATGTTCCAGAAAATTGTACAGATTCATTTCAACAACGTTCGAGCCTTCGTCTAAAAAGGCACTGTACACATTTTTCTTAAATTTCATACTTTTTCAATATTAACCTTATACTTTCTTAACATAATTTACGCATTCCTTTACAAAATCATGATATGATATGCATACATATTAACCATCCAATTTAATACATCTACAAACGGGAAAAATATATTTCCGAGGTATTACATACATACTAGAAGTTAAATATGTTTTTTATTCCTAACTTTCAAAATTACTCTCTCCTATCATTTTTTGAGTTTTAAATTTTTTTAGAACATCCCTCTATTCATAGACGACGAAAATTTAGGGTGTTGAGTATTAAGTCCTCTTTGAATTGTATCTATTAAATCATATTTTTCAGTAAGTGTAAATAGAAGCTCGACTGTAATCATATAATCTATTTATTTCAACGTAGCTACACTTTTCTTATATTTAAATGTAGCTAAATTATCTTCCCTGTCTTTTTCAAACTATGCATATTATCTAATATTGATGCTATATTTAGGTGAACACGTTAACCTAAGTTTAGATTTTCAACAAATCAAAATTTAAGGATTTATTATATGTATATATATAGTATAATATAATATATTTTATTATATATATTAAATAAACTACTAAAAATAAATAAAATGTTTTTTATGAAAGAGGGAAGGACCCTCTCCCCACCCAATCCCTTTTTGCTTCGGTACTAAGAGAATGAGAGACGAGGAGAGAGAGTCAATGAGCCAAGGGAGTTTTTGATATCGTTTCTCACCACCATCACCTAGATCATCAAAGGTATGAAGTTTCTAAGTTGATTCTTATTACTTTTCGTTATTTTTTTTTGTATTTTCTTTGGAATCTGATTTTGAACTTAGAAACTCAAAATCGTTTATTAAATTTCATGTGCGTTGGTCATTTCGTAGTCTAAATGTCATTGGTGCTGGTTTAAAACTGATTCATGATTGCAATCAAATGAAGTTAGTGCCGCAACACTAAAGGCCCTGCACCTTTGTCTGGGCGAAATTTTGATTAGCACCATGGTGCTGATGGTGTTCTCATTAGTGCCCAAATAGGCAAAACGTGTTGTGCCACCATTGCCCATTTTGGGCCATTGTCATAGGTTGTTTCTCAGGCTTGAACTTTGTCCTTGAGACACGTATGTCTTAGCGAAGTCCATGGCCATTTGTTGATTCTTTCTAGTTTGGTTTTGTATTCACACAGTATAACACCAAACCCTTATTCCTAGGGATTTATAAATTGATTCTAACATCAGTATTATTGTATGTTCAAAGAAGTTTGATAAGTTTGAAATTATTTTGTGATATATCACTCTAAAAACTTTGACATATTCTGCTCACAAAATGTAACTTTTTATGTATATAGACTGTGACGACTCGGTTTTTCTTACTTTTAAAACGTGTAATTTTGAAAGCACAGAAAATTTAAAACTTTTTCTTTTCAATTTAAATTCTTTTAAAGACATTTTTCTTTTATAAATATAGCGGAAGATTTTATAATAAAACAAAATATTTAAGAAATACAATAAATAAACCTCTTTATTTTATAATTAAATTTCTTTACAAAACCTTTACAAACCATTTTTCTTTAAATCCCTTTAGCCTACCCAGCCACAAGATCCGCGTGTGCAAATCCTTCATCAACTGCTCCTTAACCTATTCTACCATGTACCTACATCAACAAAACTTGAGTTTAAGGCTTAGTAAGTGATATAAAATAAAACCATGCACATGTACATGCTATGCAACTTTTGAAATCCATATGCAATTTCTGTTTTCCTTTTGCCATTTTCCTTTTTCTTATAGAACTATGATGAACTTTAATTCGGTGAACTTTTCCCTTGCTGTGAACATTTACCATGATGATGAACTCGTACCATCATGGTGAACCCTAATCGCAATAGTGAACTTTCATCGTGATGATAAATGCGTGCCATCATGATGAACTTTTACCGTTTCTTTTTCTGCTAGCACTTTCGAGAATGAGCTGTAAACTTTAAACCAACTCAAACTCTTCTCATTTTCTGTACACATTTTGCTTTACTCTTATCTTTCTCGTATTATCTGTTTATTTCGTTAAATTCCTTTAATTCATTTATTATTTATTTCTGTTTCACTTTCAATGATAAAATGGATATTTCTATAGCCCAAATGATGTTTGTTTGCTTCCGGTGATCAGCCCTTCAGAACAACATACACTTAGTATGTATGAACATCCATTAAACTATTTTCTAAAATCATGCATGAAAAACCATTTTCGTATTTTTTTGAAAACCATGATGAATGAATGCTTGTGAATGTATACAATTCTATATCCTCTAGATAGGCCTCATAATATGCTTAATGTCAAACTCCTATAATCCTCAAGCATGATCCATATCAATTCCTTTAAAATCTAATTACCATATCATTAAAAGAACCTAATTCTAATAAACACACAATGAGCAACAATACATCCTCAGGACATGATCACAACCTATTATATCTAATAAATGCAGTAAATGCAGGCATACAAACAAATCCTAACTCTTGCGATGTAGGGCACTAAAGACGAAACACATTCAATATCACTTGCCTGTCGTCTGTAACACGTTCTAGCACTTAACGTTATCCTTCTTCCTTTTCAATATCTTCAAAATCATTAAATAATAATTATTAATAATAATGGATTATTATCCTCATCTCTATAGTTCACTATCTTAAACAACTTTGATACTATAAATCCTTATTTGTAACAGAATCTCATAATCCAATTCGAAGCATTAATCCAAAACAACATCACAATACCTCTAACTTCCTCTTTAACTTTTTCTTACTTTTTGGCATAATATTATTGCACAAACAAGTCAACAGTAACATCTTAGTAATTAACAAAACTTCCATCCTTATATATTTTACAAGCAGTAGAACAAACAACCAAAACAGATCACCCATTAATATCTTTCACAGAACCAAGCAACAATAAATATTGGAGAATATTATCCATCATCAGAGTAAATATCCATTTGACTTTCCAACATGGGATCACTGAGTGTGTAATTTAACAGAGTCAAATTCATACGTTATGCATCATCTAAAGCCTCATGGTTCACAATAAAACACAGAACAATATTAAATTCATCAATCAACCATAAATGGTCATAACAATAGTCACTTAACAGTGGTAGAATACATTCCACAGCAAGCAACCAAGGCAATATTTAATCAATCAATTCCTGTGATGTAAGCCCTAACCAACAATGATAATAGAAATAGAAGTAAACAGGGAGCACTATTCACGTAAAATCCATAAAAACTAGAAAGGAAATCTTTACTAGAGAAACACTAGAGATGGCTTCTTCTCCTTCATCTCCTTTCTACTTCTTCTCTGCTCCTCTCCCCCTTTCTTTCTTTCTCTCTGCCTTTCTTTTTCTCTCTCTCCTTCACTTTTCCCCACAATCTCACCTAATTCCTCTATTTAACTGCCATCTGTAAAGGGAAGCGTACGTGGAAGAAATACATAAAACACAGCTCCTTGGGATTCACACATTTTCTTCTTTGGGCTGCAAAACCAAGTGGGACTGGTCGATAGATGATCGCTCGGTACAATGAGCTGCTCCTACTTTAAAATCCCTCTTCTGCCATTTCATGTGGAGTATCAACTGTTAATTCTAGGTCGATATAAGTATCAATCGGTCCAACACAATTTCGCCTCTACCATCCTCCAAGTCTATCACAGGATCGACCTATCACTCGCCAAAACACCACTGTCTTATATTTCTACTTTGTATTATTTTTCAGTCAATGGCACTCAACCACTCCATCGACCACCACAAAGAATCACCTCTATAATATTTAGTGGTCGACCGACTCCTTTATCTTTGACCAAATCCTTCTTTACTCTATGCCACTGCCATTTCCTTTCACTTAACACCTTCCTCCATTATTTTTAACAATTTCCTACTTCATTTTTTCTTGCCACTTTTATCCCATAAATCACCCAATGAAATTCTTTAACTTAATTTCCATTCTGAATAATTGGGGTATTACATGGACGATTAGGTCTTCTTGGAGGATTTGATTGTTCAATCCAACATTTTTTACTATGCATGCTTTTTGGTTGTGACACTTGACATGAACATGCTTATCTTAATTGTGGGTAACTGGGCACAATAACTCTTTTAGTCTTTGATGTTTTGCTTTTATCTACTTTCATGCTAGACATTGGCCATGAAATCTATCACTTTATTTGATGTCACTCCAATAGTATTGTCTACTCAAGTGGTGTTACATCTTTGCAATCATCAAATGTATCATAAACTTTGAGTCATGGGCCTCGACAAGGATTGTTTGTCTTAATTATGAGTAACTTGCCACAATAACCCTTCCTTTGAAGAGTAAGGCTCATCCATATTGATTTTTTAACACTCAATATGTTCACTATTCTGTTTCTAACAAAACATGTCCTTTAGTTCTTCATCTTGACAATGCATGTGCTTTGCCTATTCAAGGAGGGTGTAGAGTAGTTTTTAGTTGTAGATACATGAGATTTAACCACCTTTATAATATTGCACATCATTGCCCCAAGTTGCCACACACCTCTTCCATGACTATAAAAATAAAGAAGCTAAAAACTATTAAGAACGACGACTGAGTACATAAGCTATTGTACTCTAAACTAAAATCATTAGTCCTTCATGTATTTCATCTATCACCCATGACATAGATTTAGGGTTCGCTGAGTGAAGAGATAGCTGAGACTCATATGCTCCTAGTAGACTTCAAATCTCGTTCCATAAAAATAACTTAGCCATATTTTTGAGCTAACATCATTGTTGACAACTCCAAGTCATGAAAAGATTAAATGTACTCATGCAATTTCAATTATTAGGATGAGTAAGAACAATTAGACTCTACTATATTAACACACTCTCTAAACTAATTCTCAATGTGTCTTGTACACCATATACAATATACTCTTGTCAGGTACATTTAACATTGGAGCACTTTTTAGTTTTCTATTTAGCTCCTTAAAAGATATCTCACACCACTAATCTATTTGAACCTGGCATGCTTTCTTACCAACCTTGTATGTAACATGGCTATCATTGAGAAATTTTCCATAAATCAATGGTAATAGCTAGCGAGTTTGAGGAAGTTGTGAATTTCTGTAACAATCTTATACTAAATTCAATGTGTGTAAAACTTGTTTTTACCTCTTTTCGTCAAAATCACGAGTTTGGGGAAATCACACATGTTTTCAAAATGTTTCAAACCCTCTCCATGTTTTAAGGAAAAATTGACCTCAAGGGCTCTCAACGAGACATCGAAGTAAACAAGGCTAGATATGGAATGCCTTGATAAATTCTCCCTGTATTATGTAAAGATGTTATTGTACGAATGAAAATTTTATAAATGAAAATATGTTCAGTAATTGTTAAATTAGGGTTTGATGTGGTATAAATGATGGAAGAAATATGTTGGAAAATTTTAAAGTGAAGAAGAGTTTAGAGTTCTGTATTTTGTTTATACATTCGGTCGACCAGTGGATGAGGAGGGGTCGAGTGCCTCGACCGAATTGTAATTCGAGACAATCCTTGAGTTTTAGGTCGAGTGCAGTCAAGAAGGATTTGAATCTGTTGTTTTTCTGGACATTTTGGTCGATATGCGGTCAAGTACGGTCGAGAAGGATTTGAATCTGTCCAATTTCGTCGACCTTTGGGTTGATGTGCGATCGTTTGTTTTCGTTGAAGACTCGACCAAAAATGCAATTCTAAAGAAAAATTTAGAATTCGGTTGACATGTGGTTGAGGCTAGGACTCCTTCCCTCGACTGAAAAATCAAATTAAAGCATGATCTCGCTTCTGCCTGACATAATCTCGTCCTTTTCCTTCAAAATTCTCCCAACAAATCTTCTTTTCTCTCTATAGAAGGCGGCGAATCACGAATGCATTTATAGCGATGTTTGACCTTCTTCTTTTGAGGGTGGGAAAACATCCCCTCACCTCGTGAGTCTCCTTTCCTCTCTCTATCCCTTTCCCTCGTCTCTAACTGGTAGCCATGGTGTCATTCTGCACTCCTGCCCTACGAGCTGTAACTGGAGTGTAAGGAGAGTGCTACAATTTTTTTGTGAGTGTCCCTTTTTGTTTTCTGTGTGTAAGGATCGTTCGGAGAGTTGTGAGTTGATGTTGTGAGAATTTTCTTGTGAGATTTCCGTTGCTGTAAGGGGTTTGCTGGAGCAAGGTTCAACTTGAGGAAACATTGGGTGATCGATAGATTGAAACTTTCAGTCTGTGCTCCTACGAAATTTTTAGGTAAGATTTGGGATGTAAGTTGGCCAGTGGAAGCCCTATATCACGGGTTCGTTGTTGTTTAATATTGAGCACCGAATTGGTTTAATCCCTGTGAAGTTGGATTTGTCTGTTGGATGATATTGGACATTCGTTGGGTTTGGGTCGTGAACTATTGTAGTAGTGTTGAATTGTTTTAAGCATAAAAGACCGAGTTGATAGATAGAATGATGGAATTATACTACTGATATTGAACGAATTTTGGAAATGGAATTCTATCTTTGATTCATGTTTAAATATCTCCTTATATGAGCATTATGAACTAATTTTGTGGAGGGTTGGAATCAGCATGAGCTGCACCCATAACTCATGAAGTGAACTTATAACTTTCTAGATTTAGCATGAATCGAACCTGTAAATTTTTGGACAATGCATAGCAAGCCCATTGTTTTTCTTGAACCCCTCACGAATTCACAAGTTGCCTCCTTGTTAATAATAGTAGGATTTGGGTTAATACTCTCTCTTGTTTTCTCTGCCAAAACACATAAGTTAACCTATGTTAGGAAGCACGTAATTACTTTGATAATTAGTGGATAAATTACCTATGTGTTAGTCTCTCCTAACTTTTGATTGCTCTCCATGACTCTCCTTTATATATATTTTGTGAATTTGACGTGACATTCATGCATCATACTTAGGACTTATGAAATTGTGAGCATATTGCATGACATGCCTAATATATATAAATAGACGTGTAGAGGTTCGGGAGAATTGGTGATGGTCCATCGGTGGTGAAACCCCATATGGATGTATCTCTTCCCATGTAGGGAGTGGAGTGACGGTTAGCCACATGGACCCTAGGGTTCATACATTCTCTTGTACGGAAATCCCCAACGTCTTTGACAAAAGAGTATGGTGACAGCATGTGTTGACACCCCTAATGAATGTATCTCCTTGTCAGAGTGATTGTTAAGCCACATGACCAATAGACATATCCATCTCCCGGGTTCCATGAAAGATAGTTTCTTTTCTGTAGTGCATCATATGATCATGCATGAGCATTTGCATTGCATTCCATTCTAATTCTTGTTGGGCGTTAAACTCATTGGTTTCCCTTGTGATGTAAGTGATCCTTATGATGCTTGTGATGTACCAGTGGAGGAGGAGGCATTTCAGGATGATCCCTTGGGTTATCAGCTGAGTTCGACCTGATGGTTGTGGTTCGTGTAAACGGTGTTGGTTATTTTGAACAGTCAAATTTCCTATTTTGACAAGTTACAATGTTATGTAAAAACGGACTTTTGTTGGAAGGACTAGAACTATGTTTTGAAAAGATTTTAATTTAATTCTACTTGATTGACTCTCGTTTGTTTTTACATGAATTTGTTTACTCTGATTTATGCATTTGATATATTAAGTGAAATTTTTTATACCACAAATTTTAAAATAGAGAAAAATAGTTTTAAATAAAATAGGTCTTTATAGTTGGTATCAGAGCATAACCAGGTCAAACTCAGTTCTATAGACTGCTGATAACACAAGGCTCGTCGTTAAATACTCCTCCAATTATAAGTGTAGTTCTACTTTTAAAATTAATTATGTTCTCTTAACTTATTATTCCCTAATTGGAAATGTAGAAAACTCTAAAAATCGCACGAAGAGCGAGAAATAATATTACAGTTCCTAACGAGAGAGATGAGGCCCTTTATCGCATCGAGGATGTAGTTGAATGCCAATCCCAGTTTATGGAACAAAAAGCCCGGTTTATGGAAAGGTTCATGGAGCTTTAGCATGGTATCGGGAATGGGAATCCTACTGCCGTAGCGATACCTGCAGAAGCTGGCTAGGAAAGATTCCCGTGACTTAAACCCCCTAGCTTTGAGGGCAATATTTCTGATATTGTGGGAGCGGAAGAGTGAATATGCTCTCTAGAAAACATGATCGAATATGCGGATATACGAGAGACTGAAAAGGTGAAGTGTGCTACTTACTTGCTAACCCACGATGCGTAATTCTGGTTTGTTTATGTGAAAACGATGCTGAATATCCAGACTCTCACTTGGGAGGACTTCAAGAAATTTTTCAACAAAAAATACTTCAGCTTTATCGTCTAGAATCAGAAACTGATGGAGTTTATGAGACTATGCTAGACTGGGACAGTATCTAAATATATATGGATATTTGAGGCATTGTCAAGGTTTGCTCCATATCTGGTCGCTGATAATAGACACAAGATCCAACACTTCGCCCAAGGACTTAAGGTGGAAATATTGAGAGGCATCAGGCTGGCCAAGATAAGAGGTGTCCCTTATGCGCAAATGGTGGCTAGGGCACTTGATGCTAAAGATGTTGAGACAATTGCAGCACGACAATGAGAATTTAATCAACGGATCAGATAGAACAATCAAGGCCTACAACAACATGGTGCCCCACCAACAAACAGGGGAGTGAAAAGGCCGCCTAGAAGTGACATGCAACAGGGGTGTGACAAGTTCCCTGTAGTCAAAGCAACTACTGCTGCACCCAACCCATGCCCTATATGTCGGAAGATTCACTTCAGGCAGTGCAAAGTGAGCACTAGTGGATGTTTTAAATGTGGGAAGCCCCAACATATATCAAGAAACTGCCCCACTATGGCTAGTGGATCTGGCAGTGTAGCTTGACGTATGTTCTCATTATACAGGAACGATGAAGAAGAGGAATTACGAACAGTAATATTAGGTACACATGGATGTTATAAAGTTATTATACTTTTATATGATATTATAATATTTCCCGTAGCCTTAGTAATTTTTACACTTAATAAATAACTTTCTTGATCACCCTAGGTACTATATATGTTAAAAATATCGCTGCTTACGCCTTATTTGACATTCGGACTACTCATTCATTCGTCTCAACTGAATTTTCCACAATGGCAAACTATCCCCCTGTTATTTCAAAAAATGGGTATAGAGTATTAGTACCTTCTAGAAACTATATGGCTGCTAGCGATGTTTTGAAAGATTATGCAATTCAGATAAACGGTCAGGAATTCCATGCTAATCTGATAATTATGGACATAAAGGGGTTTGATGTTATTCTTGGCATGGACTGGTTGACCTAGAACTAGGCAAGTTTCCATTGTGCAAGACAAGAGGTTTGTTTCCATCCTCTCGGTGGTGAATAACACATCTTCCGTGGAATCAGGGAAAAGGGCAAATTGGTGGTTATTTATGCGCTCAAGGCAGATCAACTGATGAAACATGGATATGATGGATTCCTTGTGAACATTATGCATACCACTATCAAGTCTGAGACAACGGTTGAGGATGTCATGGTGGTTCATGATTTTCTAGGAGTTTTCCTGCAAGATCTTCCTGGGCTGCCACCTACAGGGAGATTGAATTTGTAATAGACCTGCATCCTGGCACAAAACCAATTTTGAAGAATCCATACCAGATGGTGCCTTCGGAGTTGTGCGAATTAAAGACCCTACTCAAGCAATTGGTCAACAAAGGGTTCATCCGCTTGAGTTTCTCACCTTGGGGACCTCCAGTTTTATTCGTGAAGAAGAAAGATGGATCGTTACAAATGTGTATAGACTATTGAGAACTGAATAAAGTAACGATAAAAAATAGATACCCTCTACCTCGAATTGTGACCTATTCGACCAATCACGAGCTGCACCTGGGGTGTAAGGAGAGTGCTACAATTATTTTATGAGTGTTCCCTTTATGTTTTGTGTGTGTAAGGATCGTTCGGAGAGTTGTGAGTCGCTGTTGTGAGTATTTTCTTGTGAGATTTTTTGTTGCTGTAAGGGGTTTGCTGTAGCAATGTTCAGCTTGAGGAAATGTTGGGTGATCGACAGATTGAAACTTTCTGTCTTTGCTCCTACGAAATCTTGAAGTAAGAATTGGGATGTAGTGGAGGCCCAACATAGCGGGTTCGTTATTGTTTAATATTGAGCACCGAATTGGTTTAATCCTTGTGAAGTTAGATTTGTCTGTTGGATGATATTGGACATTCGTTGGGTTATTCACTATGAAATATTTTGTGCCATGAACTATTGTAGTAGTGTTGAATTGTTTTTAAGCATAAAAGACTGAGTTGATAGATAGAATGATGGAATTATACTACTGATATTGAACGGCTTTTGAAAATGGAATTCTGTCTCTGATTGATGTTTAAATATCTCTTTGTCTAAGTATTATGAAATGATTTTGTGGATGGTTGGAATTAGCATGAACTGCACCTGTAACTCATGAAGTGAACCTGTAACTTTCTAGATTTAGCATGAATCGAACTTGTAAACTTTTGGACAATGCATAGCAAGCCCATTGCTGTTCTTGAACCCCTCACAAATTCCCAAGTTCCCTCCTTGTTAATAATAGTAGGATTTGGGTTAATACTCTCAGTTGTCTTCTCTACCAAAACACTTAAGTTAACCCTTGTTAGGAAGCACGTAATTAATTTGATAATTACTGGATAAATTACCTATGTGTTAGTCTCTCCTAACTTTTGACTGCTCTTCATGATTCAATGATAAATAATGCATCTCCTTTATATATATTTTGTGAATGGGATGTGACATTCGTGCATCATACTTAGGGCTTACGAAATTGTGAGCATATTGCATGACATGCCTAATATATGTAAATAGGTGTGTGGGTTTTCGGGAGAATTGGTGATGGTCCATCGGTGGTGACACCTCGAATGCATGTATCTCTTCCCATGTAGGGAACGGAGTGATGGTTAGTGACCTTAGGGTTCATCCATTCTCTTGTACGGAAATCCCCAACATCTTTAACAAAAGAGTATAGTGATGGCATGTGGTTACACCCCTAATGGATGTATCTCCTTGTCGGAGTGATGGTTAAGGCACATGACCAACAGACATATCCATCTCCCGGGTACCAAAAAAGATAGGTTCTTTTCTGTAATGCATTGTATGATCAGGTATGAGCATTTGCATTACATTCCATTCTAATTCTTGTTGGGCGTTAGGCTCATTGTTTTCCCCTATGATGTAAGTGATCCTCATGATGCTAGTGACGTACCAGTGGAGGAGGAGATATTTCAGGATGATCTCTTGGGTTATCAGAATTTTGTTGGAAGGACTAGATCTATGTTTTGAAAAACTTTTTATTTAATTCTGCTTGATGACTCTAGTTTGTTTTTAAATGAATTTTTTTACTCTGATTTACGCATTAGATAAATTAAGTGAAAATTTTTATATCACCAATTTTAAAATAGAGAAAAATAGTTTTAAATAAAATGGGGCTTTATAGTATACATGGACAACTATAAATTAAAATATTCTCGTCGTATTTTATACTAAAAAATTATTTTTAGTGAAAAAGAAGGAACACTCAGGGACTGCACCGATCAATCACACAGAAAGGTAGCGACCATTTCTGGGCAGCACCTCATGAGCTTAGAGGAAAACTGTAACAACCCAAATTTTTCTTACCTTTTTAAAACGGGTTAAATTTAAAACTTTTCTTTTCCTTTATAAACAGCGGAAGATTTTATTTACAAAATCCATTTTTTCTCATTTTACAGCGGAAGCAGAAATCATTCATTTTAAAAGAGAGTAATTAAAGTAGTATTTTACGTTTAGAAAACCCCTTTTTTTTCTTTTAGTTTCCTTAGCCTAGCACGCCATAAGTACCGCCCATGCAAATATTTCATCAATTGCTCATTCATTTGTTTTCTTGCGTGTACCTACATCATTAGCAAACTGTGAGCCCATGGCCCATTAAGAAATGAGATATGCAATATGATGTATTCCTCTAACTCATTATGTTAGAATGGGTCCACCCTAAACTGTCTTCTTCTTTACATTTCATTCTTTCATTCATTACTCGTACGTCGAGCCAGAGATTGGATGAATCTGTGTCGGAGGGAATAGTCTTGGTCGGCTTCTAACCACCTAGGGTGACTAGTCCATTTCCCAACATGGTAGAGGAGTAAGTCTAGACTACCTTATTAGATCCGAACTACCCGTTCATCCCCCAACTCCCATTTTCCTTTCCTTTTATTCATTTCATTTACTCGTAGATTAACTGGGACATTGGAGGAATCTGTGTCAGAGGGAATAGTCTTGGTCAGCTTTTAACCACCTTGGGTAGCTAGTCCAGTTCCTGACAAGGGAGGGGTGTAAGTCTAGACTACCTGGTTAGATCCGAACTATCCGTCCGTCCCCCAACTCCCCTTTTTCCTTTTTATCCATTCATTTCGTTTATCTGTTTTCCTCACGTAAATGCATATGAGTACCACCCTAGAGATGACACTCCGTACTTGTTTCTATTATCATGAAGCATGTCAATGAGAAACATTATCATGATACATGTGAATGAGAAACAATAACCACAATGATATGAAAGCATGAAACATGAAGTAGTAATCACAATAATATAAAAGTATGAGATATGAAAAGTCTACTAACATACTATATAGGCATGCTTGGTAATTTAAAGGAAGCAATAACAATATAGACATGCTTTGCGATATAAAAGAAACAGCAATGACATAGACATGCTTGGCAATTTAAAGAAAGTAATAATAATATAGACATGTTTTGCGATCTAAAGGAAATACTAATAACATAGGCATGCTTGGCAATTTAAAGAAAGCAATAATGATATAGACATGCTTAGTAATTTAAAGAAAGTAATAACAATATAGACTTGCTTGGATATTTAAAGGAAACAAAAACGATATGCTAATATCCTAAACATGCTTAGAGATTAGGTTAGTAACGTGTGAACAACATGGTATAATAAATAAGAGAACATATAGAAACGCAAACAAATAATTAAAGGAAAGACATTGCTAATGGTGTAGGACCTCCACTGGCTAACGACTCTACTCAATTTCTTACCTTAAAGCTTTATCGCATATTTGTACTAAATCTTTATCATTCTTTTCCTTTTCAATACCTTCATAATTAAAACATTTACTCATTAATAATCATAACTTATTAATTTCATTCTTTTTCTATCCTTAATTTACATAATAATTCTAAGAACCCATTAATGCCTAAAACCAAACATAACACTTAACAATTCTAACATTCTTAACTTAACAACTTCATCATTATCTATAACCTTAATCATTATTCATCACTTGATAACATTTTATAATCCAAACACCACTCAAACAAAACATAAACCTTCCATTACAAACCACACTCCATCTGAAATACCCTTGACCGAAACCAAGAACATTTACTATCACCCAACCACAAATGTACGTGCACAAACCAATATTTAATTTAAATATCTCATGGAACCAAGGAGCAGTTAAACAACAGGAGCATTAACAAACAATATCCTTCACAATCAGTAAAGCAGTAAATAAAAAAAGCATTAACAGATTATCAACCACATGGCAAGACATCACCAAGCCAAAATAGAGTAGAAACCCAATCTTTAATCCAACGTACATCATACTTTCACTTCACCAACTAAGCAGTAAACGCAAAGAGTATTAACAGAGCATCCATCACACCACAAAACTAAGGATCAGAAACCAACAGATGCATAATCCTAACATTTTATCTTCATCCTTAATCCATAAAACAATGGAGGTTTTCCTTACCTAAAGGATTGAGGAGACCCGAGAGGACCAGCAGCTTCACCTCGAAATAAAGAGGAAGAAAATGAAAGAGGTGATCCTCTTTCATTTTCTTCCTCTTTATTTCGTCTGTTGCCTCTAACTTCCTCCCATTCTTCCTTTTCTTCACTTTCTTTCCCTCACGGTTTAGCCTTCTAGAGAGCATTTCACTCTCTGCTCTATCTCCATTCCTCACAGCTCAGTTCACCCGAGGGTTCACTTTTGCCAGCCATCCCTCTTCTCCTCTACATTTCAACTCACAGACAAGTACTCCTCACCATTCTCTGCCACAGCCTCACACACGTCCTCATTGTCGATTTCTTCAGAGCAAGAACCAGCCATGGATGGACAGGTTCAGATCAAACTGTAAGCCGCTCCAACCATTCCTCACGAACCGCAAGCTCCCTGCCTTCGCCAATCCAAGTCGTTGATCGTTGTCTCATTGCCGTCGCCAATCTGTAGCTGCCGAGCATCACCGGACCCCCTAAAATGGCAAAGTATCATAGCTCACCATGACCCGACGCCAACCTGATGACCTAAGGCCTCGCACCGAATCAACCCACGAAGCCACACCTCCTGAGCCTGCAATCGAGAATCGTAACACCATCGGCAACCCGCAGCTTACACGCCTGCCGGATCGAACCTAAGCTGGCCGGCAAAGCCCAGGCCCGAGCTTGCCACTCCTCCCCCTCACGTCTCCCTCACCTCTTGGCTCTCTCTGTCTCTTCTTGGGTCTGTTCTCACAATGTCCTTCACCCATTCTCTTCCTTTTGTTTTCAATCAAATCGGTTCACAGGGTGAATCGGTTTACTTCTCCCCTCCATCTCTTAATTTTTTATTTTATTTTAATCCTATTTACTTTATATTCATTTAATCCTATTACATTTCAATTTCAATTAATCCAATTAATCTCATTTCTTCTTCTTCTTTTAACTGAAAGAAAAGTGAGCCACTTAATTGCTTTCAGACCAAGCCGAACCAACCCGGTTCAGTCCATATTTCCCTTCTTCAGAATTGCAATTTTCGATGAAGGAAGGCGTCTGTGCCTCATCTGCATTTGTCTGAAAAGTCTGATAATTTGGACCGATTGAAACTTTCCTCGTCTGCATTTGTCCCCATTCGACCGCATTTGTCCGCATTCGATCGCATTTTTCCAAAACATCCAAATACACATTTTTCTAACAAACTTTATACTTTAATCACTCCTTAATATTTTTCCATATTTATATGGCATTAATCAACAACATATCACCCACAATATAATATATTAATTACTCCATGGGTATTACAAAAATAAATGAGGGCGGTCCGTGCATGTGAAATAAACATGTAAAACTCACGTACATACATAGTATAAAAAATGACATGCTGTCGAATAGTCCGTATTAGGTTTTCATATGTGGTAGCCCATAAAATATGATTTTGATAAACAATGCAATGCAATGTACAGCAACTAAGTATAAAACCCATACCTCGACAATGGTTTCTCTTCCTATTTAAATAGGCAACAACCTCAGGTATCGGCTCAAAGTCTTCGATCTCGTTTGAGCCTAAACTATGAAATAGAAATTCCTCACTAAACTAGAATATACAGAAAGGGCGAAGAGGTGCTAAACTGGGGTTAGGAATCTAACCGAAACTCAAAAATATCGGGGAGGAAATGATGTAATTGGCACTGACCGCGCCTCATAAAATAGTGTACAACCCACAGAACATCAAAGTCCAAGGCACTGTACAGCCAGGATGTTCCGTGAAAAGTTTGATTTGGCGCTACATGCATAGTGCGTGCCTCATTAATAGTCTAGGTCAGAGTTCATTTTGCTCTACTCCAGAACGTCGATTGTTTTGCTGTGGAATGCGAGTCGTTCGCCTGCGGAACAAACCTGCATTCCGCAGAATGATTCATCGTTCCTACCCACAAAATAACAACTATTCTGTGGAACGACAAGCGTTCATGCTTGTGAAACGCTGTTCATTATGGGGAGCGATCGTCATTCCTACCTTCAGAATGACTATCACCCTACAGGACGATCAACTCTCCAGCTTGTGAAAAGTTGTCCTCTCGAGTCTCACCTCCAGTGGGCACTACCTTGAGCATCCGCCGTGGTTTTTTGACCCATTACCTTGGCTACACCATTGGCAGGTTTTCTATCTCTTACAGCCAGCCATTCGTTGGGCATTACGGATCCTTGGAATTCAGAGTTCGATTCCAAACTCAACATCACATGACTCTTTACTTTGAAATTACCTTAGGCAACCTTTGCCCACAAGTCCACTCCACAAACCTTGCAACTTGACACTCTAAGAGTACAGATTGTCTATTTGAACTCTTCCTTCACCACCTTGATCTCTCGGTCTCTCTCTTCTCCTCTCTATTTCTCAGCTCGTGAACGTGTAACTGGGAGTGGGTTCTATTTTCCTGATAAAACCCTTTACCTCTTTTTCCTTTAGTTATTTACCAATTCATCCATCAATTCACCGAGAACCCAAATTCCATCCCTTGACTTGTTGACTCAAATTTATGTATGAAATTTATTTTATTTAAAATTTTGCGGTTCTCACAATCACTGTTCCTATCTTTATGAGATACTAAAAAATACTTACATGGGAGCCGATGTTGCCAAAGAACTTGATATCTATCATCGAGAAGTCGCACTACTTTCTTTTTTTCATACAACTAGTGCTAACAAAGCATCTATAACACAATCATCAGATATTCTCTATGCTCTAAGCATGAATTTGAATAGACCATAATAACATTATGGGAAATTAACAAAAAAAACTTTGAACTATTGGGTCGGCAATAATTCAAACTTTAAAGTAATTTCATGAACAACTAAAACCTTGAACTATGAGAAATGAACGACACAAACCTCGCAGTCATTTTTACATTAAAACTTTAAAATTTTAAAAATAGGCTACTAACTATTTGCTGTGAAAAGGGTATTTTCTAAAGCTTCCTTCCACTTTGAAATATTGTTTTCCATAGTAGAAAGAGTATTTTTCATAGTGGATACTTGTCTTTCGTTGTGGAAAATATAATTTTCTCAACGTAACCCAAGGGTGAAACACGACCCCAACCTAAAACACAACCTCAACCTCATCCTCAATTACAGTCATTATCTCAATTTGTCTATTTTCAACCTATATCAAATAGTTTCTAGAAGAATATATTTTGATACATTGACTAATATGAAGATATGCTTTAGGTTGAGGTTGTGTTGAGGAAACAAAGATTCTACAGTGGAAGACAAGTATCCTATAATGACTTGAAATTTTGCATACTTATGAATAACGTGTAAGTGATGTGTAAAAGTAAAACTCAAAGAATTTTCCATAATTAAGTTTGGAAATAAATTGTTTTTCTGGATAGTTTAGATATATTGACATAATTGAATATGTAAACGTGAATCGAATTAAATGAAATTTTAAGATGATAAACTAGATATCTTTAGGAAGAGAAAGACATTAGAATTATGTAAATTGAACTTATATAGCCAAAGTTATATCCTTTTAAGGCCAATCTAGGTGTATGTGACATTTATGTATGATTTCTATTAAATATTTAATTCGAACGTATTGAGTGAGAATTTGAGGAAGTTTTCTCATGATGCAAATTTTCAAAGGCATGTATCTATGATGTAGACATGTATCTATGATGTCATGTCATAAAACGTGGTCATCAATAGGGTCATGCCACATGTCAAGCTGAAGAAAGTAGCTTAAATTGTATATAAGGAGAGGTTAAGGGCAAAATAGTCTTTTAAATTCAATGATTATGGCTAACATGATAAATAGTTATAAAATTATCTGGATTTACTCTTCCTTGGTAGAAGAAAGAGTGAAACTGTAAAGAGAGAAGAGAAGGGAGAAAGAAAGATATAAGATTGAAGGGAGAAAATGGAAAATTGGAAGAAAGGAGTGGAATTTTGAATTTGAATCTCAAGAAAAAAGTGTTTAAAATGTGAGAAAGTGTCTAAAGAGCCAGGAAATTTGATTGAAGAGTGAAGCTTTGGAGCTCAATTGAAAGTTTAAAGGAGTTGCAAATCAAGTAAGTAACTCTAATCCTTAAAGAGTTATAATTTTATGAAATTTGCATGATATAAGTTGTCATTATGATTAGAATTGTTAAAATCTTGATACTTGTTGTTTTGGGATATTTATATGATGTATTGGTGTGATTTAAATGGAGTTTGATATGGGGGAGATGTGGGAATGTCGAAGGACTTCAACATTTTATCTCTTGTGCGGTCGACCAGGGTCAAAAGGCAGTCAACCAAACTCCAAAAATAACATGGGAGAGGTCAAGCAAAGGCGGACAACCAAATTTAGGAATCAAAACTGTATAGAATGAGGTCGACTCGTATTGAGGGGTGGTCGACTGGAACCTTGTGAAATGCCGCAGAATGGGTATCAGCGGATAAGGGTAGCTAACTACGGATGTGTGGGCGAGCAACCGCAGAAGTAATAGAGGAAAGAGAAGAAAATAAATTGAGAGTAGACAACCGATGTAGGGGGGTGGAGGTTTAGAAAAATGACAAAGACTTGGTTTTAAAACCTTAGTCATGAGCAGATGACTGAGGTCTTGAGTGGATGACTAGAATCCGTGATTTTTGCCTTGAAATATGCTAAAGTGGATGTTTGCCGTTGAGGGGTGGACAACCAAAACTTGAGATTTTAGAATATATTTCTTATGTTGTTAACCAATTATTTAACAATTTCCTAATTATTTTTTAGAGAATATTGAGACATAGATAGAACATGTCTAGATAGATGTATGACACAAGAACATGCATCATTTATGTATGCTAAATAACAAGATTTGCATGATTCATATTGCATGCATTATTAGTATGTATTATATGCATTCAATATATGCTTAGAGAGGATGTCAAATAATGCATCATGAACGTATTTATATGTACAATAATATTATCTGGGTGGGATTATTGGTCATAGAAGAACCCAATATACTGTGTCAAGCTATGTATTGTGTGACTTATGTAATGTGGGAAATAGTAGAGGAGTGACTATGAGTCCCCAATGGTTTACAAGACCCTGGCTCTCTAGAGATTTATTTGTTTATGGACACACCTATTGGATACAGTGGCCAGTATGGTGGAGTTTCATAGTTGTATGTGAATTTACATACGATAGTATTTGATCTTATATTTTGACATTCAGGAATACGTTAATACGGTAATTATTAAACAAGTTCATCGTTTAAATTAAACGACCATTACATTGAATCATAATATAATTACATCTTAGTGAGTAGAAGAGGTTTGTGTGATGTTCATACTACATATCATATTGGAATTATATAAGGGTCTAGATATAGGATTAGGTGGTGGGAGTTAGTCCTATATTTGGGAATTGCATGGAATTGTAATTCTTGAGTATTAGATTTACTTGCTAAGCTTTATAGGTAACTCCATTGTCTCTTTCATCTTTTTAGATTCAGATGGTAATTAAAAGGACAAGGCTAATATAGATCAAAGACAAGAGGGTAGACACTTGGGGTAGAAATAAAACTCTATCTCATAGACCTATAGGGTATGTGGCTTTTATTTTTCCTTGTATAGAGTTTGGTGTGAGGGTTACATATAGTGGCCCTAATGTTTCTAATAAAGTAAAGACTACTTTGTTTGTAAATATAACTCCTGTGGTTATGTGTAAAATGAAACATAGTTGTTACATAATAAAATCACATATTTAATTGTAGTGTGCATATTAAATAAAATTTTTTTTATTAGAACTTAAATATGGTAAAAACACGTTGGGATTATTAATAATATTATCCTTTATAAGGATACCTAGGTGATGTAATTCAACTTTATCATATTTCAATTCTTGTATAATGTACACATGTCATTTTTCGGGTGGAGAATCCTTATCATAATCATGTAATTGAAAGGGGTTCGAGGTCGGGGTCGTGACAACATGGTATTAGAGCTTTAAATAATAGTTCTATGTTTGTCTAGATAGAGTTGTGGGTAGAGTGTGTAGAAAAGCTTCTTAATTTGCATTGGTATCTCTTAACTCATTAATTTATCTAGAATTTTGTTTTATGGTGTAGTTGGAAATTGGTGAACCATCTCACAAAAGAAGGAATGAAAGAGAAGAAATGTTAGAAAAGATGAGGACCATGAGAGAAATGACTGAGTCTGTGGAAAAAAGTGTTGCTATGAATGTTGCCGCAAAAAGAATGGAAAGAATCGAACCTACCAAAATGCAAATAAAGAATGAGTTTTGGAAGAATAAAGCTCTAGTTTTCATGGAAAAACTCAAATAAAGAATAAATCTCTGGTGGCTAAAGTACCAAAAAATTTGAAAATTAAATTGGTTGTAAACCAATTGGAAGGTCGATCTGATAAATGGTTGAATCAGACACAAAAATCGTTGGAAGAGATGGTAGATTGGGAGTAGTTTGAAAATATGTTCATAGAATAATTTTTCCCTAGAGGTATGAGACAAGCAAAGGTGAAAGGATTTCTAGATTTAACTAAGGAAAATTTATCAGTTCCAGTATATGAAGATAAATTTGAGGACTTATCAAGATATGCAAAGAGCTTTATTTCTGATGAAGCTGTAAAAGCCTAGAGGTTTAAGCAAAGGTTGAGACATGCAATTTCCAACAGATTGGTGGCTTTACAGTTGGAATTATATTCTGATATGGTGAATAGAGCAATGTTTATTTACACAGAAGCACGAAAGTAGTAAAGAACAATAGGAGGCTAAAAAAGCCAAAGGGAGCTAATAAAGAATAGAATAAATTGAGTTGTGATTCAAAGAAAAAGAGGTTTGGAACACCTCAGTCTTCAGCCCCATCAGTATCAAGTGAGAGAGGAAGTTTTCAACCGAGAGGTAGAGACAGTTTCCAATCAGGAATGTCATGGTTGGAAAAATGTTTAACTGCAGAGAACAAGGTCATATGAAGAAAGATTGTAAAAAGCTTTTATTACAGTCGTCTTTGTTTTTCCAAAGAGAAGGAGAGCAATAATTTACTTCTCCAATGGTTACACCTTCAGCTTCATATGCTAAATCTAATGAAGTTGGGAGTTGTAAAATGGGGGCTATCGGGAGTCTACCAGTCAACAGAGAAAAGTTTATGATTTTGGCCAGCCAAAAGAACAACAGGATAATGCTGTTATTATAGGTATATTTACTCTTTTTAGTTAACAAATAAGAGTTCTATTTGATTTGGGAGCTATGAATTCCTTTATTTATGCATCTACTATGTATGCATTGAGGTTAGGAAAAATACCTTTAAAATATTGCTGGATTATAGAGTCTCCATTGGGTGGTCAAACACTAGTAAATCATATGTGTAAAGCGTGTGCCATTAGGATTGATGAATATGAATTTTTCATTGATCTTATTGTTATGGAGAGAATGGTTTGACGTAATTTTTGGAATGGATTGGTTATCAAGATACTAGGTAGTAATGGATTGCTATAAGAAGAAAATTATGTTATTGCTTCCAGTGGGAGAAATATATCATTTTATGGTGAAGGAATACATATGAGCTACATTTTCCACGAGATTCTTATAAATTTGAAGGATGGGTAGCAAATCTTATAGTAGAACCAGATAAAAGAAATAAAACAAATATATTGATGAGGGTGACGGAAGAATACATAGATGTTTTTTAAGAAGAATTACCGAGACTTCTTCCAAATAGGGAAGTGGAATTCATAATTGATGTATATCCAAATGTTCGGATATATATACCTCCACATCGTATGACACAAACTGAATTGAAAGAGTTAAAAACACAACTCAAAGAATTAATGGAAAAGGGGTTTATTTGACCCAGTACTTCTCCTTGGGGTGCACCGACATTGTTTGTTAAAAAAAAAAGATCGAACCCTAAGAATGTGTATCGATTGTAGGAAATTTAATTGACTGACTATAAAAAGCAAGTATCCATTGCTAAGGATTGATAATTTGTTTGATTAGTCAAGGGATGGTTTTCAAAAATTGATTTAAGAACAGGATACCATCTGTTAAAAATAAGGGAAGAAAAGGTTAAGAAAACAGTCTTTTGGACTAGATATGGTCATTATGAATATCTAGTGATGTCTTTTTGATTGACTAATGCACCTGCAGCATTTTATGGATCTTATGAACCAAATATTCAAGTCATATTTGGATATCTTTGTCATTGTTTTTATTGATGACATTGTAACATATTCTTCTTCAAAGCATGAGCACGAATGACATATATAGGTAGTGTTAGAATTATTAAGACAACATCAATTATGAAATTAAATTTCTGGGACATGTTGTTTCTAGAAATGGTATAGAAGTGGATACTTCAAAAACTGAAGTGGTACAAAATTGAGAACAATTGAAATCAATATCCAAAATAAGAAGTTTCTTATGATTAGCAAGGTATATTATTAGTGATTTTCCAAAATCTCTATGTCCTTATCATGAACAAAGAAAGGTGTGAAATTTGATGGGATGATAAATGCGAGATAACGTTTCAACTTTTGAAAAAGAAGTTAGTGTCCCAACGTATCCTAATAATTCCAGGATGAGGAAAAAGACATGTTGTATATTGTGATGAATCTCTACTAGGGTTGAGTTATGTATTGATGCAAAATGATAGAGTTGTGATCCATGGTTCTAGACAATTGAAATCTCATGAAATAATTTATCCTGTTCATGATTTGGAATTGGCAGCAATAGTTTTTGCTTTAAAGTATTGGAGATATTATTTATATGGTGAAACTTTTGAAGTATATTCAAACTATAAAAGTTTGAAATATTTATTTACCTAGGATGAACTAAATAAGAGACAAAGACGCTGGATGAAATTTTTGGAAGACTATGATTATAACCTTCATTATCATCCAAGTAAAGCTAATGTGCTTGCTGATGCTTTAAGTAGAAAGTCAAGAATAATAGCAGCTACTTTGGGTATATGAGAGTATGAAAAGTGGTCTGAAATTGATACCTACAAGTTACAATTGCAGAAAAAGAATTGACAAATATATCTCCAAAACATAATGGTAAAACCCGCAATGATGCAAGAAATTACTGATTTAGAATTAGAAGATGAAAAGTTGAAGAATGTAGGAGCTAGGGTTTTAGCTAGTGAGAAAGTTGAGTTTTTCACTAGGACTAAAGGTAAATTAAGATTTAAAGGCAAAATGGTAATCCAAATATTAGAAAGTTAAAGGAAGAAATTTTGAAGGAATATCATTGTTCCAAATTTACTATTCACCTTGGTACTACAAAAATGTATCAGAATATGAAAAAACAAGTGTGGTGGAAAGGAATGAAGAGTGATATGCTAAATATGTATCTAAGTGTTTAATGTGTCAGAAAGTAAAAGCTGAACACAAAAGACCACCAGGATTATTAAAATCATTATCTATAGCATAATGGAACTAGGAACGAATCTCGATGCTAACTTTCCACCTTTACCAAAGTTTCGGTCATTTGGGTAACCGCAGACATATGGGTGGGCTATCACAAAAATAATAGAGGGGAAAATACATTGAGAGCAGACGACCGGTCTTTGGGGGTGAACATTTGGAAAAATTACAAACTCTTAGGTTTTAAAATCATAGTCATGAGCAGATGATTGGGTCCTAAGTAGACGACTGGGATCCGTTATTTTTTCCTTGAAATATGTTGAAGCAGACAACGATTGTTGACGGGCGGATGACCGAAACTTGAGATTTTAGAATACTTTCTTTAATTTTTAACCAATTGTTTAACCATTTCCAAATTCTTTTTTAGAGATTATTGACATAGATAGAACATGTCTATATAGATGTTTGACATCAAAATATGCATCATTTATGCATGCTTAGTAGCAAAATTTATATGGTTCATATGACATTTATTATTAGTTTGTATTATATGCATTTAATGTATGCATAGAGAGGATGTCAAATCATGCATCATGAACATATTTATGTATAAAAATATTATCTGGGTGGTATTATTGGTTACAGAGGAATCCAATATATAGCGCCAGACTATGTATTGTGTGATGTATATAATAAAGTGGAAAATAGTAGGGTAGTGATTGTGAGTCCTCCTTGGATTGGAAAACTCTAGCCCTCCAAAGGTTAATTTGTTCATGGACACACTTATTGGACACACTGACTAGTATGATAGAGTTTCATGGTTGTGTGCGACTTTACATATGATGGTATTTGATCCTGCATATTGACATTTTGAAATTTGTTTATACGGTACTTGTTAAACAAGTTCATTGTTTAAATTAAATGAACATTGCATTGAATCATAATATCATTACATCTTAGTGAGCATAAGTGACAGACCACAAGGCCCAATCACTAGAGCTGGGCCCAAATACTCATCAACACTTACCTTTCTATTTATTTGGAATGTAACTCAATAGTGGACCAAGTGGAGAAGTCACCATCTCAAAAAGATCAAGGAAAGTCGATACATGTTTTGTTATGGAAACCATCCCAAGTGGCCGAACATGAAGAAGGAAAAGTTGCCAAAATCAATCAAGACTTTGAGAAAAAGAATTAAGAGTTAATTTAAGTAATTTACTTAAAGTTAAGTTGCCAAAAAGTTTAGTAGTTTTTAACTATAGTAATCAGCAAGTGTGTAGTCGAATATTAGCATTATTTAGTTTCTTTTTTAGTTATTTCCTGTTTCTTTCAAACCCTAGTTATGAGTAGCTATTTAAGCTACCTTGCGTGATTATTTAAGACACATTGAATTTGAATATTATAGCTTTGCTTTGTTTATTTTTGAATTAGGAGTGATTCCTTTTTCTATCCTTTGGTGTGTTCATTTAAAGTTTGTGGTGTGATATCACATTAAGATTGCTTTGTTAGTTGAGTGATCTTTCTTATTGGCATCTGTGTTCTTGTTCTTTGGAGGAAGTACAAGTGAAGTGGTGTTCAACTATCAAGAGAATTAAATTGGTGGAGGCTATCCAAATCAAAGACTAAAGTTGTGCTTCCTTGACATCTTTAGCCAATCTAATTCAACCAAGCATATTTCTTTATTTGTGATGATTTTGAACATTATTTTTGGAAAAATTATTCATCATTTTCGAAGAAGTAGCTGTCCAAAATTCGTGAGAAAAGCTTCCATATTGATCAAGTTATGGACGTCTAAAGTTGGATATTTCATAAAATGTTTTAGCGGCAAGTTAAAGAAACTACCTACTTTCCTATTCTACAAGATCCTCTTCAACAGCCAACACATTCATAATTCTAAGGCTATGCTTCTGAGGTGCATCAATGTCCTTTTTTGATTAATTAAGAAGAAGTTCTTTGGTGGAATAGAAAAGTTATAAAATTGGCAACTTTCACCCAAGCAAACCGTGTCGATCAACATTCTGCAATTGGTCAAACGCTATTCGTCCAGAAGTAGCATAGATTTGAAACTGTGAAATTTCCAGTCGTTCACCCTTCAGGAGCTGATTGACCGCACAGATTAGATTCGAAGGTAACCAAAAGGACAAGGCCAAGTTATATCAAAGGCAAGAGGCTAGACACTAAGAGTAGAAATAGAACTCTATCTCTTGAACCTAGAGTGTGCGTGGGTTGTACTTTTCGCTGTGTATAGTTTGGTGTAAGGGTTACATATAGTGGCCCTAGTGTTTGTAATAAAGTAAAGACTACTTTGTTTGTAAATATAACTAATGTGATTATGTGTTAAAGAAAATGTGATTGTTACATAATAAAATCACATATTTAATTGTACTATGCATATTAAATAAATAGAAAATTTTATTAGGACTAAAATATGGTAAAACGTGATGGGATTACTAATAATATTATCCTTTATAAGGATACCTAGGTGATGTAATCTAACTTTATCATATTTCAATCTGAGTATAATTATACGTGTCATTTTTCGGGTGGAGAATCCTTATCACCATCTTGAAATTCTAGGGTGTTCGGGGTTGCAGTAGTGACATATCAGCTGCGGAAAATACCCTTTCCACTACAAAGAATACCATTTTTCCAACGGAAGGCAATTATTCGCTATGGAAAATACTTTTTTCATTGCAGAAAATAATTGTAGAGAAAAACAAGTCCTTAGAATATGACTCATTTTCTGCATTGGAAGGCACATTTTTGCTACATAAAATGTATTGTTTGTAGTGTATACTTGCTTTTTGTCATGGAAAGATGACCACTCCATTCCAGAAAAAAATTTAAAATTAACATAAAACGTGACTGCAAGGTTTGTGCAATTCATTTTCAATAGTTTGAGAGTTTATTTGTTTACAAAATTATTTAAAGTTTGGCTTGTCGTTGATGTAATAGTTTAGGGTTTATTTTGATAATTTTCCTAACATTAATAAAGACCAACACATATTCATCTAGGTAGGTCTTGAACACCCTGTTCATCAAATTCATGAAGGCAATCAAGACAACTATCAACTTGAAAGGTAAGACCAAGAATTCAAAATGTCTATAATGTGTTGTGAATGATGTCTTTGAAATGTCTCTCCTTGACCTTCAATTGGAGATACCTTAGCCTTATGTCAATCTTAGAGATGCACCAAGACCCTCCAGACTAGTTAAATAACTCATTGATTCTTCACTGCAAATAGTTATTTTTTTTGTGGTCACCTAATTTAATTTTTTGCAGTTGATGGAAATTCAAAGTGAACTGTCTCCTTTCTTAAAAAACAACATGAAGCTCCCTTCAAGGATGTGTTGTTTCAAATAAAATCTTTATCAATAAGCTCTCGCACTTAAGTCCTAGACCTTATATAGGGGTGGGCAAAAGTCTGTTTGGTTATGTTCTAGAGCCGAACTGAATTGAACCAACTTTTTTTATTTCTAAGATACAGAATTGAAATTTAATCTTCCATGTGTGGGAACCAAATGAAACAAACTAAATTGAGAACTCAGTTCGAGTCCAGTTTCACTTTGATTCAAATTTTTTCAAAAATAATTTCAAATTGTTTTAATGTTCTGAAAAATAAAAAATTTATTAAATCATGAGTCTACTCAAATATATAAAAAATCTAAATAAAAATTAGCTACTTTAATTAAATTATTAATCAATCCAATTTATTCATTTGGCAACCCATTTTGAGGTATACAATTGAATTATCAATTAATGAAATTCAATAATCAAATTACTAATTAGTTAATAATCTAGTTACTAATTGAACAAAATAATTATTACTTTGCACAACCTAGTAACTGAATTAGATAATAATTTAATAATTCAATTACCAATTAAGCAAACTAATTATTAATTAACGCAATCTAATAATAAAATTAATATCTAGTCAATAATTCAATAATCCAAATACTTGCAATAATCAAATAATTTGATTTTAGAAAAATTTAGTCAATAAAAAAAATATCCTATAAACTAAAAAAATAAGATTGTAGTTTGTGGAATTTGAACCCAAGAACATTAAACATTTCAGAATATTATTTTCTACAAACAAAATATTTACTATGATTTTAATTAATTATTGAATTTTTTTTTTGTCACGTTAGAGGTTTGTAAAAGCAAAATCTAACCGAAACTTTCGATTCTTGAAAATTAGAACTAAGTTCAGTTCCTATAGTTGAAGAAACTGATTCGAACCGAACAAAAATCTAACAAATATATTCAGTTGTTCAGCTCAATTTAGTTTTGCCACCTTAACTTTACAATCTCGATTAGAGCCATCCCATATGGTGTGATATATACTAAAGGAGAATGTTGAATCAAATTGAGGCGAAACATCATCATCTAGTCTAGTGGCAAACTAGGTAAATCTTGTAAAAATGCATTAAGATACTCCCTTAATGTTGGCAAATTAGGATTCTACCATGGGGTCTCATAATCACTATGACGCGAAAGCAGAAAACTTTGGGAAGACCTTGAGATTTATGAGGTTGATCTCGGATCTATGCGGTCGAACTCAACTCGATGCAGTTGATCAGCTTTTGAGGAGCAGTCGTTCGGAGTCCTCACAGATTCAAGGAATATTGAAAAGTGGTCAATCAAAAGTGGATGGGCGGTCGATCAGTTGAATCACCAATTTGAATCTCTGTCGCCTTATTGATGAATGACGATCAATTGGTGGTGAATGGATGATCGACCTGTTTGCTTGAAAAAAAAGTTGCTAATTGAGTCTTGGTGGAGTATAAATAGCCCATCATGTAACAATTTGACTAGGAATAGGATTGGCTTATAGTTATCCCTAACCAATCTTTATCTCTTTATTTGAAATTTAAAATAACTTGAATTTAAACTACCTAGGAAAACTTAAAATAACTTAGATGTCAACTAACTAAAGATTTAAATAAATTTGAACTTCACCCTAATTTGAATGAATTCAAATTCGTTACCCTTCATCCTCTTTGGTGGATTACTCATAAAATTGCCAAGTAAACACATGTTTTGGCATCTCTTGATCCACTTCATTAAGTGTAAATTATCAAACCAAATAATAATTGGAAAGCTTCTTTGAATGATATCTTGTAGGAATTCCTTGTGCAACATCATAGGCTCGTCTTCACATTGATTTGAGCTTTTAATCCAGGTAATTGGAATCAGGCCTCTTAAACAGAGACGCAGCTCTCTATTTACGGACCTTTTGGCATAGAAAACAAACTCCACATTTCAGAAACACCACATTCTGGAAAGCTTGAAATGTCAGCTACAATCTTAATGAAGAACACTTTTTGATATAAAATATTTAAGGTCATCAAAATTGCTAAATAGTCCTCAAATGTCGGATCATAGATTTTGTATTTTACCACAAGTCTCTCAATGTTGTTCTTGATTTTCCACTTATACTTTATATTGAATAAAACCATGATATATTTGGATATTTGATGAATATAATTCATCATCTTTCCCCTTCGAACACTTACAAAATAAGCCCTAAAAATATTGCTAGAGAATCTCTGTGCTTGGTTGTGAACAGAGGAAATCTATGGCACATCACACTATTTATAGATCAAACTTATATAATGCTACAAGATCCTCTTATGCCATTGTAAACCTTAAAGATAGGGTTAGTCATTACCACACATAAATGGTCGTGGTAAATGATAACCTCTCTATTCTTTACAAGAAGCATCATCTTCTTATTATTGCAATCGATTATAGCCCAATACATGCTTAGTTAGTCTGTGCCCCATATTAAGTCAAAGTATTTCATTTAGAGGACAATCAACTCATTTGAAAACCTATGGTCATCTATAACCACACATATAGACTTGAATATAGACAAAATACATTATCCTTGTTCAACGATGTTCTTAGCTTATGATGATTGAAATTTCTTTATATCCACCCCTAAAATAGATGGAAACATATAAAAAATAAATGAGACTAAGAGATAAGAATCCTATCATCAATGAAACCCTTGTTGACTTGGTTGTAGAATCCCTTATAGACGTGTCAAGTAACTTGGCTGAGTCGAGCCGAGTAAAAAAAAATTCTAGCTCACTGAATTTTCCAAGTTAAACAATTCAATGTTGAGGATATTTATGTATAAATGCAAGTTGATACTATCGTAATAAGTAAAAAAGTTATTAGATTGAGTGTCAAACCCACGTAAAACAATTTATTAAAGTTCTTTATAAAAATCATTAAAATCTTCACATAAAAAGTAACTAAAAATTTGATGATTTTGAGTGATGATGAATAACTGATGATTTAAAGAAAACAAAGTGACGATAAATCTATGAGAAAGATGATTGAGAATCAATGCACTGCCTCTTATAATTTTCCATTTATTTGTCATAGATATGCTATAGCAATATCGGTTAGCTAACTTAAAACTTTAAAAGATATAACACAATAATTTATCAATCTATTATGCCATATTTTTTTATTTATCCTTTTCATATGTCTATACCAAGATATAATAAAAGATAAAAATAAGTTTCAAATTAATTATGTGATATAACCTTATATGTTTATAGTGAATATAAGAAAAACACTAACTTTATGTCTAAATCTCACTATGCAAATTATTCAATAAGAGTTTTAAATTCAAGTTATTATTTGACTTGTATGACAAACAATTAATGATTTATACAATCGCCTTTTTACCATAATAAGATGAATCACAATATTAAATAAACTAATTGTTAGAACTATAGCAAATTAATAACATATAAATATCAATTACAAAGTTTGATACTTTATCCTCTCAATCTAAATAAGTTAGTTCACAATAAAAAAAAACATAAAAGCCAAATCAAAAGAATTACACATAGTCAAGAGATCAAGAGAATAAATAACTATAAGTGAATCTTCTTTGGTTGTCAATCGTTGAACACCAGCTTTAATGAACATTCATGTTCCTCTTCTCTGGCTTCTACTTCTATAAGCAGAAAAATAAAGTTTATAATCTATTCTATAACTTCCAACTTCCTGTATTGAGTTCCGTCGACTATTTAAATAGGCTTTGGCAACTTTCCAAAACTTCTTCATCTAATTTTTTAGTGCACATCAGAGTTTTCTTTTCTGTAAAAATAAAATTAATTAGTAGAGTCAACTCCATACAATTAGAAAAATCTAAAAACAATTAATTATTTCCACACAAAATATATTTTTGAACTCAGAATTTTGTACTGCTATAGCAAAAACTACTATTTTCTATAAAAATAGCTAAAATATATTTATTTTAAATATCAGAATTCGTTCAAAAATTTAGATAATAACTCTATAAAATAGAGTTATCACCCAACGAGCCATGCATAATGAGTCAACCCAAAAAATAAAATTCAACCCGAGTCGACTTGTGAGGTGTGAGTTAAATGAACGAAGATGAGTTAGTTCAATGAGCCTAACAAGCAAACTTACCCATTTAACAAGTCTAATCCTTAAGCACCTCCCATTGAATTGGCCTAGTGAGTGACCTTCTCCATACCCTTCCAATTCTTTTCACATCCAGCCCTACATGTATTGGCACATACATCTCCTTGATATCTCCCTTCACCAGTATTACCAAACATACTGTAACGTCCCCCGGTGCTCCCAGTACAATATTGTCCGCTTTGGGCCGAAGCCCGCACGGATTTGTTCTTGGGGTTAGCCCAAAACGCGTTGTACTAGGTAGGAAGGGGCTCCATGCTTATATACAATGCATTTTCTACTCTCCCAAGTGATGTGGGATTGTGCCCCCCTGATATGGGCCGGACCCACAACTGGGCCTTTCCTGGCCTTCACAGGGCGGGATGCCACAATCTCCCCCCCTTGGGGACCCGACGTCCTCGTCGGCCACACTTCCGGTTGGGATTTCGCTCTGATACCATTTGTAACGTCCCCCGGTGCTCCCAGTACAATATTGTCCGCTTTGGGCTGAAGCCCGCACGGGTTTGTTCTTGGGGTTAGCCCAAAACGCATTGTACTAAGTAGGAAGGGGCTCCATGCTTATATACAATGCATTTTCTACTCTCCCAAGCGATGTGGGATTGTGCCCCCCTGATATGGGCCGGACCCACAACTGGGCCTTTCCTGGCCTTCACAGGGCGGGATGCCACACATACAGTGCCACCCATTCAAGACGTTGTGGGAAGTTGAATATTTTTTTTTGCTACCTCAAAGGGCAATGGATCCTACCATGGCCCTATTGGATACAACTATAATAGGTGTGCAAGCTATGGAGTATAGTGCTTCAAGATCCACTATTGCTACTAACAACGTTATACATATTCTAGAACTAGTTATTTTTCATCATTTTTGAAGTGAACTTGTCGTCCCTTCTTTCATACTTCCTAAAAAGTTTTCTATCAATTCAGCCTTTATGCACTGAGCCAATGCCATAACCTCAAGAATACTGCTAAAATCAAGACTCTTAAGCCTAGAGTTAATCTTTAGATATAGATACTACTAAAACTTTATCAGTATCTCCCTTGTGTCCACCCATTGGATGAAAGTTCTTTAGACAGACATATATCCCTAGATCATCACTAATCATGGAGTGCATCTGTCTAGTAGTGCAATAGTTATACCTAAAAAGTAATTCCAACTATTCTCCATCCATCGTAGTGATAGCATGTATTGCGCTTCAGATGATTTTTTGAAGTGCACGGTCCACCAATAGCGAAAATTGCGAATGACTAGAAAACACACAGTTTTGAAAACTTAGCTTCTAGACGATTTATGGCCGACTAGAATTTGATTAGCAGTCGACCAAAATTTGATTAGCCATCAACCAGAAATTGCAAACAACAACTTTGTTGAAAGAATGGTTGACTGGAAGATGGAAACCTGTGACCGTGGGTTTGCATTTCACACTTTTTTGGGAGAATTTTAAGACACTCAAACCAAACCTTTAATCCTAAAACTTAAGGATGAATTTTCACAAAAACTAGGACTATTTTTAAGCAATAAAATATCATGAATCCTACATGAAGAAACAACAAATTAACGAAAATAGAAAGGAAGTTAAGGAAATAATGGTGAAATTATGGGAACCCACTTGCTTTTTGACAAGAGAGTTAGACAGACATCTCACTAAACTGTCACACTCAAGCTCACCATTCTTGAATGATGAGGTAAACAATTCATGAAGAAACCCTCAAAAATCTACTAGAGAGAAATCTCTAATCTATATTCCAATAATAAAAACTCAACCATCCTAAACAAAACCCTAATCCTAGACTAAATGGCAAACATAATGGCATAACCATAAATAAGCCATAGTTATAGATAAACAATTAAAAATAAAATAAAAATAAGGTAAAAAACTTGGCAGGCTCACGACACATCATCCTCCTAGGGTTGAGAAGGATTTGACCCAAATCCGATGATTCCTCCAATGGTGTCTTTGTAGTCAAGAAGTGGTCTCCTTTCCTTTTCCTTTCTCTCCAGGCTCTAGGCCTGATACCCCTTACAAGGTGGCATTAGAGATAGGTTCACTATTTGTCCCTTATAATAGAGTGAGTAAATGCTGGTATCACTGTTATGCTTCACCTTCCAATCATACTACCATGGTCTTCCAAGCAACAAGTGACAAGCATTTATGGATATAACGTCACACGTAATCTCATCACGTTAGTTTCCTATAGTGAATGAGAACGTCACCTGCCTATTTACTCTTATTCCTTTTTTGTTGTCTGACCATCTCAATTCATACGGCTTTGGGTGTTCAATGGTTGGTAACTTCAATTTGTCAACCAAGAAAATCGAAGCAGCATTAACACAACTACCACTATTAATGATGCGAGAGCATACCTTCTCCTTAATCAAGTAACGTGAGTGAAATATGTTTTCCCTCCAGCCAAATTCCTCTCTGATTTGGCAAGTAAAAGTCCCTTTTATACTCGATAGCAAAGGACCCTCTTGTGAAAAAATAATCTCCTCAGTAGAATGCTCCTCCTTCACACATTTTTCAATGTCATCTGCGTTATCAATCTCGACCATATCTCCTTGCATTACTATTACCTTTTAATTAGGGCACTAAGAAGCGATATGCCCTCAACCTAAATATCTAAAACATTTGACTTCACGGTTCCTACAAGATGATGAATCTAAGATGGCTTTTCCCTTCTTTGAGGTAATATTGGGATGCAATTTCTTGGCATCCTTTGTTTATTCGCTAAAGTGGTATCTAACTGATGATGTTTATTAGGAGAGAGGTCTAAGCCTTGTTTCCTCTATCTCTCCAGCCTAATAGCCAATGAAAAACATCCTCCAAAGTATTATATTGTTAGAGCTCTACTATATCTCCAATGAGTTTGTTAAGTCCTTGGATAAACTAGGCAATAGTTTGCTCTTCTGCCTCATCAATCTCACACCTGATCATTAAGGTTTCAAATTTGACAATGTAACCATCAACACACAAACCTTCTTGAACTAGACTCTGCATTTGGAAATACATCTCTTGCTTGAAGTGTCTGAGAACAAATTGTTTCTTCATTAATTGTTTTATAAACCACCAGGTAGTAATCGCTTCTTCCCTATCTCTCCTCCTCTGAACCATTAGACTATCCCACCATAGACTTACATATCTAGTAAATTTGAGGGCATTGAATCTAACCTTTCCTAACTTAGAATAATCTTGAAATTAAAATAGTTTCTCTACTTGCTTAACCCAATCCAAGTAATCTTCCCTAGAACTAGTACCTCTGAAAGATGGAATCTATAATTTAGTCCACTCATCTCATCATGCACTCAGGTATCATCTCATCATGCACTCAGGTATCATCTTTTTGGAAATTCATTTGCAGCATCATTAATGTCACCTCCTTGATCGTATTTGATAAACTCATTCACCCTTTTACCCCCTCCATGCCCACCTCTACCTCTTGGTCCAACAAAAGGTGTTGGATTTTATTGGTAGAGTAAACTTTGAATTTGCTAGATATGTTGATTCAATTGATCCATGGAATTTCTTAAATTATTAAACAAGGCTTGAGTGACATACTCAAGATAGTTTGGCGATGCTTCTCTAGATGATATGACTAGGTTATGATTGAAAAAACCCCACTCTAGGTAGTTGTCTCTGTGCTTTAATACCAAATGACACACTTCAGATTACTTTTGGAATTGCACGATCGATCAGTTGCGAAAATTGTAAACAATCAAAAAATACATAGTTTTGAAAACTTAGCTTCTAGAAGATTTGTGGTTGATTGGAATTTGATTTGTGGTCGATCAAAAAAAGCAAACATCAACTTTGTGTAAGAAACAATCCTCTTGACAATGGAAACTTGCAACTGCGGGCTTGCGTTTCAGACCTTTTCGAGAAAATTTCAGAACACTAGAACCAAACCTTCAATCTTAAAACTTTGGGAGGCTTCTTCACAACAATTAGGACTATTTTTAAGCCCTGAAAGATCAACTCTACCAATCTCATGTGAAGAAACAACAATTTAATGAAGACAAAAAGGAAGTTACAGAAACAATGGTGAAATTGTGCGAACCCACTTGCTTTCTAACTTGAGAGAGTTAGAAAGAGATCCCACTAAAACGTCACACTCAAGTTCACAAATCTTGAATGAGAAGGTAAACGATCAGAGAGTTAACCCTCAATAATCCACTAGAGAGAAATCTCTAATCTTCAATTCAATAATCAAAACTCAACCATCATAAACAAAACTCTAACCCTAAACTAAATAGTAAACATAGAAACCAAATCTTATATAAGTCATAGTTCTTAATAAACAATTAAAATTAAATAAAAATATTTAAAAAAAAATTTTAGGGAAGAACTGTGGCAAATTAGCACAGTAAGAATCTATTGAGTTTCACCATGCCTGAGGTTGCATTCTCAAGTAGTAAATAGTATATACCCCAAAGGTGTGAAATATTTGCATCATTACTCATAGTGAGTTCTCTACTACTAATGGGTCTTTTAAATATTTCATATTTGGTCTTTAGGATTGAGGTCTTGTTACCATGTGTTAGGCTGCTAAGCACATCCATCAACGTCACTAATGTATTGGCCAAAATGTAAACGTCCTATGGTTGTTCATTGTGAGAGTTTCTTTGGCATTTTCTTTGTTTATCCATAAAAATTCACCAAGAGTTAGTACAAAGCTTTGCATACACAAGGGACTTGTGTCCTAATATTTTGCTGTTAATTCTAACTGCTATTACTATTAAAGACTCATAAAAGTGACCTATACTTCTATTAATTTCTATTACAACCAGGGACTGGGCATGACAAAAATTAAAAGAGCGCCACAACTATGATAATTATTTTTTTATACATTATATGTATTTTTTACCTTACATATTTTATGAAGCATGCACATAAATTTTATGAATTAACTCAGTCGTGTGAATTGGGTTTGATTTATCCAAATTGAGATCTTATTTTATTATTATACACATTTGACCGTATGAGGATATATTTGTTTGATGTCAATTAGAGTAATAAGACAGTTATATGTGTCGTGTCTATGGGTGCAAAACCCTAAACATGATCAGAGTCTTTTTGTGACTTTTGCAATCGCCGAGTAACGTCGTTGTTATATGTTATGCCTATGATATGGTGTGCGCAGAATCTGTGAGTGACTCCACTTTTATTGCGATTTTTTATACAATACAAAAATAGTCTATTTTAATTATATACCACGTTATAGTGTGTTGTTTTAATGTGTGTTATTCTGTATATTATACAAAATGAATTTGTAAAATATTATTTTTCAACCAAGCATGTTTAATCATTACCTTTAATTTAAATGTTGATTATAGACTTTTATCTCTATTGAGTTTAGTTGACTCATCCCAAATGACTCCTCTCTTTCAGGATTTTATCAGCAGAACGGCAAATATCAAGCTGCTTTTAAAGAACTGAAACGAAATTGACTACTATGCTAGTTTTGGCAGTAGCTGATGAAAGTTTGCCTTATGTAGTATAATTAGATGCATCAAGAGTTGGTTTGGGTTCTAATACAATAGAACAAAGTGATAACTTATGCATCTCGTTAGTTAAAGGCACAAGAGCAAAATTACTCTAACCACGACCTGGATCTTGCTACTATTATCTTTGCTTTGAGGTGAAGCTATTTGTATGGTGTTAATTTCGAGGTATTTTTGGATCACAAGAGTTTAAAGTATCTTTTCACGCAGTATGATTTGAATATCTGATAACGCCGATGGATGGAATATATGGAGAACTATGATTTTTCTTAGAATATCATCTTGGGAAGGCCAATGTTGTGGTCGATACTATGAGTCGTTATCCTCAAAAGTCTCTTTCTTATCTTATGTTGGATGATTGGAAAATGTGTTTGGCTATTGGAGATTATGAGCTACAATATCAGGTGGATTGTCAGACAGCTCGAGTATTTAATTTAGTAGTGACCCTTAGACTTCTCCAGCATGTTAAAGATATGTAGAAATTTGATGATGAGTTAAAAGAAATAATTGAGAAAATTTTGATTTGGTGAACGGTTTGACGGTTGAAAAATCACTGTAGATGGATTTCTATTTTTAAATAATTGAGTTGTGACCTCTAGTGATTTGAATTTGAGGCAAGTAGTCTTAGCAGAAGACAATAAGTCAGGATTTGCTATTCATCCCAGTAGCACAAAAATATATTATGACTTGAAGCATCAGTATTAGTCGGTTTGAATGAAACAAGATATATCAGAATATGTATCTGGTGTGTGACTTGTGAGCAAATTAAGGATGAACATTAGAGATCAACTGGCTTGTTGTAGCCTCTGCCTATTGCTAAATGGAAAAGGAATAAAATCACCATGGATTTTGTTACGGGCTTACTAAACACGGTGCAGAAATTTTATGTTAAATAGGTTGTTGATGGATTGATGAAATCTGCCCACTTCATTTATGGATTTCTCTTTGATGAAGCTGAGTAAGTTATATATCCAGAGCATCATTCGTCTTCACGATATTCCCTTGAGTATTGTGTCTGATAGTGATTCGAGATTAACTTTGGAATTTTAGAGAGCCTTTTAGAGAGTTTTGACCACGAAACTTAACTTGAGTACAACACATCGTCCTCAAATAGATGATCAGTCTAAGCGTATAATTTAGATTCTCAAAGATACGTTAAAGTCTTATATTCTAGATTTTGGTGATAATTAGGTGAATCACTTTTCTTTGGTAGAGTTTATTTATAACAATAGTTGTCAGACTAGTTCCAATGACCGAAAATTTTATTAGACGTGCTTGTTAAATTTATTGTGGAGGAATAACTAATATTGTTGATAATAGCATAATGCAATTAGTTTATGAATGAAGAATTTTATTGTAAAAGCCAAAGTTTGGTAATTTAGGATAAATGTTGGTATTATAGCTTGTTATATTGTTGTTGAGATGGAAGAATCATATAAGGATATTTTTGAAAATTATGTTGGGATTATTGTGTTTTTGGTGAATTCTGGAAGGAGAAACTTGGGTAAAAAAAATACAAGAAATTTTAGGATAATTTATGGGATATGTGGGTTATTAGCATTCTGATGGAAATAGAAGAATAAGAAGATGAATGGTTGAGGGATTGGACAGAGACAGAAGCGACTCCAGTGGCAAGGGATTTTTCTCATAGAGAGGGGCGTGGTCATGCGAATAATTAGATGACATCATTGGGCGTGGACGAGCGGGGACGTCATTGTTTGACCAGCTGAACTACGGAGCGATTTGCGAGACCATCCCAATTTGTGGGAATGAACGCTCCTGCAAAATGTAATTTTTTTAGCCCCCGAATAGAGGGTATAAAAGGCAAAGATTTTACGAAGTAGAAGGGGGG